>OX155955.1:20716388-21128599 GCA_944548615.1 Micropterix aruncella | reverse complement strand
ATATATATATATATATATATATATATATATATATATATATATATATATATATATATATATATATATATATATATATATATATATATATATATATATATATATATATATATATATATATATATATATATATATATATATATATATATATATATATATATATATATATATATATATATATATATATATATATATATATATATATATATATATATATATATATATATATATATATATATATATATATATATATATATATATATATATATATATATATATATATATATATATATATATATATATATATATATATATATATATATATATATATATATATATATATATATATATATATATATATATATATATATATATATATATATATATATATATATATATATATATATATATATATATATATATATATATATATATATATATATATATTTATTTAAAATAAAATTAGTAAAAGCTACTTAAAAAGTAGCGAAGGAAATCCCAGCTTGTAATGGGAAATGCTTATGTTTGAATGAGATATACTTACGGATGTGCACGACTTTCGACGGTGCTATCTGTTATACTATACCGTAACTATATCTCATTCAAACATAAGCATTTCCCAATACAAGCTGTGATTTCCTTCGCTACTTTTTAAGTAGCTTTTACTAATTTTATTTTAAATAAATATATATATATATATATATATATATATATATATATATATATATATATATATATATATATATATATATATATATATATATATATATATATATATATATATATATATATATATATATATATATATATATATATATATATATATATATATATATATATATATATATATATATATATATATATATATATATATATATAAATATATATATATATATATATATATATATATATATATATATATATATATATATATATATATATATATATATATATATATATATATATATATATATATATATATATATATATATATATATATATATATATATATATATATATATATATATATATATATATATATATATATATATATATATATATATATATATATATATATATATATATATATATGATATATTGAAGAGTCAGTATATATTGACGTATATATACCAGTATATATTGAAGAGTCAAGAAAAGGATGCCGTGGTCCGCGATAGATTCGGTAGCCACCGTAACACCGCTACCTAAGGGGAAGGACTGCGCAAGCAACCTTGATCCTATAACCAGTCAGGAGATAGTAGGTATCCAGTCAACAATGATACTAAAATATATTATTCGCGTTCGATCTATCGACATTACGCTTTAAATACACGATCTCGCTATCTATTATAACAGGCGACGAAACGCACTATACATAGAAATCGTAATCTTTTTTGTTGTTATGAGTTAGCTTACTGCCAGGCACAGTTGTGTCTTATAGCACGAGAACCGAACAGTTGAATTTTAATGTATAAGAAATATGACATTAGAATATAGCATATCAGAATACCATTCTTTCTGGACCATTGGCATTACTCATTTATTTCGTTTCGATGTGAGAATAAGTTGGGATCCAGTGCAACTTATTTGATTTTCGAGATTTTCCGTTTCGCCATGGCGACTGCTGGAAGTTATTCTCTCAGTGTATAGATATTGAAACAGAAATAGAAATATATTTATTGTATACTCAAAATGACTGCTTTTGTTTATCAAGTATTGGATAATGAAATAAAATCTTTTTCTTTTTCTATAATATTAAATTTGCTAAAAAATGTATATATATAAATAAGATATAATAACGGAGATATGTACTGTACACATTATAGATAGATAGTGTTAACATATAATTAGTCATAGTTTTATTGTTATATTTTGTATTTGTTATGTATAAACGCTGTTTGTTAACCAAATAAAATAAAATAAAATAAAAAATAAAAGGAAATCGTATCCCCCTCGCCTATATTTTGCGGTTGAAAACAAGAACACCTCAACGCCCATTAAGGGTTAATAGAGTTCAGGCAAGACAGCCGCCTTAATAACGTCAATTTGTATCAACCTCATATAACATTGTAAAATTACGAAAATCCTGTCATTATAAACGTCGGCTTTCCAATTTATTGTATAATTTTAATTAGGCCGTAGCCGGAGGAGTCCGTGGGCGATTGAAAAGATCCATTTATCTTGGAGCAATTATTATTCGAGTCGACAAATTGCCAGCTGAGATTTAGCCTTAAAGAATAATGAAGTTTTGGGCGGAGAATGAGGAGCGGTAGCGGAGCGGTAGCAGGGCTCGAGCGGAAGCGGCGACCCGCACGAACAATGAGACTCGTAGGAGCGTGTACGGCCTCCGTCTAATTCCTTATTACGTCTCAGAGTCCCAGTCAAAGGCTCCTCCGAGCGGCTCAGCAAAGACTCAAACGAAACGAATTCCCTCCTGCCATCGTGAATAACTAATTGATATATATCTACCTCGAAACGAAACATCTGACGCTATTTGATGGCTGTGGAGCCATATGGACTCAAGTGACATTGCATGCAACATTTGAGAGAAAGTAAGGGAAACGCTTTTGTATCTGTTTAAAAGAAACAGATATTTTTTTATATTGTATGTTAGTTAAAATAAGAATAATAGCTTAATGAAAGATTTTTATCAGTAAATATTTTAGTTTTTTTACAAAATAATCACTTAGATCACGTTAGTATAAACATTTAACAAGAACTTCACACATGCAGAACTTGCTGAAGAATAAAACGAACTAATCAAAAAAAAACTAACACTTTGGACAAGTAATCAAACTCAATTATGTTCAAATCCGGCAGGTAGCAAATTTTCACCCGCTATATAACAAGCGCTTTAATTAAATGGCATTCGATTTTCAAATTATTTGGTTTTTTCACTTGGAAAATACAGACATTTTAGGTCGATAAAAGTAGCAATTTCATGTTATGTAGATCTAGCTACATAGCATGAAATTGTAGATTACAGTAATCTTTTGCCGATTGCTATAAAATTTTACAGAATTTTAACATATCTGTTTTGTCGTAGTCCCACTGTTTGCCCAGTAACTCGTTGTAGCAGTCTAAATTGTAATTGTTTTAGTTCAGCGAGATTGTCCGTAATAAAAATAAAAAAATATTTGCTACTTTTTTATTGTAGGTAGGAACATGTAATATTATCACATTAAAATCTTAAATTTCGTCTTGTTAAAGCTACAAACAATGCATCGCTGTTCGAATTATCAGCTTTAATAATCGCAATTTCCATGGTCGATTTTTATACAAAACATATTGGGCCCGATTTCGTTTCTTTGTGAACTAAGACTAAAATTAGTCCAAGCGAACGAGACAGAGCAATACGTTAGAGTGGAATATGAAACGAACAATCGTCGATAAATACTACCTATCGAACTTAAACTCGTCCAAATACATTCGAGCATATTTTGTGCGATGTAAGATTTGACTTTGCCGGGCAGTTTTAATGCGAAAAAGTGACAACCGGTCTTCTAACATTTCACTCGAGCGTATTGCCCTGTCGTGTTCACACGGACTAATTTCCGATTTTAGTTCACGAAGAAACGCAATCGAGCCCATTATCAACCTATCGTTTTAAAGTTTGTATTATGAAACTCGTAAACCACTAAAGATTAAAAGAAATGAATTAAAGCAATGTTAGAGGTATAATTCTCAGGAATCTATGATTACTTTGTTTTCAATTCTAGCATTATAATAACGAAGTTATGAAGTATTAAATATTCCGATTATATATTTCTTTTAATTATTAAAACTTGCTGAAGATGTCGAGAAATAACGTACGCAAGAGGTGTAGGCAATGTCCGTAGCATGACTAGTAACCAGTATTAACGGATTGATAAGTATATTTTTAAATTTTGGAAAGCCGTCATTTGGAAACAAATCGGTGGATTTATACTTATCAGCTTATAAAATCTCAGCAGTAGGATGAAACATTTTTGAACGTAATTTGCTCCTAACTGGTCGTATAGTTTCTGAGTTAGAGCGGCTACAAATACACACACAAAGCGAAAGATAGAGAGAGAGAGAGAGAGAGAGAGAGAGAGAGACAGAGAAAGGAGAGAGAGAGAGACACAGATATTTTTATGAAATATTTTATTTTTCATTCTCAGGATCTCAAAACGTAGAGATTGGGTTTTTAATTTAAATTTGAATTTGAAAACAAGACTTCTTATTAACAGACTTTTTGTAAAATGATGTATTTTTTTGGTGAAATATAAATTCCCAAATGTAGACATTTCAAAGTGAATAAAAATGACCCCACAGAATTTATTTCTTTCAAAAAGTTTTATCCATAATAGAAAAAAAAGTATATATTACCTACTCAGTAGTGTCCTGAACCATATAGAAATTATGACATTGGAATAATTTTTTTTCGAGTCACTGAGTAATAAAAAAAAATGTATTACTGTAATCCATCGTAAATTACTAAGTATCAACAAAATAAATAATATATAGGTACAGTGAAAAAATATTCTTTCACATAGATGTCAATCAACACACCAAGAATTCAATAGTGTTATTATCGTATACATGTTTCTAAATCGTATTGCTATATTGCTTCATAGAAACAACATCATTGTAGGTATTTTTTTTAATTTTAAAATTAAAACTCACCTGTTTCCGCACGCGCAGTCCCATTGCCGACAATGAAAAAACTGAAAATGAACCAGTGGGTGCAAAAGACGTTCAGTATAAGTTTTCTGCGCTGAACTTTCAACATAGTTGTAGCTTTTAGCGGCTCCGATACATCAATCCTGAAAGCTTGCACTTTTTCAGTGGTGGGAAAACTTCGCGCGAGCTTGGCGCGGCGAAACGATGACGGCGACTAGGTAGGGGTCCGCTCGCGGCGGCTGAACGCGAACGACTGGCAACTTATTCCGATGCCATCCATGTTTCCCTATTTTCTTAACCCTAACGCCCGCGCCGCCGCACCGAGGGTAACCCCTGTAAGCACCAATAGAATTCTTATGCACCTGTATGGTCTTTAACCCGGTTTTACACGCTCCACGGACTCACAATTCTGTTATTTTTTAAAATATTGTTCCCTGCCACCAGCGACCTAATAGCTTCTTTTCTCGAGAGTCCAGATTGGCCATGATATGTTCATAGCATGTCAATGCGCTCTAGAGTTAGTGGTTGAAGAATTGGCTGCGAGTGTACTTAGGCCATACTGAAAGTTTCTGGATTTCTGATAAATAAGACATTTATTGTTTTTTCAAAGTATATGCCCTCGCAATGCATGCATTTTTGCGTTCGCTGGAACCTTTGTAAAAAGCAGTTGGAATAGTCTTTCTTAATCGTAAAATGTTTCTTCTTCTATGGTCTTAGTTTGTAATTAATTTTAGGAAAGAAAAAGAAGTCGCAAGGTGCGAGGTCTAGGCTGTATGTATCAGTTCTACATTTGGTGATGATGGACGACATTGCTTCGAGGTTGCCTTTCGCGAACTTTTCTAAGACTCTGGGAAAGCAAGTATTGACGTAGCATTCTGCAGTCACTCTTATTTGGTTTTCAAGTGACACTGTCGTGTAATGTTCTGATTTACCGAAAATAAGAAGCAACCATTTTCTTACCAATGTATCGACTTTTCTTAACTTTCATTGGCAAATCTTCAAAAGGAAAGACAACTGCCTACTGACTTTTTATTTCCAGTTCGAATAGGTGCATCCAGGTTTCGTTGCCTGACACAGTATTATAGGCAGCCTTGCCCTCTATAAATCTATGCTTTTACGACACAACTCTACACGCAGTCGTTTCTGGCCTTCCGTCAAATTATGCGGTATCCATCGAGTGCAAAGCTTCCATACCTTCAGATATATATGTATTTAAAATATTTTGCACTCGACTCATTCCAATACAGTACGAATTTGCTGACAATAATTTTTTTGTCAGTCTCAATTAATTGGCGTAGGGTATCAATATTATATTCGGTATCCTCAGTCGCTTGTCGACCTTCACGTGCATCGTCGTGAAGATGATTATGTCCACGTCTAAGCTCACTCAACCCCGCATACACAAAGCTACGAGATAAGTTGCCAGTCGTTCACGTTCAGCCGCCGCGAGCGGACACCTACCTAGTCGCCAATTGATGATTGCTACCAATTGAAGTTTCTGTCAACTCTCTAACTGACAAGCCGCAGCGAAAATAGTAAAAAGTCATGACACAAAAAAAATCTCGAGTAAATTCATTGTAATTCCGATACAGAATTTTCAAAACAACGCTACCTTGAAAAACAAATGACAGTCTCGCAAATCAAAAAGTAACATGTTCCCAGAGAGTTCCATTTTTAAATGTCGAATTGGTTTTCTTTTTTTCAATTAATGAATTATTATGATTATATGATTAAAGAATTATTAACGATTTAAAGAAATTAATATCCTAACTATGCCTTTTCAGTTGGGCAGTTTGTTTTGCTCGCTAAACACCCCAAGAATCCAACAGCCTCCATGAAGGAGCAAAACTCGGGCGGCTCTGCAGAGCATATACATACAGAGCTGTGCAACCGGCGAACGGTGAAGAGGTCTGGAGACGTTTCCTAAGAAGCGGGGGTAGATTATTACATACTATCCACTATCTTTAGAAACAACTTATCGGCTACCCGTTCCAGTATAGAATGCCGAGAAAGATTGCCAAGGTCTGCTACAATGTACCGCTATCAGTTGAACGAGGCTGCGGAAGCCACTTTAAACCCAGAGGAGAAGGCGAAGAAATCTGACCAAATCTGGTAGACATGGGTCACATTACCAGTGTCTTGCGGTCTAGACTTGTATTCTGCCTGGCTATGGCGAAATTGTAAGATAGACTGTTTTGTACTAAAAATATTGAGTTTATATCGGGGTAAAAGGACGTAAAGATACTTATAACATCCTGACATTACGGACAGGATGCATAGCATAGATAAATCTGTACCATTTTTAATGATTTTATTTACATTAGGCATGGCTATGTATACATACATAAAACGCGAAATCGTATCTCGATGGACATCAGCTGCCTTTCTATTAGCCTAAATGTTATGGAAGTCGACATTCTGAGTCACCGGACGAAGGCAACTACTACTTGGAAATATAGAGGCAACTAATACTTGTAATAAGAAATATTAAAAAAAAATGTTTTTTTGTGGTCGAAATACGAAAAAAAGTGGTCACTGGTTTTCTTTGGCAGTTCATTCCAGTGAAGGATCTCATATATTTTTTTGAATAAGTATATAAAATTCTGAAATCTTTCGATGTTCAGCATATATACAAAGTGTGTCAATATATACGTTGAAATAAACTACTTTAAATTTATTCAAGTTATTATCTCGTAATATTCATTCATTTTCATATAATGCAATTTCAGTGGCATAACTATATTTAATCCATGACTATCAACAGCCGTTATCATATTACCAATAATAATAATATGCGAATTAGACTGAAAATTTGAAATCTATCACAGGCTGTCTCAGTTCGTGCGCTTGTACTCTTGTAACTATTTTGGCCTATTTAATGGCAGTTTAAAGGGAAATTTAAACGAGGATAACAAAATGATGTTCTATTTGAGATTTCAATAGTATAATATGATATTTTATGATTACAACGTTTATATTTTAAAAAAACTTCTGCAAGGTTACGACTATTACATCATTTTGTTCTTGGTTTTGACAAATGCAAACAATATATATATTTTTTTAAAACCAATAATATTTTCATCTGAATAATTTCGGTGACGGCTTTCGATTGATTGGCTTGGATTTGTCCTACCTTGAATTTGAAAGGAAAGAATATAAAATGTGTATATAGTATCATATATTTTAATTTGAGTTTAATATTATGTGCACAAGAAAACTCTGAAATGAAAAATAAAAAAAATCACCCTCTATGATAATTGCCCTAGATATGTCATTTACCTAGTTTGGTAGGTTTTGTGTATATGTAAACTATTATTATTATAGCAAGCCCCAAAAAGCGGCGGTCTCTCAGTTTGTCTGATTTATCGCGCTAATCTCAAAAACCACTATACGGATTTTGATGCGATTTCACTCTTGTCTTTCTAGAAAGGTTTTTTGTGTAACACCGATAATGTATCTATAATGGGGCTAGACAGCAGTAAGTTAAGGGTTTAGTGGATGAAATATAGCCGTGTGTGTGATTTTTAGACATTTTTTCCGCCTCTTAGAACGTGATAAACTCAACAACCGCTAGACAGATTTTAATTTATTGTAGTGTGTTTTGCTGTTGATTAACCCATCTTACAGATAATCTCAAACTATAAATAATATCAATATCTATAAAAGGTGGACTTAGTGGCCTCGATTTAAGCTTATTAAGCTAATAGAAAAAGGGCACGAGTGCGGTCTCTAAATTTTATATTTTAAAAATTAAGCGATGATTCGTTTGATGAAGCGATTAAAAAAATCTAGAATTTTTCGATGTCGATGAATCGTTTGCTGCATATTTAAAAGTGATACTTGTAGTTTTTTCCGAGATATGATCAAAAACCACTCGTCGTCCAAATAACTTTTACAGTCAATGCCTTTTTTAAACTTCCTTTCAAAAATCCTGTATTAATTTTTGCAAATTAATATTTCTTACCATTTTTAATGCTCAGATATCCAATGTAGGTAGACTATGTCCTTTATAGTTTGTAGCAATCATCATTGTTTGAGAGGTTATTGGCGTTAAAAGCCGGTGCTGCAAAACGCTACGAGCCTATATAAAGCGTCATGTACAATTTTAAGTAGCCCTTTCAAGTGTCCCGTCAAGACGTAATCTTTACGAGTTGATATCAAGAGGTAACCAGCTTATATATACAGAGAAACTTGATGAAACGTATATTGGGAAATCGGTGAAATTATTAGAAAATTGCCAATGTTACGGCATAAATACGTGACTCTATTAGTTGAACAATGAATTTATTAGTATTCCTTAAGTAGAGTAAGCAATGATTTAGTATTCGACAAAATTAAGTATGGAATTGCGTCATGATCCCGAATAATACATTTTAAGCTCTTCCCGTGCAAATCTAGGGACGTAAGCTTGTTAGACAATTTAACAATATTTTCCCCCTAACATTTGAATGAATATTTTTTTATTAAGGAATATAATCAAAAATCTCCCACAAGTCAAACCCGTCTAAAGTTCATCTAAAGCACTCATCAGATTTAAAAATAATTACGTTTCAAAACATTTTTTTCTAATATTATTTATTTATATTGTGATAAAAAATCCGCAAAATTAAATAAACTGGGTAAATTGCATTACATAACGAGTACTAGACGGAGGACTAGTTATATAAGACACGAGTATTAGCAAAGCAATTCTGAACAAAAAACATGATTTGAGCCCAAATATGATGAGCGCATAATATTGAAAACATATACCGAAATGCCCCTGTATTTTTGTTTCTAGAGGCCAAAATATAACTAAATATTGTCACCTAAGAGACTTTAAAATATATTTTTAGCATACCTATCTATATAATTATCAACACCGACACAAATATCAACATTCCGTCATTTCAGACACTTTAGTCAGGCATAGTCGCCGGTACACTGCTTGTACCTATACATAATATTATAAATTGTAACATGACACTGAACGCATTACGTATCATTTAATTTTTATAAATTAATCTAGATGAGTGGTGAATAATAAAATGATTAATTTTTACGGCTTCGCTCCTTTTTCCCTCGTTCAATTTATCATCGCCTCACACCTTTTGCAGGCCCAAAGGCCCAACTCATACTGAATTCAGTGGCTGCGTCGAGTTTCGATTAAAGTTAATAAAAGGTGACATTCGGCTTAGCGTAGGATTACCGAAGTTTGCTCGTTTGCTGAAATTAATGTTGCTTGTATTGATTCGCGAGCGGTGTGCGACTTGAATAACAACGAGATAAAATATTGTTCGCCTAAAAACAAAATTATATAAGTATATATATATATATATATATATATATATATATACATATATATATATATATATATATATATATATATATATATATATATATATATATATATATATATATATATATATATATATATATATATATATATATATATATATATATATATATATATATATATATATATATATATATATATATATATATATATATATATATATATATATATATATATCTTAATATATATAAATTACGTGTCACGTTGTTTGTCCGCGATGGACTCCTAAACTACTTAACCGATTTGAATCAAATTTGCACACAATGTGCAGTTTGATCCAACTTGAAAGATAGGATAGCTTACGTCTTAATTTATAGTCGCGATATTATTTTATTGCAATGTCTATTATTTGACATTCGCAATTATCTGTTAGTTCCAAACGATTTTAACAGATGGCGTTATCTATTGAGTAATCCATAGATGGCGCTGCTATGTTAAACCTACAAACGTCATAGTCGGCCAAGCGTTATTCTAAATTCAAAATATTGTGAAGGTAATACAGTGAAATTATTCCTGCTTTTTAATTATTTGTGCTTCATTGTTCAAAACTCTTTAATTAAAATATATACATGTAAGTATTATCACATAGTTATAAAAGTGGAATAACTGCAGTATCAGGAACTTCTCTCCAATTTTTTTCATTTTAATTCTAAATCTGGAAGAAAATTGTGTCGGTCGCTATAAATAAGCGAGATATAGGCATTCAAAGTTTAAATTTTAAAAACAGGCCAAAATAATATAATATAAAAATGGATGTTGGTATATCTGTATGCCCGTCTGTCCGAGTTTAATAGACTCCGAAACCGTTTGACCGATCACCATGAAAGTTGGCATATATATGTATTTTTTCATGGTTAAGGTTTTTATATATATCCGCTTTGTTGCAACTTTCAACTAGACGGCGCTGCATCACACCAACTTCTATACTGCTCAACCGATCGCCATGAAAATTGGTATACATTGGTATTTGAGAACAGATATAACACGGGCAACGCCGGGTAATACCACTCGTATATATATATATATATATATATATATATATATATATATATATATATATATATATATATATATATATATATATATATATATATATATATATATATATATATATATATATAATTGATCAATAAGATGATTATAAAGTAAATAATTATAAAAGCCACTTACATCGTGACGAAGGATTCCCTTGATCGGATTCGGGAATGCTTTAGGTGTTAACGAGAATGATGAATGCCTCTCACTTGCGGAAAGAGGAGTAGGTTTAAGTTGGTTAACACCTAAAGCATTCCCGAATCCGATCAAGGGAATCCTTCGTCACGATGTAAGTGGCTTTTATAATTATTTACTTTATAATCATCTTATTGATCAATTCTAAAAAGAATATATAAACAAAACTATCAAATATTTCAAAATATTGAATTTTTACATATTTTATGTTTCGTTCATTGTAAATAATCCATTTAGGTTAAAGGTAATCTTTCCAACTAATAGGAAAGAGCTGACTGCTTCCTTTCATTGATATGAGGGCATGTCACGCTTTTAGTTTTAAGTTTTCAGCTGAATATTGATCGCAGCTTCTTTATATCGCACCTTTAGAAAATAAAAAAACGAAATTCGAAATTTTAAATTCTTCCATCTGTCAAGTAGCTCGTCTTGTCTTGTTATTTCCCTCGAAATAATAGGAAATTGAGTGAGTTTACGTATAAAGAAGGATTGTAGCTTAACTTTTGAGATAATTGGATGAAGGGTGAGCGTTTACTAGTTGAAAAATGGGCCCAACTTAAACCTACTCCTCTTTCCGCAAGTGAGAGGCATTCATTATTCTCGTTAACACCTAAAGCATTCCCGAATCCGATCAAGGGAATCCTTCGTCACGATGTAAGTGGCTTTTATAATTATTTACTTTATAATCATCTTATTGATCAATTCTAAAAAGAATATATAAACAAAACTATCAAATATTTCATATATATATATATATATATATATATATATATATATATATATATATATATATATATATATATATATATATATATATATATATATATATATATATATATATATATATATATATATATATATATATATATATATATATATATATATATATATATATATATATATATATATATATATATATATATATATATATACTAAAGCATTCCCGAATCCGATCAAGGGAATCCTTCGTCACGATGTAAGTGGCTTTTATAATTATTTACTTTATAATCATCTTATTGATCAATTCTAAAAAGAATATATACACAAAACTATCAAATATTTCAAAATATTGAATTTTTACATATTTTATGTTTCGTTCATTGTAAATAATCCATTTAGGTTAAAGGTAATCTTTCCAACTAATAGGAAAGAGCTGACTGCTTCCTTTCATTGATATGAGGGCATGTCACGCTTTTAGTTTTAAGTTTTCAGCTGAATATTGATCGCAGCTTCTTTATATCGCACCTTTAGAAAATAAAAAAACGAAATTCGAAATTTTAAATTCTTCCATCTGTCAAGTAGCTCGTCTTGTCTTGTTATTTCTCTTGAAATAATAGGAAATTGAGTGAGTTTACGTATAAAGAAGGATTGTAGCTTAATTTTTGAGATAATTGGATGAAGGGTGAGCGTTTACTAGTTGAAAAATGGGCCCAACTTAAACCTACTCCTCTTTCCGCAAGTGAGAGGCATTCATCATTCTCGTTAACACCTAAAGCATTCCCGAATCCGATCAAGGGAATCCTTCGTCACGATGTAAGTGGCTTTTATAATTATTTACTTTATAATCATCTTATTGATCAATTCTATATATATATATATATATATATATATATATATATATATATATATATATATATATATATATATATATATATATATATATATATATATATATATATATATATATATATATATATATATATATATATATATATATATATATATATATATATATATATATATATATATATATATATATATATATTTCGAAAAGTTTCACTATAACCTGAAATAAATTAGTTGTGCCTTAAAATTTGCTTGTGCCTAAAATTTTTCTCATTATTTTTTTCTTTTTCCAGATTTTCATACAAATAGGAGGGTTTGTACGATATCTTCTAAGATAGAAGCCGTCTAGGAAACTCTCTACCCAGAAGAGTTGCAAATATTTAATAGCGTTCTCAAAGTCGTAGCGGAAGTGCTCCCGGCCATAATGCCAGTTAGCCATTTAAAATGGATTTAGTAATTATGGGTCGATACCACGTGCACAGCACACTCGCCTACAACCAGACGGCGGAACTTCGGCATACTAATACGCCAACTTTGCGATAACTTGAGCCTCTAGGCATCGCTATCTATCATTTTTGAGAGACGTTTTGCCTTATCTCCCCCGCTCCCCGAACGCAACTATACAATACACCATTATTATACCCTTACGCTCTCTTTCATTTCCTTCATTCGTATTAGTTAAATTCTTAATAATACGTTGAGCCCTCCTGGTGTGGCTTCACACGCTTACGTCGTGGGTTTTTCTTTATACTTTCACATCACTGATACATTCGAATACATAGCCGAGTAGTGATCATTACTTGAGTTACTCCGACGAGTATTACTCACGCGACAAATAATTGTTAATAATCGAATGCATTATATAATCAAGAGTCGTATATCGAGAGTTATTATAATTAATAGTCGGGGAAATTATTCAGTGGTAATAGCAATATTAAATTTTTAATTTATTGTTCCTAACATAAAAAAATACGTTTTATTCGTATTTTTTTTCGAAATATTTTATTTATTTTTTAACTTGAAACTACAGGACTAACCAAAAATGTATAGTCGTATTTTTTAATTTCTTTTATAAAATTAAAACGAAATCGTTTATTATATTCAGTTTATTATAGGCAATTTATTTTATTTCTTCTAAATTTTTGCCGCTCTTGATTTGTTTTTAATTTCCGGAACTGTATTTGCATTGAACATTTTTTAAACCTAAATTGGTAATTTATAGGTGTATGAGCATTTATTATTTGCGGATTTGGCAATCGTTACTTTTTTCAGGGCCTTGCCACAGCAGTAATAGTTGACGATACTAGTTGCCGAAGTGTATTCATCATTACCGAAAATTACCAATTTTACAGATTAAATAAAATGTAATAGTTATTTTTTTGTTAAATTATAAAAAATCAAATAAAAAAAAGTTAGTTTTTTTCAATTAGTACTCAAGGTCATTAGGAGGAAACATAGTTCTGGGTAAAAACGCTTCTTAACACTCGAGTATAAAATGGTATCTAATACATAAGTACTGGGCAGTACCTACTCCAGTAATGCATTACTCAAGTAAAGCATTACATAAGTACTGGGCAGTACTCCAGTAATGACCAATACTCGACAATAAATCCTTAGGTTACATTTGTCTTTAACAAAAATGCTAGTAATACACATTTATAAAACATGATGTGTATATAAAAACGATTTAAAAAAAATACTTAACGACAACGACAAAATATTTGCTAGTTTTCACCCTCTGCAAACACTCAGAAGATTTCTTCCTATGGACACAAAAAATCTCTTGCACAGTCTCTCCTCTTACCTTTCCTTGACTATGCAGATGTAGCTTATCTTGATTTATCAGAGGAACTGCTCAACAAACTTGAACGTTTGCAAATTGTATGCATACGATTCATCTTCTCTACGTAAGTATGATCACGTGTCCGACTATAGGGCACAGTTAAAGTGGTTGCCAGTACGCCGAAAAGAAATGTTCATATACTTGCTCTCCTATATCGTGTACTCTCCCAATTAGCACCATCCTATCTCCACGAGCTTTTTGAACCACAAGTTCCCACGGTCTCGTACTTCGGTCAGCCTCTGACAGTTTACTAAAAAATCCGAGTCATAATAGTGATTTCTATTCCTATTCTTTCTGTGTCCATGTTGCAAGACTCTGGAACGATCTCCCAGCAAATATACGAAACTCGCCTTCTTTACCATCGTTTAAGACTCACCTTAAGGATTACTACCTTGCTAAAAAGTAACCACTTCTTCCCTTTCTCTCCTCTTCCTCTCCCAATTTCCTCTCCTCTGGCATTATTAGTTTAAAATTCTTCCACTTGTCTGTATGTTATGTAATAATCTTTATTTTCACAATGCGCGCATGTACCACTGTGATTAGGTTAGTTGTAAGACATTGCGACGTGGCATTAAGCTCGCCTTTTTGTATAAAGAGTTTATTATTATTATGATTATATTATTAGTATTAAAAAGTATCAAAGAGTATTAATGTGATCTTTCTAAAATATTCGACTACGTGAATCACATAACGACTTATTAACGTTTAGAATTTCTGATAAGAACCGAAACTAGAACCGATTTTACAAAATTGATACCGAATTGCATCGCGAATCCGCGCAAAATATTTATTAAATCATACAAATTTTAGTATTTTTTTTATTACCTCCCCAAACAATAAGAAAAATGAAATGATATAAAAACTTGTAAATAACGAAATATTTCTATTGCTCATCTGTAAAAACAATGCTCTTACAAATATTATTATATGGAAGCTTTTAGGGTGTGGTAGTGCTCTTATCATGCCATTCGCTTGGGGGTGATAAGCTGTCATTCGGAAAGTCGTAAATCCGTCGTCTACTTTTAGCCCACGAAGGCAAAACAATGAATTAAATAACTGCCGATAGAACTCCTCTTTAGCATTTTTCCTTACTTTGTACGGAAATAAAAAGCATTCCTAGTTCTTATTACGATTACGAGGCTCAATTAAATTTATAATTTTAGATATATATTAATAAAAAAAACTGAAATGCGTCATCCATACGTAATATAAGAAAAAGAACCAGTAAACTTGAAATATCAAACAAAAAGCCAGCGAAGTATGGCAAGTTTTCCAAAGCGCACGTCATACGTTCAGACCGCGCTGCATAAAATACTAGTTCAAGAGCTCTTTACAATTTACCTTCTGTCATCAAGTATTATTTTGACCAGTGATGGGGAGGATCAGGCAGGTAGATTGGATGCGCAATAATTAATTTCCCTGGCAGTTTTGGCCCATTTTAATACAGAAATATTTCTTGGTTCAATATATTTTCTTCCTGTTTTATTTCGCAGTTTTAGGTACCTATAACTTTTATACTTTTGGGACTCCTGAATGGGTAGTAAAGCACATAGAGACTTAGTAGTTTAATACCCTGTTCGAAGAGTCTAATGGATGGTAGATGAATCGTGAGTTGAATCGTAAGAAAACACTGGTTTGGAGCTCGCGCGCGGACTGTATGTATAGTAGCATACATACTGTTGCAATTTAAGGCAACAGTATCTTGCAAAGAATTACCACCATTTCTAAAAGGAAAAAAAATCATTAGTAAATACAGAGAAATTAAAAAATAAGTTTTTGGGAAAATTAAAAATAAATTACAAGCTTATTTAGGAAATATTTACAAATATTGAAGATATCCATATACGCCGGCTAACTTCTAGGATTTCAATTTTCCAAAAGCCAAATTTAAGGCGATATCGGTGATTTTAGAGATATGCATTTTTTAACATACTCTGTGGTAGCTGACCAGGTAAGGACGAGAATCTGGCCTATACACATTTTTAAAATATTCAGTGGATGTATAAATGACTGGTTGCCATTTCAATGCACACATGCCATATGTAAAGACATTGGCTTGACCGTATGAAAGACATTATAGAAATGCCTTTGTATTAAATATGTTAGCGACTCCACCGATTCTCACAATAACATAATGTTTCACGTTCTTAGATCCAACGGCCTACTTGACGCTAGGTAGGTTCCACGCTAGCTACCGCTCTCGAATCTATCAAGTCTTCACAAGTCTACATATTATATTAATTATATTCTCGGATCATTGATTATGAACGATTCCACGCGGGAATCCGATGGTTGCGCATCTCTACCGATTGTATACTACTGGCGATACCCGCCATAAACATTGATAAACATATAAAGGTACATTCGATTAACAAATCATAACATTAGATTTACAAAAAAATACTACATTTTACAATAAATCGCAGTCGGTTTAACTTATAATTACCCTTAATTATAATAAAACACCACAGCAGTGGTACTTATTATCATATGAAGCATTTCTTCTTAACGTCGTTGTCTTTGTAACATCGTTGCCATCACGTTCGTTAATATTCGTTAACCCTCCAAACGTGGGAGATGCGCTAGTCGCGTTCAGCTCTTTTCTTGCGATTCCGCGGGGTACGCTATTCCACTTTCCACGAAATCTCTGAACTATTACTGCGTCGGGAGGCGAAATGTCCGACTTGAATCTTTTTATGTTGCTCTGCAACATCGGTAGTATAACTTCCACTTTCCCAAGTCGCACGCCCGAAGGGAACGGATAAGTTATGAGCTGTATCAAAGAATATACACCAGGCACCGTACAATTTACATCCAGTTGTACAGCAGCAGTTGTTCAGATCATGTCGTATATTTATACGTTGATTGTTCATCGTGACTGTAGATTTACAATATGTCGAAACATGAAATTTCTTCTGATTACGAGACTGATGCTACTCAATATAGTGAAAAATGATCAACAAGTTTTCCTCTCTGTTTCTTGTTTATACTCTTTATTGTGAAAATGTCACAATGGGCGGATTTATTGTAATATGACAATCTCTTACAACCAACCCTACTATGACGTGTTATATGTATGTGTGCGTGTAACATGTCTGTAAGTGTGTGTCTTGTTATTGTATTCGATCGACAGAATTGAAAATGCAATTTCGTTAATTTGATCCCAATGGAAAATGGTGACCCAGCCGGGAATCGAACCCGGGACCTCACAATGTAAGATCAGGCGACCTAACCACTATGCCACCGAGCCGTGATGTTTGCGTTTCCAGCATAATGTCAATAACATTTCACTTGAAATTTAAAGTTTTGCGTTCTCTTGTTTCATTTCTTCAATCCTTCAATTAAACAACTATTTTAAATATCAAATAAAATTGACAGGCGATTTTATATAAAAAAATATGAAAATCGCCCGCAGTTGAAGAGTTAATCATGTGTCCGATAACGGAGGGTAAACTGCTACAGGCTCTCTGACTAAAAAGCGAAAAGGCGCGCCAGTGCAGGTTAGTTCTTTTGAAGTAAATTCAATCCGCGGGACGATGGCAAAAGTAAGCGATGATAAATGACCGCCTGAAATGGTCGGTCGTCGGCCATATTTCAGACAGACTGCACGGTGCAATGAAATATTTTGCAAAATGGCGGATGCAAACAAAGGTTGCATATGAAATGAAGTAGGTATATCCCTGCAAAGAGTCAAATAATGGTAGCTCTCACTATTGCCTCACCACATTTAGGTACAGTGAGAATTGGAATATTCTCTCAGCAAAAATGTATGATGTCCGCATCTGGTAGCTACGAAGTTTCAATCAGAAAAAACAAACGTTTTGGTAACATATTTTTTTTTAGTCATTGATGTATTATCAATTATAATTTAAATGGTTGAATATTCATTGGTAAAGAAACGAGTGCGAAACAATAGCTTAGCCGCTTCTAGAATGGTGATGGTAAATGTTATCCAACTTGGGGTAATGCTCATATTAGACGCAGTAAAGACGCATGTCAAAATTTCATGAAAAAAAAAATGTTTTTTTAGAGAATAAAGCGTTCTCACGACTGCACGACAGAACTTACAGTGAGGATATCAAATGTATATAAGGCAAACAAGAACAGCGTTCAACCTGTCTCACATAAGAAAAAAAAAGACGCGGAAAACCATAATCGAAAAACTAGACGACTTCAAGAAAACGATTTTTTCCGCAATTAAATAACAACTTTAGGTAATATGTTAGTCGGTTAATTCGGATGAAGATTTGCCTTCATTACAAAAGACAAATTTTCACGAGACAAATTTTCACTATTTGCAAGGGCATGGTAGACTTTTTGAGAGATTTTAAGACTAACACGTTCCGAAGTAACCTAAACACGTATATAAGTCTCCTTACTTTAGTCGCCACATCGTTTACATGAGCATCCCATTTAAGGGTGTTATCAAATACGAGACCGAGATATTTAGCTTGAGTTTTATGTTGTATAGTTGTGCAGTTACATTGCATATTAAATAATAAATGATTTTGAGGTTTTGGGGTACCTACATGTATGAATTTTTATACCTGTGTGCATAAAGTCCTGCTTGCCAGTAATAGAAAAGGTAACATAGTTTGTTTTTTCGCTATTTAATGTTAATAGATTATTCTGGAGCCGAATATAAATATTGTTTAGGCCAAGTTCTGCGTTTTCGTAAACCGTCGACCAGGTCTTCCCTCGGAAAATTAAGGCAGTATCATCAGCAAATTATTTAGTCTTCGCTCCTGTATATTTTCAATATTAAGCTACTGAATATTTTACTACATATGTTTAACGTTAAACGGCAGGTCTACCAAGAATGGAAATTTTTCCAGCTAGGTGGTCTTAAAGACCAATAATAATATGTAATATTTGTTTAACTTGATCAAATTTATATTTAAATGAAAATAATTTGTTTTATCATCAGACATAGAGCCTGTGTCAAATAGGTAACAAAAAATACTGTTCATCATCATCAAATGAAGTGCATCAACGTAATTATGATACAATTTGGAAATCATAATAAATCTAAGGATTTTTCATAATTAATTACCATATACCAAATATAATAAAAATACGTCAAAATACGCACAAATATTTTCTTTTTCAAATAAATATAAATAATTCAAATATTTTCTGCACCACGCCATCGTACATGAATTTGTCACGTATTGCAGGTAAAATATCGTAAAATAAACGATAGTTTAAAATTCACGTCTACAAAAATATTTATCTTCAATTTGCCCCACGTATTTATTCAGTGTAAAACGTTGAATTGCACGAACCGATGCCGTAGCCGATATTTGCCGTATAAATGATCGTGCTCGTTGCACTCGACATGTCGATTTGTCTGCCGTAGTTTTCCTTAGAGAGTACGCAGCGCAATGGCACTGCATAACGGCTTTCGCATCTGATTCTGATGCCTCCTCTCCTGATGGCAAAAGTCATTACGGCGTTACTATTTTTACAAATATGGCTGTATGAATTTTACGGGAATTGATACAGTGCGATAATAACTGTGTTTTTCCAAAATTGTATGAAGTATTTCCAATGAAGCGAGCTGTGAATATTTGGTCCTTAACATTTGCTAAGTATATGACTAGGTTTAATATAATAGTGTGTTTAGAATATAGATAAAATATTTCCAAACTTTCAAAGAAAATATTCTCTAAAACTAGTTTTGTACACATTATAAGTGAGTTCTATAAAATGTATTATAGGCTATATGCGACTGAAAGTGCATTTCTCCTGGAATCCGGAACAAGCCTTTGATATGCTAAGAGCTTCTAAGCAAGCACTCGAGCTCTCCTTCGAATTCAATTCCTCTAAACCAAGCGAACAATAGAATTCACGTCCGACATTGAAAGATGTTTATTTTGCGCTAGAAAACCTGATACGGTTATTATAATTTTATTAGTAAAGATGGCATTGCCCCTCTATCTGATCTGTTGCATATCTGACAGAGTTTAAAACAGCGTTAATAGAGTTTTAACAGAGATTGATTATTTTTGCTCCACCGATTATTCTCGTTTAAAAGCTTTTCTGTCTCTCTTTCTATTAAATATTATCAATTTCTGGGCATACATTTCTTTACAGTTTCTATTTTCATTAATTTTTTATCACAATGTTCATAACAGAAGATTCGTATGTGAAGGATTTTATTTTATCTTTTATCAGCAATAGTGGTTTCCATTCCATCGGTGGATGTCATTACTTCATTATCTCTATTCATGCAGCTTATTATACACAATTTAGATTAATTATAATATTAATATTAGCCTTGTTAGAAGATAAAACTCTGTCTACGAAAAAATGGTCAATTATTTTGAATAAAATAATGTTCTCTTAATACAATTCTGTGATTCAATCGGCGGGCTTTGTCCATGACCCGTGACGTCTTTTGCTGGGTAATTGTTCTTTAGCGGGGATTCACGTGAGCAGGGCTCACTGACCTGGCTTTCTGAGTGTGGCGTCGATGGGCTACGTGTCTTGCGGCAGTTACTCTTAAGAGTGGAGCCTGGTTTAGACGGCAAAAAAAAATTTTTTTTTTTTACTGAAGTTGAAATCAATTCACTAATCGTTTACTTTTGGAATAGCTGATTGTCTCAGATTGCTGTAAGTCAAAAATAGATTACTTTTCTTTAAAGAAAACCTAAAACGCGTTTTTCTTAAAACTGTATTTTTCATTTTGCGCCGGTGATAAAAAAAAAACTACTTGACGATACGAATTATTCTAAAAAAAATTTAATGGATAAATAATTCCCTTCTAATAGGTAAAAAAAAAATGTATATTTTTTTACTAGTTTAACACAACATTTTGGGGCGAAAATCGATTTTATTTCTTTAAATCCTTAAAAAAATACAAAAATTATAACTTTTAGTTATTTTTTTTGTATGTATTTTTATGTATGTAAATATTAATGTCTTAGTTTATTTTTTTGTTTCAGGCAAAATTACGCTCGCTATTACCAACGCAAGCAAATACAGTCATTTCTGCAGCTGTAGAAACATTCAATATCCTAATAATATATTTTTTACTATTACAAAAAATATATTTATTTTTCAAATATTATTCAAACTGCTATAAAAGATTGATGATCAGATTTCAACTATGGTTAAAAAAAAATCACGAAAAACTTTTTTGGCCTTCTAAACCAGGTTCCCTCCTTAAGGCGCCCGATGGTACAGACGCATATATTTCTCTTAATACAATATTTCGTACATATTATATATAGTAGGTACGCAAATTCTCCTGGCTTAACAAAAACCGTCATAGAGTGAAATATTATAGTAGCCCCATTTTTTTCTGTTGACGTGAATATACCTATAAATTGGCTCTTGTACTGGAAGCATTAGAAAAATCCGATGATAACGAAATCAGGTAAAAGAGTTTGATTTACAGCTCAAAAACGACAATCAAAATATATTCGTGATAGTTGAAGAACCATACATATTATTAAACATAGTGGGGATTGCAATATCACGCACGGGGCGAATTGGGAGGTTCAGTCATTTTGTTATTGTTTCTCATCATCTGAAACCTTGCACACAGTATATCTTTAACTCAGTGAGCCCACTTATCAAACTCAACTGATCTCAGGTACAACACATTACTTTTGATTTGTCGTGGTGAAAGTGTATTAAGTAGAAAATAATTACATAACAATAAGATATCGGTTTAAACTAGTAGAAAAGTCAAGCCAAAATACATACATCGTATACTATTAAAAGGAGCGTCTCAACAATAGTCATAGTGAGATAGTTTAGCGTTTTCGAGGGCGAAAGAAACACTCTGCGGCGGCCACGAGTGTTAATGACGATGCCAATACATCTGCTACATCGGCGGCAATGCAAGTAGATAACGAAATGCTTCTGCTTTAACATCACAATGTTAATATTTTTTTATTGTTTATGTCCTACCTTCCTACTTTACCGATATCAATGACAATATAACGATCTCTTGGCAAATATTGTAGACGTTTTCAAGTCATCAGTCCGTACCTGCGATTATATTGTGCTATACCATAGTACGTTTTGGCAATCTTCTGCGCCGGCGACATGCAAGTGACGCTGATAGCATTATCCGGCACAACAAATAGCAATGTATTTTCCCATATATTGGTGCCATTGGTGGTTTTCTTATAAAGGACTGATTGATTATAAAAACCCATTATTTAACCAATGATTATAAATAATAGCATTCAATCATTTGTAAAGTCTATCGCATTTCTATAAAGGCTGATTACATAGCAGAAATATTACGGAGAGATAAAATTGCAGTATATTTGAACATTAGCGTTATTTGTTACGTATTGAAACTTGTATACCAAATTAAAAATTGACATATTATGTAAATAATATTAAAATAATACGAGCCGTGTGCTGTTATACTAATATTTTATTATGAGATAAGATACCGTAACGGCGTGTTTAGAACGCCGTCTATTGGGCTACTGAACATAAGAGATGATTTTAGTAATATGTAGTGAAGAAATAGAACCTAAATGTTAAGAATAGGAGATCGATGCGGCATTCATGCCCTAATATTTATGGCAATAAATCTAACTAAATCTCAAAGATTCTTGGCAGTATACTGGTACATAGTTATTAACTTAACGTGATTTTCCTTAGGAACAGTGTAGGGGATCGTTACTAACCTTTATTTAATTCGTATTTATTCAATTCGTCAATAACTTAAGGGGGGAGCTTTGTTTAGATGGCCAAAAAAAACATGTTTTTCATATTTTTTTTAACTTAAAGTTGAAATCTGATCATGAATCTTTTATATCAGTTTGATTAACATTTGAAAGAGAAAAATATTATTTGTACCTAATAGTGAAAAAAACTAGTTTTGAGGTATTGAATTGCAAATGTTTCTGCTGCTGCAGAAATGATAATTTCTGGTTGCCTAGACAGACTTGCATCAACAGCGAGCCTAATTTTGGTTTAAACAAAAAACTAAACTAATATATTGATTTTTACATATGTATTTTGTAAATGAACTGAAAAAATACCTAAAAGGTAATATTTTTATAATTTTTCAAGGATTAACTAATAAATAAAATCGATTTCTGCTACAAAATATTGTGTTCAACTAGTAATGATAAATAAAAAATATTTTTTTTTAGTTCATTTAGAAAAGAATTAAACTCGATCAATATTTTTTTTTATTACCGGCCAAAACTAAAAAATATTAAGAAAAACGCGTTTTAAAAAATTCTCTAAAGAAATGTAGTCTTTTACTCCACAGGTAATAGATTCGTGATTAGATTTCAACATTAAGTTTAAAAAACATGTTTGGCAGTCTAAACCAGGCTTCCCTTTAAAAAAAAGTTATTAAATATAACTCTATTTACACTGATCTGCGTGTATGTCTAATAATTTGCATAAAAGTTGTATTTAAAACATTTGTATTTAAACTTTTAGTTATGATTATTCAATGTGACGTTTAGAGTGATAACAGCTTTCTCCTTACAAGAAAGGCTCATTTCCCCTATATTTATAATATTTCTAAAGTTAAAAATTTGCAATTGGAGATCTGCTACAATTCATAAATAACCAATTGCATAATCTCCAGCAAAAACCGAGTTTTGAGCGCAATATTATGTGATTCAACAAAGCAATAAAATAATTAAAACCCATTGCGTCTGTTTGATGATTTCAGCAACATTAGACTCGTCCTAGGTTGATAAAATCCGTAATTATCTCTCCGGCAGCAGCGACCACTTGCCGGTGTGGCATAATTTTAATTAAAGCGAAATGACACCCCTCCGAGCAGCCTTCAGATTTCTTCAAGGGAGCAAATTAAATTTATTGTCTGCGAGTGCCGGCTCGATTGATGTACGCAGTTAATTTGTAGGGCGGGCGATACCGAGCGCAAATCAATTAAAACATGGCTGCGGAGGCAGCTTTGCATTCGCCCAAATGATCCCCAATCAGACGTCGATTTTAACGATAATTAAACGGCGGAGAGAGAGAGTGAACAAAATTGACAGTGTTTTCGGGCTTCACTGCACACTATTTTGAGCCGAACATTTGGGATATCATTTAAATACGGTATTGGGATATCATTTATATTCAGTCCAGATACTTCTGAAAAAAACGGAAGATAGCAATTAATAAATGACTGAAAATGATAGATGCCTTGCTAATTTCTAGCCCTCGTAAGGCTTGGATCTAAGACAATTATCTAACTTCACATTTGTCATGGCCCTTTATTATTTACGATTTCACCAAAACCCAACTGTCTCATCTGGATTCGATTCAGCTCCTATTCAGAAGCCTCCTCGAGTGGAAGACTTCGGTCGGTGAATTCCATGGCAGCTCTGTTTATATTTTATTTATTGATGACCCCATAATATTATTTAGAATCCTCCTCAAAATGTACTGTCTAAATATTCATATACTTATTTGTTCAGAGAAATATACAGCTCATAAAATTGCATTTTACATAATAATGTACAATAAAAAAGAAAATGGTATTTCATTTGATTATTACCTCGAAAAAGTAATGAAGTAGACAAATTTAAGAGAAATGTATGTTGAAATCGGTATTAAAGTTCACATGTAGCGTTAAAAAAACATGTGAGGGGAATGGGTATGCGTAAGTGAGAAAAAATGTGATTGTGGACATATGCAAGCACCCGATTAGTGTACCGAGTATCACCATGCCTTTTATCTAAGATTTAAGTTATTACGAAGTTAATAAATGTATAATAAATGTTATATTCCTACTCTTCATTGTATATTCCCATTAATTGACTTAGGAGAGAATCATTTGCGTGGCTAGTATTATTACGTGGAACCATGAATAATGTCGACTTTGTTCGTCGTAATGGCACACTGAAACTTATGTTATGGAGTAAGTATGGACTGTCAATTAGTTTATTTTTAATCTTTAACAGAATTGTCGCAAAGGTGTCATTTTTCGAGAGTGCCAATTTTTTCAGTCTATTTAATTTTTTGTCAATACGAGTCAAAAACGGTAATCTCAAGTTATCAAAAATATATTTTCAATACTTTCAATGTGCTTTCATCGGACTTGTATTGTGCAAAATGCATATTCAATAATGATACGGACAAAAGAAAAATACAGCATCTTTAGTGGCACAACATAGGAGAAGGATTTGCAGAATTGTAAGAGAAATCCCAGCATTTTGTTGGCCTTCGTAGCCATTCCATCGACTGAGACCATGCTGGTCCATCGATAAATTGCTGCGCAGTGTATACTGCTACATCGCGCACTACTTCGACGCTCTAGATGATCTGGCCAAGTATTACATAGCCTTGTCCTATCTTGTGAACATTTCGAAGGTTTTGACAATTTAAATATAATATGTAACCATCAAGTCATCTAGTATTCCAAAACAGTCGATCTGGCTTCCAAAGGGGGTATAGATAGAGCAGCATTTTGTAGACCTTCGTAACCATCGCAACGATTGAGATCATGCTGGCCCATCAATAAATTACTGCACAGTGTATACTGCTACATCGCGCACTAATTGGACGCTCTAGACGATCTGGCCATGTATTACATAGCCTTGTCCTATCTTGTGAACATTTCGAATAAATGAACAATTGTAGCACTTTTTTACTGTAACATTTGAAAAATTGTTTTGACAATTTAAACATAATCTATCACCATCAAGTCATCTAGTATTCCAAAACAGTCGATCTGGCTTCCAAATGGGTTATAGATAGATAAATGATGTGATCGCTCTTTTTGAAGCATCGCCGTACATCGTTAATGTATATATTAAAATAAAACGGCCCCAATTGCAATCCCTGTGGGGCCCCAGAAGGTATACTGCATAAAATCGATTTATGCCCCCTAAAACAACAGCCTGATTACTGTTAATTATATAAGAAGATAGCCATCTGAGGAGATCACATGAATTCCTATTACGTTAAGCTTAGCAATTAGATTAAAGTGATTGACACCATCAAAAGCTTTGGAAAATTCACCTGTCTATAACGTCTATCAAAAATCGCCTCAATGCCTACAATATACGGATGGGGTGTGCCTCGTTGAAAAAACTCCACTGAATCTTTAAATCTGATATACCGCAACGTCTGAAGGCCAAAAAGGTATATAATTAGTGTGTCTTGGCTGTGATGAAATGTACGGTTCAAAAACTTGGACCTTGATAGTGCTCGTCTACAAATTTGAAGTTGCTCAGCGAAATATGGAAAGAGCTATGTTAGGAATATTTCTAATTTATATGATCCGGATCGTAGGAGTTTGCCGAAGAACCAGATTGGTGGACATAGCTGAGAAAATAGGACAGCTGAGACGATAGTGGCCGGTCACATATGCTGAAGAACCGACAACCGCTGAGAACGAAAGGTCTGTAGGGTCCTTGTTATTGCATCTTATTACGGAGTAAAAGGACTTGTTGACACCCGGCTCTCACACCGAACATCTTGGAGTCAGTGAGAGTCGGCCTTCCGTCACAGGTCCTCGATTGGAGACCTTGTACCGGGAAACGCGCTGGTCTTATGACTAAGGCAATATAAAGAGATGGAAGACGGAAGACCGGTCAGGGTGGCAAGCCTTGGGAGAGGCCTTTATCCAGCAAACTGAGAGACGCAGACAAGTCTGCCTACAATTATACATATTAAAAAAAAATGTTTACAAATTCAGATTACAATTGTTTAGAAAATTGTTTACAAAACAGAAATTATAGAGGAATTGGAAAATGTATACATTTTATCCAAGACGACCCTGTTTATGATGTGAGCACCGCTCGATATAGTCGCCGCCTTACTGCATCCGCATGGGCATCGAATTGATCAAATTGTGTGATTTCATAGAAGACCAAAAACGATTCGGTTTCTTTATAATATTGTTTTTTGATTTATTTCAAATGTCATTCTTTATAATATAATTTGTTTTTTTTTATAATTTCTTTAAAATGTAATATCAAAGCAAGTTTTTGAATCTTTTCTGGCGGCTATTGAGTAGAGTGTCGTAATAAAGATCTGCCATTTACGGTAGTATTTCATCTTATTCTTTGTCTTATTTTTATAAATAGGTATAACTTTCCGTTTGAGTTCCTTTGTATATTATATTATTTAAACTTTTTTACTTGCCCCTACTAAATATCGCAGAGCAGTTTAATCAGATACTCGGACATATGTTTCTAATCAGAAATCCTTCAGGCGAACTCCCCTTTATCTATACTAATATTATAAAGAAGTAATGTTTGTAAGTTTGTAAGTTTGTATGTAGGGCGTAATCTCCAAAGCTACTCATCCGATTTTAAAAATTGCTTCACTAATGAAAAGCTGCATTATCGATAATTGCTTTAGGCTTTATTTTATTGTGATAATTTTGGCTTTCAAAACGAAATGACCATATTTGTAAATCATATCGGAGAAAAATGAGCTGGTGAGATGCTTTATCGATATGCGCTGACGAAACGGTTTTGATATATTTGAAAATAATATATAACAAAAATATCGGCCTCAAAGAGATCTATAAAAATGTTGGCGACAGCATACATCCAACTTTTATGTTTAAGCTGCAATAACTGATTTTTTGTCTCAAAAAAATAAGAAAAATAATCAGGCAAGGTTTGTTGAAGACATTAGCAATAAAATAAGAAACGTATGTACATAACGGGTGTTAAATAAAGGTATAATTAGCCATTTACTGTGTTTTAGGTGGTACAGTTTTAGAGATACCATGGAATTAGTAACGCGTGCAAGGATATCGAAATACCGAGAGGGCGGCAGTTGCTGGTCCAGCAAGGTCAACGTTCAGCGGAAGGCGGCGCGGGTGGCGAAGAACAAGACGCTTACGTCCACGAGATAGGTGGCGTGCATCTTAGAGGGGTGACGTCTTGCACTATATATCTAAAGGTAGCGTCTAAAAAGGGCAAATAAACGCCACCGTACTTAAATTAACAAATCGATTTGAAACTTTACGCGAAGCGAAGCCGCGGGCAACATCTAATAAATAAATAAACAAATACTGATTTCGTGAACAGAGTGGTCACAGTGACATTTTATATTTTCCTGAATACCCATTATGCCTTGAAAGATATTTTCGATAGAATAAAAAATAGGCGACTTTCGAGTGTATACATTTAAAATCCTAACGTTGACCGAGAAGACCCTTGCTTCCGGCTGCAGTTTACCAGTTCCGGTATTATTCAAGAGGCGGACGCGAAGCTGACTTAGCATCTCGGACGATAAATGGAAAAATGCAGGCCGCAGAAGCGAAATAACGCCGCCTGTTTTGCTATAATGGTTTGTAAGGGGCTACTTTAACTACAGCCTTTCCCTCTTGGATGCTCTTAATGTAATTATTTTGGAAAGCGTAACGTCAGACCAGCGTCCCAACTTACTTCCGGTAATATGACACTTAATAGAGTTTAAGAAAAGAGTATAATAAACCCTCGTCGTCGCTCCTTTAAATAGGGTTTTGCCAATAAATAATAAAAAAATTATGGTATTTGAAAGTTCGAAACCAACAAAATGTGTTTTAACATCATCATCATATTTTAAGTAACTAAATAATCAATTTATACCATCACCATCATATTTTAAGTAACTAAATAAACAAAACACACCTTTTTTCGACAACATTTTTTGTACAAATTTAAGTGAAAATGAATCGTGGTAAAGTATTATAGACTCGATATTTCCAAAAGTGTCCGATTGCACAATGCGAATTTCATTCGGCGCGGAAAACGTTTGAAACATAAACGAGTCGTGCCGAAAAAGGCGTGAAATATGTTCACTTCAGGTGAAATGATGTTTCATTAAATATAATGTTCTGTCATTTTTTAACGCAACCACCGCTATTTGTAAACAGAGAGTGACATTATTAATAAATCAAAATAAAAACATAGAAATGATTTAATAAATAAAGATTGGAAATTTTTTAAACTTCCGAAATACGACGTTGGATGCTAATTGACGATGTGATAGGTAAAAGCGTTCATTCGAGGATAACACGCGATAAGTTTCTATAGCAATTTAACTCAACTGTGCGCATGAACGTGGGAGCTAATGGGCCCTGTTGCAGTTGGCCACTAAGACCCATATTTTCAGGGTCGGTCAAACTCACGTGTCAACACCCATCCGGCGGCCTCCACGTAGAAGAACGGGCCCAGATAGGAATCTGGCCTGCGGGCCAATTTCCCCTAGGAGTCAACCTTCTGGCGCTCCTGGGCAGTTTGCGCAATGTGCGGCATCAGCCAATCGATTGTGCATTCCGAACGACAGCCGGGGGGGGGGGGGGGTCTGGAAAAATAGTACTGTCTCATATATAGCGGAGGTATTTGCTCACCTTACGGCAACTGCTCTTGAAACGACCAATCGGCTACCCAATTCCGGGTGAAAAACCGGATAAAGGAAGCCGCGGTCAGCGATTGATTCTGTAGACACCGTATCATCGCTTTGTAAGGGAGAGGATTGCGAAAGCGACCTCGAACCTGTAACCAGTCGGGAGACCGGAGTAATCTGGTTGCAACTGGAAGTAAGGGCTTGAGTGTCGGCACGCTGGGTGATTAACCTGGTTGTCTCGCGGTAAGGCATTGGCGTCTTACGAGCGTGTGGCGTAACTAGACGGCGGACTGTTTTCGTTCTAAGTCTTCTGCGCTCACCTCACGGGAGACAGAACGATCTAATATCGTTAAAACTCCCTGAGGTGACGGGTTCGCCCGTTGTAGTCGATAGCTCTAGTTGTGCGTGTGAACGTACGGGGATGGTCTCTAAAATCGCTGGACTTATGTTTCAGCCCGTGGCGTAGCTATTAAAGTACGTGGTGGTGCAGTGCACCAGGGCCCACAGTGCTAGGGGGCCCACGGGGCCTTTGGTTGTTTAAATTAATGACAATACTTTACGATATGTTTATTATTAGAATAAATCTCAATTTTCTATGAAACGCCACCTAAACGTAACTTGTAGAACTATTTAAAAAACCATCTAACGGCATTTTTCGAACTGCTTCGCCGAGGGAGATAGCGATATGCGGGCATCGTTTGTCTTTTTCTAACACAAAACGGCGATCGGCCAGGAGTTCAGATACAGGGAGATAGATGATTGTTAAAAGAAAATAACTTGCTAAATGTCTCTATGGTCCATTTGATTTACATAAGCTATAGACAAATTTGGCCCCCGCTTTATAGGAGACAGTACTGTTTCCAGACTCCCCCGACTGTTAGTCAGAATGCACAATCGATTGGCTGATACTGCATGGTGCGCAGACCTTCCAGGAGCGCCAAAAGATTGACTCCTGGGGGAAACTAGCCCCCAGGCCGGAGTCCTACCAGGGCTCTCACTTCATACGTAGAGGCCGACGGATGGGTGTTGACCCTGAGTTGACCTTCACTGAACAAATGGGTCTACATGGCCAACTCCAACAGTGCTTCAACAGTGCTACATTAGCTCCCCAAACGATAAGTTCAACCATTTCTATTATAAGTAGAACATTTTTAATTTCATTTTAATTACTTTTGTTTTGATACGACGAGATGGGTGACGGGGGTCTTAATTTACCTTCGCACCAGCGCCTTTGACTACCTATCTATACCCCTGGCATCAGCCATATCATTTAAAAAATACTCTATAGATTTTAATACACGTTGTGCAGTTTGCTTAGCTAGGTAGAATAGCTTACCTCCTTCATTAACTTACGGAAGTTGTATATATTTCATATTGAGTTGTCAACCACAACGGGCGAACCCGTCACCGCAGGACGTTTTAACGATTGATCGTTCTATCGACCGTGCAGTGAGCGTAGAAGACTTGGGATATAACAATCCAACGTCTAGCTACGCCACAACCCGTTAGAGTCCAACGCCTTACCGCGAGTAGCCAGGTATGTTACCTGGCGGGCGGCACTCGCGCCCTAACTACCAATTGTGACCAGATTTCTCCGGTCTCTCGATTGGTTCCGAGTTCGAGGTCGCTTGCGCGGTCCTCTCCCTTACGAAGCGGTGAAACGGAGTGTACCGAATCTATCGCGGACCAAGGCGTCCTTTGCCCGACTCTGAACCGGGATCGGATGGCCAATGGTCATTTCAAGTGCAGTCGCCGTAAGGTAGACAACTACCCCCGCTCTATAGGAAACAATACAGTTCCCAGACTCCCCCGATTGTTAGTCGGAGAGCACAATCGATTGGCTTGCGCCGCTCGGTGCGCAGACCGTCCAGGAGCGCCAGAGGATTGATATATTTCAGATAGGCTATTTCTGTCACGGTTTCTTCTAGTTGTCCTGTTTGCGACTTCATCCTTCCCGTGTCGGTCGATTTTCAAAAGACGGCGGCCGCGTTGCCGTCATTTCGCTATACCGCTACTCGTTCGGACGCTACTGTCGCGTTGCGCACGTCGCTCGGGTGTTGTAAACTTTTAACTTCTCTTATTTTTTGTAGCTTGTGTTGAATTTGCCTTGTTGTGGTAACTGTTTCGCGTGCAATTGGACTGCCGGTTATTCATTATTTTTTATAATTCCGGAGCCCGTTGGTGTACAGATTTGCAGGATTTCAGTAGCAGTTTGAAAAATTTTATTTCTTTTTTTATGCGTGCTATTTTTTGTATGTAGTGTTGAATAAATATATATTTCGATAGGTGGTTCATTTTCCGTTCCCGGTGTTGCTATCGCGACTATAGTGGTTTCCGAGCATTGTACATACCCCTTCCATTCGTGATACATGGTAAGATGTATCACCTCCTCTACATCTACGGTGTGGTGGAGTATTCGATATGATATTCGATGGGATATTCGAATGATCTTAGAGTGTGGTAACATAATTTCTGAGACTAGTCATTCCTTTGGGAGACTAGTCTTAAAGAAGATCTATCCATTATTAGAATGGGCCTACTAGGATATTCCTCCTTTCAATATCGTTGATGGTTTGGAACTGTTGCCTTGCTGGTCTGTTGGTATCAAGTCGTTCTAACACCTTAGCAACAGACCATCCACCATCATAGGGACAGACGGACAGACTTTCATCTGTCACTTGTTGTCTATCGGTCGGGGCCGAATGCTTTCTAAGAAGCGGTTGTAGGTGTCAACCTAACGTCGCCTTCTCTTAGAAACGACCCGTTGGCTACCCGATACCGAGTGACAAGAACGGAAAAGGAATACGAATTACCGCTAACGTCAGATAGAAGCCGCGCAAGCCTTTTCAAATCCCTAACCAGACTGGAGGATAGAAAAATTCGTTCATATATTATAGAAGGGGCGCGAGTACGACCTACTGGGTGGCGATTCCCATTGCCTTGTGGTCTAGTGTTAAACTCCTATGGATTGTTAGCATAGCCTCACTGTGGATATTTTTGCCTATATTCCTATACAAAAAATTATACATGTTATTAGAACATCCTGAGGTGACATCAAGTCTATCGGTCAGTTTCTGTAATGTGGGGGCATGACTGGGAATGAAGATAGTGGCTTCGCCGCGTAATCAAACTGGGATATAAAATATATTTAATTTGACATTCAAATATCGCTAATTCTGAAGTTTGTTGCCTAAATTATATCTGCTCAATTGATGGGAGCTAACGGGCCCATGATGAGGTGGCCACGATGACCCATGTGTTCAGGGTCGGTCACAATCACGGGTCAACACCCATCCGATGGCCTCCACGCATGGGGTGCGAACCTGGGTAGGACACTGGGTCAACCAGTCTCCCCTGGGAATCAAACCTCTGGCGCTCCTGGACGGTCTGCGCACCGAGCGGCGCAAGCCAATCGATTGTGCTCTCCGACTAACAATCGGGGGAGTCTGGGAACTGTATTGTTTCCTATAGAGCGGGGGTGGTTGCCTACCTTACGGCGACTGCTCTTGAAATGACCATTGGCCATCCGATCCCGGTTCAGAGTCGGGCAAAGGACGCCTTGGTCCGCGACAGATTCGGTGTACACCGTTTCACCGCTTCGTAAGGGAGAGGACCGCGTAAGCGACCTCGAACTCGGAACCAATCGAGAGACCGGAGAAATCTGGTCACAATTGGAAGCAAGGGCGCGAGTGTCGGCCCGCCAGGTAACATTACTGGCTATCTCGCGGTAAAGGCGTTGGTCTCTTGCGGGTTGTGGCGTATGCTAGACGTCGGATTTGTAATGTCAAAAGTCTTCTACGCTCACTGCACGGTCGATAGAACGATGAATCGTTATAACGTCCTGCGGTGACGGGTTCGCCCGTTGTGGTTGACATCTCAATATGCTCAATTGATTAAATCATTACTACTAGTTTTAATGACGTACAGTATAGTAATTAAATTCACATGGCTGTAATAGCACCAGTAATACGTTCCTGTATACTAAAATCTGTTTCCTATTAGGTTAAGATTGCTGCAAGGCAGTCGTTAGCGTTAAATGTTTTGTAATAAATAAATTACCAGTCCGTTTGAATGCATCTCACGAAGCGGCCTTACTCGTTCCGCCCCTCGTGCACTGCATACTTTCTTGCTGAAAGTCTTAACCGATGCGTTTACCCGTATATTTACATTGTTTGATAGTACTCCTTGATAGTCGCTAAGAAAGTCGGCGAAGTTATATATATGTTTAATGGTGTTCATGCGACTAAATAAGTCAAACTCTTGTGACCCATAAAGAGGCATATTGTACGTCGCGATTTTTGCGGGCAGACGTAGCTTTTCTATCAGTGCAATAAATATACAGTGTATAAAATCAAGTGCAACTGTGTACACGTTGCACAAAAAATCGATTCTAAGCAACTCGACTGATTATATCAATGGGTCTGTCAAGGCTATTACAAACGTTCAGCGAGGAAAATCGACGATCTGCAAACACATCTTTAATATTGAAACCACTGAGTGCAGTTTCAGAATCCTATTGTGCTATCCAAAGGGGAATCCTATTTTCCACGCTTTATCCGAAAAAGCATAAAAATAAGAAATACCCCGAACTGCCTAGGACCTTTATTAACATTCTTAACTTAACCCCTTTCACCGAATACCTTTAAAGGTACGAAAGAATGAGTGCATATGCATGACGAAATTTCAAAGGTTGAGCGCGCTTTGCCATCACTGCTGTAATCTACGTAATAGTCGTAACAGCAGCATTATGTCGCCTTCTCAAAGAACAACAGCGAACGACAACAGACAGACCCTCAGCTCACCCTAGAAAACATCAGTTGTAACATCGCCGAAATACCTGGTGCTACGAAAATTCCGCTGAGATACGTTTTTCTCTTTACGTATAAACAAACAGCATGATAGAAAAATCTTATCCTAAGTATAATATACGAATAAATTAAAACTATTTCGATTCTGTGCAATTCCAAAGATCCGGCAATATTGAAGCACGTAATAAGTGGCCGTAGTGATTCAAATGATCTACTAGCCCGCGTAGACTTCCACAAAAAGTTCCTTACTGGAATCAGCCAGAATGGCACTGGTCTGGGGTATGGCAGTACAACCACGAGCGACGTGGACTTGAAGAAGTCTCTTTAGCGGGGAGATTACGACAGCAAGAGTATGGCTCATGCTATTGGTCTTCAATGCCAGAATGATTGGACAACAATTGGGGACTTTTGCATTCCGCCTCCAATGCACTGGAAGGTAATGCTCTATGACTGGACGCCAGAGATGCTGAAATTTTATTTGAATGCCTTTCAGCATACACTTCCAGACCCCAGTAACCTCGCTCGTTAGAGCTTTGCCGAGGATAGTTCTTGTCCCCTCTGTAGCAATACCCCTTGCACAGCTAGACACATTCTAGCTGGCTGCAAGGTGGCCTTAGATCAAGGACGGTACACTTACCGCCATGACAAAGTTCTCGCTGTTATTCGCGAGGTAATTAGTCTCTCAGTGGCTCGTGCCAACAAGGGTTTGACAGTATCCTCCAAACCCCCAATACAGTTTGTGCGGGATGGCTCTAAAGGCAAAAAACATTTAACTACAAAACCTTTCTCAATAATCGAGAAAGCTACAGATTGGATTCTGGAGGTTGATTCGGTCTCTAAGCAGTATAAATTCCCTGAAAGTCTCGGATGCACAGCCCTCCGTCCAGATATAACTCTTTACTCTCTATCTCGGAAGGTGGCTCTTATTGTAGAATTAACTGTTCCATGGGAATCAAATATCCCAAAAGACCACGAGTACAAATTAAATAAATACCATGATCTTGCAAATGCCGTAACCCGGAACGGCTTCACTGTTCACCTTCACGCGGTGGAAGTTGGCGCTCGTGGCCTGCCAGCTAAATCTCTATTTCACCTCTTTAAAGATCTTGGCCTTTCCAGAAAAATAATCAACTCTTTCTTAGAAAAAATATCTAAAACTGCGATTTGCGCATCTCAAATTCTATGGCTTCGAAGGGGGAGTGAATGGGTGGCAAGGTGAACGCTCACATGTGGCAAGACAGCTGTCCTAAACCTACCACAGCCGGTTCGTAAGTCCGGAATCCACTGCTCACCCCCCAGAAGTGTAAAAAAAATAGTATTATGATGGGCCCGACTCCGGTCGGTGAATTCCATGGCAGCTCCGTTTGTATTTATTTATATAGAAAATAGTTTAATTGTCCGACCAGATGCAGCCGTTTAGAGCTACTTGTAGCTCCTTAGTTGAAAAGAGCATACCATATAGGTGTTTTTGATAACAAAACAATTTCCGTCTGAAAGGAAACCCAAATTTCAAACACAAGAGTAACTGCTATCGATGTAAATGGTTCTCCACATTTGCTCGCATACGTAATTCCGACACTGTGGCCATATTTGCAGAGTGCGATTATGCGCCTCTTTTGCATTTCATGGAAAAAGACGTCGATTACAACAAGTGTAATTAAGCCTTACCTTTTCATTTTCCTTTTAGCGCATTGCTGAGCCATGTTGTTTCTTTATATGATGCCGTCAAAGGAAACACTAGTTCTATATTTGATATTATAGGAAAACAAATGTTGAATGTGAATTGGGTGAATATGTTTATTTTGAATTACTCATTACTAAATAGAGCAAATCGATTGAGTAGCAGGTAGATTTAGAAATCATTAAAAAATCGACTTTTCGACAAAATCGAAAAATCGTAAAAATCACAATTTATGTGGATCACAACTCAAACCATTTTGTCGCGTTAGCAAGGAAAAATAAAAATACTTAAGCTGTGATAAAAGATATTGTTCATGCCAGTGAGGTTTGTGTGAGAATTAGCGTAATTTTCCGCCTCCTAATCACTTGTCTAATCCAATCCCTTTTATAAATTCTTTCGCTCCAATCAATATTGTCGGTACCCATTTAAACATGTCGCGACCCGCGCCGATCTGAGCCGCCCAGCGCTACGGATCGCCCCGTCGGAACGACGGGTAGGACAGTATATTTGTTGACTTGGCGAGGCGCGTCGTCGAATATATTCGCTCCGCAACAACAGACAAGATTATCGTTTTTTCTCGTCGCAAACCGCCGCATCGCATCACACAAACCTTTGTGTTGATTAGCCCGCATCGCAATTCGTGTGAAACCTCAGTGAGTGACAGATAAACGAGAAGCAGAAGCAGTGCAGTCCAGCAGCACAGACGGAACAAACAAAACCGTAAGTACCGACATCCTGTCTTTCCACTTTAAATATCCGCTCCTGGGTACTAAGGTACACCAGGTGGTCCTTCAAGCTAGCAAACTCACACGGATCTCACGCAAAATCATAAACCGCCTAGAGTGCTCTTCTGAGTAACGAGACCAGACCTCTAGGTACCCGCATCATCAGATATTGTTATAAATATCCATAAAAATACAATTCCTAATGTCCAATAAAGGTACCTACGTACTAAGGATTTTTTCATGTCCGTCCATGTCACATACTTTGACATCTTTTCACTAACCTGCCAAAGTGTTACCTTCATCAATTTCAATGATCGCCTCCAATGACAGTGGTTTTTGAGAGAGTGCCTCCTTGCTCACTTAAGCCGACAGACACTGTGCTTCAGACGGTAGAGAAGTTTCATTTCAATTTGAAGCGCTCCGCAGGGAATTCAACTTCACCTTGCTTTACCTGAACCTAATAAACTCGCCGGCAGAGAAGAGAACAGAAAATTGTTACCTCATTTTAAATTCATTTTTCACATCGAGTTAAGTCTAACAATAATATATCGCACTGGCGCTGGATGAGACGCTGTTTCTCTTTTCCCAGTTGAAATAATTATAAAAATTGAGGGTAGTTTATTGTCGAGGTTGACGGTGGCTTGTGAGTAATTCTGCCGTCGTATATGAAAACACAGTAACTTCATTTACTGTGTTTATATAAGTTTGGTTCTTTAAAATCACGAGTACTATAAGCGAAATTTTTCGGTTTATCTGTCGATGGATAGATACCGAGATACCTTAGATAAAAACACAGTAATTTTTAAAAAATCTGTATATTTTTGATAAAAAACACAGTATGTATAATTTTTTAAGTGAAAATACAGTAACCTATTATTTACGAAATATTTTTGTTTGGTTACAACACGGCTTCTTCAGATATTGTGGTTTTAGGTAAAATTTTGTTAAAAGTTAATTTATTAATACACGAATTAATCACAGTATCTCAATTACTGTGTTTAAGGTGCCTGCAGTTTTTATTTATTAAAAAAAATGTTTATTTTACATGGTAAAACACAGTAATCGGTAAAATCTACCTATAACACAGTAACCACTCAGTTACGGTGTTATAGCTTAAACATATAAAATTTATCAAATTATTTTCCTAATTTAAAACACAATATCTAATTTAATTAATTAAACAATTATAATTTAATATATATTTTTATGCAGAAAATAAGTTCTCACTATTTTTTAACATTAAAGATTAAAATAAATATTCTATATTGATTACTTTGTTCATGAAAACAAATATTTAACAACTGAACTTTGACCGCGTTTTTCTCAAAAAGTCTTTTTTCACGTTACTGTGTTTTCATTTACGACTGCAGAATTGGCGTTGTGTAAACATCGCTCATTTTGTTTCAAGAATCCAGGGTGTAGTAAAACACTACGAAAAACATAGAGACGTATAAATAGTAATTTGAAATTCAAAATTTTTATAGTATGAATCTCTTGTAATAATTCTATAATTTATATTTTATTGTTAATGGCTTAAATTTTACTTTTCATTATATCAATCAGCCGCTATGATTTCTTTAAAAGGTCAAATAGCAAATACCGAATATTATAAAAATAACATACACCTACTTACACAGTTATCATACTCTTAATCACCAGTGATGGCAATTTTTATATATTTGGAATTTCATTGCCATACTAATACTGCATCGGCTCTGACGTCATTCAAAAATAAATTGCGGTAAAAAAAAAATCTTGTCACTTTCGCTTAATCAAACACATTCACACATTCTTTTAAACACTTCAGTATATACTCATCAGGCACGAAGAAATTTTTAGTGGTAAATTTTATAAAATTTAAAAACAGTAAAAAATTTACACCACTTGCGAGATGAGAAAGTTATCCGCCATCAAGCCACAACACAATAACTTGCCAATACTTAAACCCTGTTAATATGTGGGTGGGAGCTAATTGGCCTTGTTGTAGTTAGACCCATGCGTGAGGGTCGGCCATACTCACGGGTCAACAGCTATCCGGCAGCCTCCACGCAGAAGTTTGAGCCCGGGTAGGACCCTGTCCTGCAGGGCAGTTCCACTGGGAATCTCTCTTCGGGCGCTCCTGGACAGTTTGCGCACCGTGCGGCGTCATCCAACTTACTGTGCATTCCGACTTATAGTCGGGGGAGTCTGGAGACCGCTTTGTTTCCTATAGAGCGGGGGCGTTTTTTACCCAGTGGCAGCAGCTCTCGATACGACCATTCGGAGCTAAATAGAGGATTGTCCATTGTATGTCTTCTACTCTCATCCCACGGCTGAAAGAACGATCACATATAGTTATACCAGACTGGGGTGACGGGTTCGCCCATTGTAGCCGACATCGTCCAACTGTCACCTACACGTAACGCCAGGTGTGAGGAGGATAAAGTAGAATATTATGTAAGCAGAAAATTCGTTGACAATTCCCCCGGACAGTTAACGCGGCGACTAAATTTGAGCGCGCTTGTAGTAGGATGCGGCCGGCAAATTCGTCGCATAACAATCCGCGAAGTGGTCTGCGGGATTAGGGCAATATATATCCATTAACAGCTATGAGCGAGCCGGGTACAAAAGTCAGGTGGGGCCGGCGGCAGTTAATTTACGGTTAAAAAAGGAACGAGAGCGGCGTTGCCAGCCGCGCCGTAAATCTCCGCGCCGCCCGCCTAATCTGCAAAATCTTCTTTGGGCGGACAAGCGCGCCGAATGGCCTTTATGACGGGCAACTTTGAACAGAATTATTGGCCGGCGCTGCCTGGGCGGACTGATAAGTCAACAGTTTAATGGTCTTTTGTAAATACGGATAAGAATCACATAACCAAAATACAGCTATATGGGATACATATATTAATACAATTAGAAACGCATAATATTTATAAAATATAACTGGACCCGGATAGCTTGACCGTTCAGGTGTTAACGTTCATAGAGGTTTCACGTTTCAATCTGCTATAAAATATTAACCTCGAATTTTTTCTTCCAATACTATAATAATATATTTTCTTTTTATTACAACATTTCGATTCGACAAAGTTCGAATTTAGATATGAAATTTTAATCTGGCACAAAATCAAACTAACACGTTTACCACTTTTTTGTTATACTTTAGTTATTACGAATAGGTCGATGATCCCTGCACCTTATGTGTGAGTGTGGCCCGCCGATGCGTAAAAGTTACACCCTCTTCTGTGGTCACTACCTCCAACCTGAGGAGGTAAAACAATCTGGCACCAAAAGCCTGTTGCTGTTCTTATATATCACGAGGCTTAACGCAGAACTATAGCAAGTGGCGAACACAATAGATTAACAATGGTCGCAGTATTACAAGGATTAGACTTAGAACAGCCATACATAAAAAATAAAATAAAAAATACATCAATGACAAAGCCATTATTCCATTAATGTGCTTGTGCTATGTCCATTGCCGGTGATGTTAAACTTAATACGTGACAATAATATTATGGTATTCAGTGTCCCACAAATGTAGGGTAAGTGGCAAAATAAAAAGATGGAGCCCAACGCTTACAAAAACTATTTCAAAATCCGATAATCGATTTGCAAACAATCAAAATATGAACAAATGCAGCGAGAAGAATATAAACAATCGATATTTAAGCTCGATGACGGAATATCCCATTATAATTTGAGCAAAAGCACGTCATGCATAATCTAGTACAAAATTGTATACGATTTGACATTAAATAAATCAGATAAAGCTACAAAAGCAGCCGCTAATATTCACATTATTAAACTTGAAGGATGCGCAATAACATCACCGGACCTTTGCCCAATAAGAGTGATTGTTTTCAGAACCCCTTAAATATTTAAATTGTTAATTATTTCATCGACTTGGTATTACTCGGGTTTATTGGCATTGACAGTTCCCATCATTGAATCTTATCCCTGACATTTCTTATTATTATTATTATTTTCTTTGACTTTTTTTATTTATTACTATTACTTATTCATAAATTTTGGTGACTATTGTTTGATATTATTTGACATTTTATTTTATTTTTATTTTATTTTTATTTTATTAACACGATTATTTATTTTTGTGTTTTATTTCCTGTTGTGATCATTAGTTGGTGATTATTAGTTATAATTTGTAATGGTGACGGGAATATATATATATTTCTTTTCCTTTTAATTTTTTGATTTTTTTTTTATTATTCATTGCCGAATATATGTGATATAAAAACTAGAGAGCTAGCTGCCCTGGAACAAGTCCTGGCACTTAGTTGGGCAGCAGCAGTACTTAAATGCTAATGCTCATATCGGCCGTGTTTAATTTTAATTTTAATTTTACTTATAGATATTTTTTTTATTGATATGATTATTAGTGATACTTATGCACTGATAATGAATTGTTAAAATAATTAAATTAAATTACTTAAATTGGATTTAAATATTCAATAGGTTTTAATTTTTTTCCAAATTTGTTAGGTCTTAAAAGATGCCAAAAAGAAGTTTTTTTTTTGTTTTTTTAATATAAACCGCTGGAGACTTGTAGCATTTCCTAGTGGGATAATTAAATATGCTTATATCTTTTCTAAGAAATGTTTTTTGTTTCCCTCTTTGCCTTATTTATATTTTTTCGTAACGAGTGTCCGTAAACACTGTGTTCGGCAACTGCACGGCGCGTAATCACGAATTTAGTCATATATTTCATCAGTAGAGTATTGCTAATATGAAGAATGAAAATAGCCACTAATATATAAGAAAAATTCTAAGATTTTTTAGTATTTATTGTCTAATTCAATTATTGAAGTTTCAGCACGCGCACAGCGCAAGGAGTTAAAATGTATGTGTTTCATTGGCTAAAAGGCATAAAATATTAATATTTATATAGGTATGTAAATATGGAATATTTATTTCTCAAGCGGATTCAGTTAAAAAAATTATAATAATAAAAATAAAATCTATTTTATTTCATTATTTGAGAGCTATTTTTTCTTAGCTCGTTGATAAACATAACTATGATACATATGTAATAAAAACTTAGTCGAATATTATGTCTCTATTTCCCCATCGCTACGAAAATACTTATCACTCTTTAAAAATATCAATCATTAAGGGGACAACATGTTATCGGACGCGTCCGTCAGCCGCGGCTTACGGACGCGACTGATAGTATGCACAGTCCTTTGGGACGCGGCTTGCGGATCTCTATCGGACGTCCGAAGCTTTAAGGTCACGTCCGCGACTTACGTCCGATAATGTGCACGGCTCAGTAGAAATTCATTACTCAGATACATTTAAGTCGCGTCCGTAAGCCGCGGCTAACGGTCGAGTCCGATTAATATGTTCGCTCCTTCATGAGTCAAAGTCCAGATCAATAAACTCCTTTTATTATAAAAATACGCGGGCGAGCTATGTATACGCAACGACTTTGCCTAAGTGACATAACGACTGATGTACCTGCGCTTAAAAGAAGCTAAGTGTTGAATAATCTAGATTAGTTCTACATTCAGGCTCCAGTAGCTCGATTCCCATGACTGCATACCGCATCTTTTAGTGCCGGTGAGAGCGCAGTAGCTCCCCCGAGAGTTACTGCCACAGTCAAATGCAAAGCAAACGCCGCTGACGGCGCGGCGCGGGAGATAAAAGGTGTGAAATTTGCGCTGCGGGGTCGGAAGATCGGATCTCTTACATCAGGGGCATAATGGGGTCGCCGTTTCGCGAGCGGGCGGCGGCAGTAACTCATGCGAGTCCTGCGACGCTCCAGACAGTGAGAAATGTTACCCTCTAATGGGATGCGCCGTAAGACCGACGAGGCCGCCCGTCCTGCACCGCTCTCCGGAATTTGCAAAATTGGAACCGACATTAATTAGAACTGATCCGACGATCTACTTTTAGAACGAAACACCGGTTTTTCGTATCATATAGATTTATTTAGTTATTTATTTATTTAAACAAATGCGCATTTTTTAAACTACAGTACATTACATATTATCATTAGAGGCTCCGTTGTAAATAGTAGCAAAAAACAGAGTACCGCAGCATAGTCCTTCTTTAGATCAACGCTGCCTAACTAGGCCTAGGCCCGTACTAAGGCAAGCGTACCAAGAAAATAGTGTCTTGTGCATACTTCAAACTACATAAGTTAAAAGAGAAAAAAAAATGTATCTAATAATATTAGGAATTAACTTAAGGCAATAAACAGTGTATGTAGAAATTAATCATTACTCTAAAAACTAGGTCATTGATATGACAATGCGTCTGTCAGTCTGTCAGTCTGCAAATAATATTTGTAAAATACCTATCATAAAACGCAAGATAATTAATTTAACTAACACGAAAAAGGTAAATAATAAATAGGAATTGCAATGAATAGTGAAATAATCAAAATGCGGTTGTTTTATACCCCATTTAATAGTAATGGGTTTTTAGATAATTTTGTATATGTTAAAAGAGACAATATTAGTTCACTCTTGGTGTTCCGATGTGATTTCTGTTTGCGAGAAACCGATCTAGTGAGACGTTTTCGTAGCTCGGATGCGCCTAAAAATATCGTCTTAGAGAATCTTCGACTCGGTCCATTTAAGGCATTACTGGAAGGGGAGAAACGTATGAACTATTTATTTATTACAAGGGTATACACACCCAGTTTAAGATGTTTCTGATTAATACCCTTTAGATTTAATAAATATAATATTCAATGAGGGGGCATTTCGAACCTTGCTATTTTATATGAGTCATTTGCGAACGTGTTTGTGAAATGTCAGAAGTGCAAAGCTTGCTCAAACTGGCCTATCAGAAATTTCATTCGAATTATACTCTATCCAAGGAATCGACAATATATTGAGCTGTAAATACACTCAGAGAAATTTTTACTAGACAACGCTGCATTTTTACATTGCGAGCGAAAAATTGCGAAATTAACCATAGAATATTGTGGCAATGACAAATTACCCTTTGCGGGGTCAGCAACGCTTACTTTGTCGAATGCAAAAATTGCGGAATCAACAATATAAAATTGTGGCGCTAACAATTTTTTTCGACATTGTTATTACCTCAATGCTCTAAACTGCGGGGTTAACAATTTTACAGTTTGTGAGTTTAACAATGTAAACGTAACATTGATTTTATACGTTGCGGCGATAGCAATGTTCCGCTACTTTGATAAATTGACAACGTGCTAATCTGCGGAATTCACATAGTTAAAGATTGTGATTTTCACAATGTAAGCAGAATATTGATTTTATACATTGCGACGATGGCAACTTTACGGTACTTTGATAAATTAGCAATGTGCTAATCTGTGGAATTCACATAGGTGAGTATTGTGAGTTTCACAATGTAAGCGGAACATTGCTTTTTTAATGTTGTGGATAAATTAGCAATGTCCATGATTAACATAGTTGGTTTGTCAGTTCCACAATGTAAGCGAGACATTGATTTTATACGTTGCCGCGCTAGCAACTTTTACTAGCAACGCTAGCTAGTAACTACGTAAGTTGTGAATAAGGCAATGTTTTCATAATTCCTCAATGTTTTTAAATTGATATTAACACAACTTTGACGTAGATTTTTTCTCAATGGCAGATAGGTTTGAGAAAAACTCAAACTATAATTGTCAAAACCGCAACGTTTATTTTCTACAAAGTTGGGGGCTTTCCTAAACGTTGTCAAAATCCCGCCGCGCGCGCAAGTCGCGACACGCTCGCCGCTCGGCTGTTTGTTTGCGACGCTATTCCAGTTGATTCCAGTCTGTAACAAGGGCGCGGGCGGAGCGCTCGCTCTGATCAAGTGCATTTTACGGCGTCGTATTTTCAAGAAAGAATTAAAAGCACAACTCCGAACTGTTCAAAAGTGCAATCAGTGATTAAGTGGCGACATCTCAGAAAAATGGAGAAAGAACAGCAGCTACTGTTTGACTTCTTAATATCGAACAACCTCGTACACCTGTTTTCCACACTACAAGGTAAGTTTTTTGAAAAAAATATTTATCGAGTCAGCGTGGTGAATATAGTCGAATGATATTGAAAGATCAATAATCTAGAATAATAATAAAATCAGGTCTTCTTAATATGATCAGTAGTTTCGGAATAAAGGGTGAACACATCGAACGCGTCGGCTGCCGCGGCCATGTGTCAGGCGCGATCTGTGTAATGAATTTCTATTGAGCCGTCCTATATTATCGCGTCCTATTATCGTCCTATATAGAAATCGTCCTATTATCGCGACCTTGAGGCTTCGGACGACTGTACATACTGTCCTAAGCCACGGCAGCAAACGCGTCCGATAGTGCAATGTGTTCGCCCCTTAATCGTCGTTTTTCTGAAACGCTATCTTTTTATTGTGATTTATTCTTCTTCTCGTTCTCTAAGAGACACTACAATTCAAACGTTAGCGCTCGAGGAGTTAACGGACTCAATAAATGAGATATAGGTATTTAAAAAGTGTCAACTCTATACATTTCGGTAGGTTAAGTTAGTTTTTTAAAACAATTTATTAACACCTATGTGACAGTAGGTTAGGTTAGTTTTTTTTAAGAACCATGATAAAACTAATTTACAAAATAAAAATAAATTAAATTAAAAAAAAACGACCTTATTTTTTAACAGATTTAGCACTGCAATGATTGAATTTAGTAGTGTGTATTTTTTTTTTGAAAACTAGACGAGGTACCAAAAGTAGAATAATTCCGACTTAACGGAGTGGCTATAATAGATTGTTTTTTTTCTAGATCAGGGTGCAGATTTAGACTTTCTGCTGCACGCTAACGATCACGAGCTTTACAGCTTGGTTCCACAGGTCGTAGATAAAGGAAAGCTTCGCATAGCACTGGACCGCGTGAGTAGTTCTGATGGTTGCTCCTTGCATGCCTGTTGCAATAAAATTCAGATAAAAGTCAGTTCGCATCAAACTTGTCTTTTCGACGGTTTGTAAAGTTTTAAATCATAAAACACTTTGCGACACTCCGATGTACACTTGTGCCATAATGTTCGTGACATTATCGGTTTTCGTTCCGATTGCACTCCCACGCACATTGCGGTCGGCAAGACGTCCGGTTGGCTATCCGAAGTCTACGTAATTATGTTATTTACAGATATTATAGTAATTTCCTTTATTTACAGAAGAAGGAAAGTGACCTATGCAAGGTTAGCGTTCTTAATGAAAGAACCGTTCGCACTTCTGTCGCTGCTCCATTTAGGCAAAAGTCGTTCGTGTCGACATCGCGCACTTCCTCACCGTCATCTTGCACTCCCTCACCGTCATCATGGTGTATGACTCCACATGAGGTTTGTGTAGATTTCATGCACCATTTTAAATAAATAAATTAAAATTTTCACAGTAATTTAAAAATAACAAATTTTGCTTGTATCGAATATAATTGAATGTCTCTTGGTAAAATAAACTGAATTAATTGCAATTTAGTTTTAACTGTAGTATATTTCCTGTCATAGCATAATATGATATTGAACCTTCAATAAGGCTGGATATTTTTTTGTTACAGGAGGGTCCTCAACACACTGTCTCTTCGTTTAATACTCAGATTGATGCTACAGAGAAGTTTTTGTCACCTGCTGTAGCCGGTTCATCATCTGCCAGGGCGGCGGTGAGTTAGAAAAATTATAAAACTGGCTTTAAATAAAAACTGTTATTGGATGGAACAGAATGTGATCTCGTGCAGTCTCGTGGACTACGGCCGCTTTTGAATACTATAAAATGACGAGAAATAAAATAAGTAGAGAATTATATAAATTTTTTTAATTTCAGGAAAGGGAACTCACACATTTTGATGAAGAAGTGTCAATTATCGACTTTACTACAATCCTGGTAGGAACAACACTCCGATCAATGTTGGAGTCCACCACAGCAGGAAAGCCGCTTCTTAAAAAACAAGTTTTAACGACACGGGACCGAAAAATCATCACTGCTGTCATCGTGGAGTCAGAAGTACGCAAACTAAAAAAAGTTACGGACCCGATACGAAAAGAAGTATGGGAAAACTGGACCAAAGAGATTGTATCTCTATTTCCGGAAGAAACAAACTCCGTATATTACAGCCCCTTTCGAATAGTTGAAGGTCGGGCTATACAGGCCAGTGGCCTCATTATCAACCGACTAATCACAGTTAGAAGAAACCTGTCAACTCCATCAGAACCCCGCCGCAGCGAGAGCCGCAGTAGTGAATACAGCAGCGACAGCGAAAATAAAAAGAAGAAAAGGCGTACAAGCGACACGCCTGGTAGAACACGACCTTTGCCTGAAAACTTCAACTTGCTTCAACAACTTCAGAATGAGGAGGCCTCGTCTCAAGATGACGTGCAGTGGCTCAAAGTCTCCTCATCACCCCGAGATCTCGCTAAATCTAAATGGCATAATACTCTGCGCGAGCGGGTAGCCATCCTAGAGGGAAGCGACTATATAGCTTACTGCAAAACATTCCCAGCGATACAATCTCCATGGGGCTATGAATTGGTGAGTAATTTTGTAAGCTTATCAACATGCGACATTTCTCACTTGTTGCAAATTTAATACAGTGGCTACATTTTGCGGATCTAACCGCTAAGACATCGATCACGCGGCATCGATGCAATTCTGCTGAACGCGCTTTTTCTATTTTGTCTTTTTTGAGATTATTTTCAAAGAGTATCATGTTATTATATTCGTAATTATTTTCGATTTCCATGTTGTGTTCAAAAACGTTGTAAACAATCCGAATGACAGCTACGTTTGACAGCTTGCTACTAACCGCTGCTAATCGAAATTCAATTAAGTTCAATTAAGTCATTGCGTTTTTGTGGGCTTTCAGCAGATAATGTGCAATCGATGACTCATCGATGTGTTCTGCAAAATGTAGCCAGTGTCAATATTATATAGAATAAAAAAAAGAAATAAAACGCACATTGGAATATGCTCCTGTAGCGTCATTGTAAGCATTTGAGTGTATTATGTATTATTTTTTTATTTACTTATTTAATGCTTGCACAATTAAAAAGTAATTACAATGTCACTCAGCAAATAATAGAACATTGAAAAACAACAGCTTAGGATCAACACAGCTCAGGCGCTATGCACATCTAACGGGGCCTCTAATGCCTGTATCTAGATGCAGAATTGTTGTGTAAAACATAACGCAATAGTAAATATATTAGTATGATGTAAGTTTATATAAGTAAATACAACATTTTTTTTTGTGCAGTTCGCCAGTGACTTCAATTCAATATATGGAGAAGCAAAAAGGAAATTCGAAGAAAGATTCCCAACAGTGAAGACTCGCCTACTAACATTATTGGACGAGAAGGCCCAAGAGTTCATACGCAGAGTTGATATTCAATCTGTCTTGGATCTTGCAACCTGTAAGTAATGTTTAGTTCTAAATAATACCTTAACTTAAGTCCTGGCCATTTAATTGTTCTATTAAAATCTGTCTTCTTCTTCTTCTTCTTTAACAGCCCTTATCTATACTAATATTATAAAGAGGTAAAGTTTGTGACGTTGTAGGAAGTAATCTCTGGATCTACTGAACTGATTTTGAAAGTTATTTTACCAATAGAAAGCCACGTTATTTGTGAGTGTCATAGGCTATATATTAATCCGAGAAATGAGAAGACTTTTTCGTGGTAGTCGGATTTTCAAAGTAAGTCGGAAAAAACGGTCGAACGAAAACGTTTCTAACGAACGCTGCCTTAACGATGAGAGATATATGATTAAGTTCTAGAGAAAAGTTGTAGATCTTAATAATGCTTACAAAAAAGTCTTACTTATTAAAAATATTTATCAAATTAAATCTCCTCAACTACTTCTAGAGTTACGGCAGTCATGGCCGAATAATCCGGTATATTTTGAGTGCGAGACGAACAGACGAGTGATGATATATTTTATTTATTTGTAAAATTTATATTTGCAGTGGGAGAAGAACCAGCGAACGTTGCGGCCTTCCTGTCAATTCCGCTGCTGCTCAAGCAGATGCATACGATACCGGTGAAAGGTGTCAAGAAACAGTGGAACCCCTCGCGTACAGAAGTAAGCAGCGCCTTCATAAGTTTAGTACCGTCTGTATCAGACCTCGAAACCCATTGTTCTGAGAGAGAAGCTAAACTTACAGAGAAAAACATACATGTGCTTCCGTATATTATTGCTGTTGGCCCCAGTTGGAAGGATGTTGCGCAGTACGATTTAATTATATCAAAAGACATTCGGTACACCTTCTCCAATGTGTGTGATGTTATTACGAATGCTTTTAAAATATTGTGGGCATTAGATTTACCTTACCCGAAAGAATGTGCACCTATTTGGATGTTCGTTCAAAGAAGTATATATCTCATGAAAAGCAAGTATGACACGGAAGGTACTCCGATGTTAGATTTACTCGCATCTGTTTTAAATAGACACGATGGTGCAATGCGTGTTATGTAAACGGTCTCTTCTTAATTTAAGACAATTTAAAAACCACTACACTATTTATCATCCTGGCCAGGTCTATTTCTGTCCAACTATTGGTTGCGGAAGAAGGTATCAACTTTACAACTCGTTTAGACGTCATTATTTGAAAGACCATTCAGAGGCCCAAGCCCCTGAAGCAATTTCATCCAATATGGACACTTCACATATGCGCACTACACCAGCTGGGTTACAAAATGATGATAAAATAGTTTCTAAACTAGAAAATGAAGCTATCAAAGCAAAATATGTAAACATTAATTTGAATACTGTTTCACTGAGCAAAACCATGGCTCAACTGTTTTCATCCCTTTATAGTAATCCTCAATTGCCGATAAATGTGTCAGATACAGTTTATAACGGTATTGAAAACATTTTCAACTTATCTATCAAGCCTTTATTACCGATGACGCCCGGCTCTGCTACGGAAAACATTATAAGTGATTTAAAAATGTTTAATTCAATGCACCATAGATTGAAGTACTTTGAAGGAAAAGGGTCCTTAATTAATCCTGAGCCTTATGTGGTGGGTCGCAGATTTGATTTTGTAAAAAAAAATGGAAGCAGTTTTTATCAAGCAGTAGATTGCGTGGCGCATAAAATACAAATGAAAGCGGTTTTGCACAAATTTTTTTCTTTGCCTCGGTTGCTATGTCAGACGATAGATAATATGAAAAAACTAATGAACCATGACGCATCAGTCAGTGTGGAACATTTTATGCATGGTTCATTTTGGAGACAGAGATTTCATGGAGAAAAATTAGTCATGCCAGTATTTTTGCAAATAGATGATTTTGAGACTTTGAACCCTTTGGGGAGTCATAGTGGCATACATAAATTGGGGGCAGCCTACATTTCTCTTCCTTGTCTGCCTTACTATTATGCCTCCCAATTGTCTAACATTTTTTTGACTTTATTATATCATTCTAATGACAGAGTCGAATTTGGAAATAAAATAATATTCCAGCCTCTAATTGATCAGTTCAATGACTTAATTCGAAACGGAATATCATTCGATCTACCAAATTTTAAAGGAACCGTTTACTTTGAATTGGCACTCATTTTGGGAGATAATTTAGGTTTGCACAGTGTTTTAGGCTTTGTTGAAAGCTTCTCGGGCAACTTCCCTTGTCGTACTTGTAAAGTAGAAAAGAAACTAATGCAAAAGCAATTCTATGAAAATACATCTCTTCTAAGAACGGACTCTAACTATCAGGAAGATTTAAATACGAACAATCCATCTCTGACAGGCGTGAAAGAGAATTGTACATGGCTTCAGATAGAAAATTTTAGTTTATTTTCACAAATGGGTTTTGATGTAATGCACGACTTACACGAAGGTTGTTCAAAGTATATCATGTGTTCACTGCTTGTAGTTTTTGTAGATAAACTGAAATATTTTTCAATCGATATTGTTAATAGCAAAATTTCTTCATTTTCCTATGGCCCTGATAAAAAAGATAAACCGGTTACGCTAGCAATGCCTAATATACGAAAGGGCAATATACGTTTAAACGCTGCCGAAATGTACACATTTTGCAAGTATTTTGGGGTGATGTTCGGCAATTTCGTTCCGAGGTACGATAAGTATTGGGAACTATATATTCAATTGATGAAAGTTATAGATTTTGTCTTATCTCCCGCCTTTGCACCTGATCAAATTGACTTTTTTAAGTTTTTAGTAGCTGACCTTTGCGAAATGTTTACCACATTGTTCGAACAATCTCTTAAACCCAAGTTTCACAATTTATTGCATTACCACTCCGCAATGTTACGATTTGGTCCCTTACGGCATCTGTCTTCTATGCGCTTTGAAGCTAAACATCGACCGAACAAGTTAGCCGCAAAAACCTCAAATAATCGAATGAACATGACATTCACAATAGCTCGAAGACATCAGTTGATCTTAAATGATATTTTTCTAAAGGGAAGTATAGGTTCGTCTTTTTCATTCGGAGGCCAAAAAGAAATTGCCGATAGTAAAGTTAAAAAAATTCTAAATAAAATTAAGCTGTCTAATATAAGCAAATTGTATAAAGTCAAATGGGCAGAAAAGTGTTCTGAGCGGTATAAAGCAAATGACATAATTATTTCTGCAATTGAGGAGGAAAATGTTACCTTTGCTAAAATAAAAGATGTATATGTTGATGGTGTATGTAAAATAATAATTAAGGCAAAGCTTTTTGAAACAATAGGTTTAGATGATCATTATCATGCTTATTATCTACGAAACTCGTGTCAGACGTCAGTATTCATTGATCAGGAATTGATGCAACATCCGTTCATATGCAATGGTGTAGTTATCGTATATGACATCAATCTACCTGAGCTCCATGTTGTACTTAGCAAGCCTATTTAATTGAAATGAATGAAAATCTTAAAAGTTGAAAAGTTAAATATTATAATGATCAAAATAGTTTATACATGTATGAATAAAACTGTAATCTGTAAATTTATGGCTTCTTATGTTTGTTAATCTTAGTTAAGAGGAGACAGAGTTTCTAGAGCATACGTTTCTATACAAAATATTACAGAAACGTCTTTCAAGTTCTTAGCCCTTCAAGCCCCGCGACTTCGATATCGAAGTCAACTTAACGCGTCCAGGAAAAGTGATTTGATTGGGTTTTTCGTGTCATTCCGAATGCAGTTGTATTTTATTTAAATGCACGATGATACAAATATCATCGTGCATTTAAATAAAATACAACTGAATACGGAATGACACGAAAAACCCAATCAAATCACTTTTCCTGGACGCGTTCAGTTGACTTCGATATAGAAGTCGCGGGGCTTAGTCGCGGGGCTTGAAGGGTTAAAGACTATTTTGTATGGAAATTTTCTATTTCCGACCTAAACTCTGTCTCCACATAAAATTATTCGAGTAAAATTAAAATTAATAAAGCAAATGACATAATTATTTCTGCAATTGAGGAGGAAAATGTTACCTTTGCTAAAATAAAAGATGTATATGTTGATGGTGTATGTAAAATAATAATTAAGGCAAAGCTTTTTGAAACAATAGGTTTAGATGATCATTATCATGCTTATTATCTACGAAACTCGTGTCAGACGTCAGTATTCATTGATCAGGAATTGATGCAACATCCGTTCATATGCAATGGTGTAGTTATCGGATGTGACATCAATCTACCTGAGCTCCATGTTGTACTTAGCAAGCCTATTTAATTGAAATGAATGAAAATCTTAAAAGTTGAAAAGTTAAATATTATAATGATCAAAATAGTTTATACATGTATGAATAAAACTGTAATCTGTAAATTTATGGCTTCTTATGTTTGTTAATCTTAGTTAAGAGGAGACAGAGTTTCTAGAGCATACGTTTCTATACAAAATATTACAGAAACGTCTTTCAAGTTCTTAATGACTATTTTGTATGGAAATTTTCTATTTCCGACCTAAACTCTGTCTCCACATAAAATTATTCGAGTAAAATTAAAATTAAACACTCCTTTTGTTATAACATGTATGTCAGTTGTAAATAAATAAATGTTTTATTTTGTGTAACTGTTGTTTATGTTTTAGGTTATTGGATACACAAACACGCACAAGTAATGCAACATAGGCTTCAGATCTTCTTCAGGTTTTATTTGCAATGCTGTTCCTGGTCAACCGCAGTGTAAATATTGCAGGAATAGCAATAATGGATTTCTTTTTCCCTGCAATTAATATTTACACAGCGGTTGTACAGTATACAGCAGTACAAATAAAATATGCTGAAGATCTGAAGCAATGCGTACGTTGCTTTATTAGCAACTTTCAAGTTGTTAGAAACACAACTTGAAAGTTGCTAATAAAGCAAAGTGCGCATTGCTAAACCCACAAGGTTGAACCACAACTCTGTTAGAAACACAACTTGAAAGTTGCTAATAAAGCAAAGTGCGCATTGCTAAACCCACAAGGTTGAACCACAACTCTGTTAGAAACACAACTTGAAAGTTGCTAATAAAGCAAAGTGCGCATTGCTAAACCCACAAGGTCGAACCACAACTCTGTTAGAAACACAACTTGAAAGTTGCTAATGAAGCAAAGTGCGCATTGCTAAACCCACAAGGTTGAAAGGCGGAATTGATTGCGAATCAACAGAGTAAAGTTGTGAAATTCGCAATGTGTTAACATTGCGAATTTCACAAAGTAAAATTGTGAAATATGAGCCATCAAAGTAAAGTTGTGAAAGCACGCCTTTGTGAAATTAACAATGCTATGCTCTGTCATATAAGCAATGTTTTTCGACAATTTTGGCGTTGTGGCTCCCACTATTTTACCTTGATGGCTCATATTTAACAACTTTTTGTTGTCAAATTCACCATGTTTTTTTCTGAGTGTAGAAAGGATCACGGTCTCGGATTGGTCTGAATCATTTTGATGATTTAGTCAAACATCAACACCGCCGTGACAAAGGCTTTTATTGTCGCAGTGGCAATTCGCAAGAGCTGACGTCCTAACCGAGCGTGTTACGAAAAAAAAACGAAAGTATCGATTGAAAGTAATTTGGAAAAAGACTTTGTATCTACGCTGTTTAGACCGACCATTTCTAATTATAAAGAAAACTTATTTTAATTATATATTTAGCAGTCCCAGAAATAGTTTTTTTTAATTACTAAGGAGTTACAACCCGTACATTGCTTGATTGTATCTTATCGTGGATTGGATAACTACGCATCCAATATTCCGTTCAAGAGCCAGCTTTCGACAAATATGTCATTTCGATGGCCGTTGAAGGCTTGTGAGATTAACATGACATCTCTCACAAATTATTATAAGTACTAATTCACTGTGATATCCAAATATATCTTATTATTATGGTGGTGTCATCAAGTATGGTTATTTCTGTTATATAATGTATATGTTATTCCTGAAACCTATTAAGACATTTTAGAATAAGGAAAAACGCTACTCCACTCCACCTTATCGCAGAAATATGCAGCAGATTATCAATAATTAATATGAAGTGCTTTTTATAAATTTATCATCGTCAAAGGTACAAAGATTTCACGTTGCAACTAATGAAGGCGAATGGCTGGCGATGGCGTAGAACGCTCGCGGACAGAATTCAATTACAGGATCCCGCTGTGTGAAAGACACCGATATTTGTTTAGAAAATCCACCATCTTGTTGCGCAGCTATATGATCAACGGATGGGGTATGATGAACAGATTAGGTGGTGAACGGTTTCGTGCGGCTTGGGCCACAAGATCCATTTTGTTCTCGGATCGGATCAAGTCACGTTTCAGCTCCTATTCAGAAGCCTCCTCGAGTGGAAGGCTACCCCGGGTAAGACTCCCGTGTTCCAGGCCTCAGAGCTGGTGGACCGGTTCCTCCCGGCGGGATTGCATTCCGGCGCCACTGGACGGTTTGCGCACCAGTCGGCGATGCCAATCGGTTGTGCATTCTGACTAATTGCTGAAGGGGTCTGGAGACTATGGAAATACACTGTTTCTTAAGCAGCGGGGGTGGATATTCACCTGTTGTCATGCCACTCTTGAAATGACCTTAGGCCACTCGACCCCGTGTGGCAATACGGGCAAAGAACGCCCAGGTCCGCGATAAATTCAAATTCTGAATTACCGCTGTAATACAACAGGTAGAGTTTGCGTAAGCGACTTCGGACTCGTAATCAGTCGATGAGGACGGAGGTATCCTGAAGGTTAATTCCAGATGGAGATATCCTGCCAAAAATGGTAGTTAGGGGCTGAGCCTGCCGCTACCTTTGCCGGTGCCTCGCCGTAAGGCGTTGGACTCTAACGGGTTGCTGGTGAACTAGACAGTAGATTGTCTTGTCCCCAAGTCTTCTACGCTCGTCCCAAAGCTGAAAGAACGATCTATATCGTTATACCAACCTGCGGTGATGGGTTTGCCTGTTGTAGTCGACACCGCCATCCTGCGCAGCTATATGGCACTATTCAAAAACGAATAAGTATATAGAACTTTTTTTTTAAATAATTGTAATTTATATTATGAAAGAAAGCAAGGTTCATGGTATTTATTAATATTGGTTTGAATAGGGTTTTCCCTAGGATATTAAGGATTTTACTAATTTTATTCATAAAATGGTTAACATGAAATGCAGTTTAATTTTAAATATCTGTAATAGTATAACACTGATTATGAAACTGATTTATTTCAGTTATTTCCAAATTATAATAACAGATTTTTCAACAATGACAATATTGTGTGTTATTCAATTATAACGTTGTGAAATTACGCATTGTTCCCGAGTAAACCACTATTTTCCAGGTTGCATGGCGAACAGTAATTTGTGATTATTGTGTCCATTGAGTTTGTATTTTTGTTCATTTCAATAAATTTACTCAGACAGACGCGCTGGAATAGTTTAGGTAACAATGCATAGTCGTATTTTTTGAATATGTTAAGAGTATCAGAAGGTCTTGCCAAGGAGGATTTTTTGATTCAATATAAGTATTATTTCGTTGCCAAAAGATGTGAACATATTGCTAACAACTTGGCTTCAAGCAAACTTGAGATTCTTACATTGCATCCTTTATATGTAACTACTAGTGTTACCCGCAGCTCCGCCTACGATAATGTCCTACAACAACATACATAGGTGAATTCTGTAAGAAAAAATGGAATAATAATTAAAAAATATATGCTAGACATCGCGCTCGTTTTCATGAAATATTCGACTTCCAACTTGCGAGTTTCCTGTTTCTTTTTTTTTAATTTCTTTTATTTTTAAATTGAAAAATGAATTATGTTGAGTACAAAAAGAGCTAAGCTGGTTGCGCCATCTAGCGGTAGGTAAAATATCGCGAGTATTGTTCATTGACGATATCTCACCCATTATTTACGGCGCAGCGCGCTCAACACTTGTCAGGCTTTTATTTATCAGTCATATTTTTCAAATTTGCCAAACAAAAACTTTTTTTTATTTTACTTGTTTCTCGTTGTTGTTTTAAAAAAATCTTTTTTGCTCGTGATGATTCACCCTCTTCAAGGATGTCACATATTAACTAACTCACCCTGTGTAGAAGAGGAGATTTACGTCGATTATATAATATTAAATATTGTTTTAGACTGTTTTAATAATTTTTGTACGCGCGTCGACCCACGCCATCAAAAGAAAAATAAAAACTATAACGTTTAATCTAAGGGCTACAAAATAATTCCGCGTAAATGAAAAGCGCCTGCGATGAAAGCCAATTAGGCCCTGTCCCTTGTCAAAGTAATCTCCACTAAAGGGAGCAAGGAAAAGCCAGCAGACGACCCTCTACGAAATTACAGGTCAGTATATTACAAACTTTGCCGCTGCATAAGCAATATCACAAATTGACACGGAGCGTCATTATGATGTTTGCTTATGTAATTTTCATTAACCGTTTGAGGACCATAAGCTTTGCGATAGAGTATGGACATTTTTGTGACATAAAACTCTTAAAGTTCGTTGTAAATGACATGTATGTCAAGATTTGTCAAAATTGGTTCAATAGATTTGCTACAAAGATACAGTTACAATGTTTTCCAAAATTTTGATTATTTTATTATTTAACTCAGTATTCATACGTAGTTACTAAAAAACGCACTAGAAGAAAAAAAGAAATTGAAGTCGCCATAAATATATAATTTATTTATATAAAATCACCAGAGTTCGTTGGTGATATTCTAATTCTTATTCTAATTCTTTATTGTGAACTGTAAGTAGGTCGTACAAAATGGATAGGTACTATTATAGGTGCTATACAGTTTACCAATCAGGCGTACAATATGTACATTTCTATAATTAAATATATGTTCACTTGGCAGTTGAAGGAAAACAAGTCCGAAAGTATTACGTTTTAGACATAGGTATTAATAAAATAATAATTAGAAATAGTATCAACAAATTTAGTTCATTTCCATTACTATATATATAAATCAAATATCAGTTTGTTTTTAAATTAAAATGTCAAACTGGAATTATTAGGTTACTACGGTTTGTCAGATTTAGAGCTAGAATTAAATATAAATGTATATAGTTTAAAATGTTGCAGAAAAATAATAAAAATATGTTATAATATTTATTTCTCATTATCGTTTAAAAAGTCATTCACGCTGTAATAGCATTTATTTTTGAGCCAGTGCTTTAATGTCTGTTTGAATCCTGGTTGTTGCATTGATTTGATGTTTTGTGGAATAGCGTTAAAATATTTAACACAACAGAACTCAGGTCCCTCAGATAGACAGGATCCTGAAAAAAAAACGGTATATTTTTACCAATTTATTTTTTTACTTTTGCTGATATTAAGATTCCGATGATCGAATAACAAAGAAAAATTATTATTTATAACTTGTTAGTATTCGATAATTATAAAATAAGTTATGGGACACATATGTCCCATGGTCCTTAAAGGGTTTAACATAATATATTTTAATATACCTAATAAAAGGTATTGCTAAACCATAAAAACATGTATTCTCTATGGAAAATAATATACTACCTTTGGACAGTAACCAGTCTTAGTTAACAGACACTCTCGCTATAATATGCTACAAGAAATATTTTGTCTGCTATTGACGACTGGAATAAAATTAAATCCTAATGTAATTTGCATATTTTGTTAATTTGCATTTGCATAATTTGCATTCTTGTTTTATATAAATAAAAAAAATATGTTTTTTAATTATAAGAGAAAAACTGATACTGGTTAATAGGCAACATAGAAAAATTTGTTAGAAATGGTATGAATAAACAACATTTTTTAAAAATTCAGAATATATGAACATGGTCAGGGGAAGGATGGAATTATTTACACGATTTAGTCGACTATCGCTTATGGGTTATTTTAAATATTAATTCTTACAAATTAAAATCCTCATAGCCAGGAACAGATCAAATCAAATCATTTATTGCCTTAAAAACTAATACATATTTGTATAGACATAGTTACAATTACATTTCCAATATTGATATTGTGATATGATAAAATTATATATTTTATTAACAATCAAAAGAAGAATGCTTACTCGTAAGAAAGTATCAAACTATATAGGTATTATTTCAAAATTAAATCGAGCCTCACTATTTAATTTTGATGCATAAAAAACATTGAGAGATATATAGGTAGAAATTAACGCAATATTTTGTGATTCTATTACTTTAAATAAAATTAATAATGTAATGCAATACAAATAAGAATATAATTATTAACATATCAATTGTTTAAATAACGATCAAAAGAATATTTTCTATAAATAAAATCAATATATGTCAAAAATAGCAAATTAAAAGTGAGTATTGTCAAAAGCAAAATAAAATGTCTTATGTGATTACATTGCAAATAAAAATAGTCAATATGTTAATAAAATGGACTTAATAATAAGAATAGTCCTATAGAAAATTTATTAATTACCAATTATAGTAACAGAAATAGTCAAGATGCAAACAGTTTTAAGAGATCGGCAATATCGTACAATTCTTTTTCAAAGAGATATAATTTAAGCTTATTCTTAAATTGGGGTATTTTTTTTTTCCTAACCTATTTTTTTAATACAAAAAATGATATCGGTAGTTAGTTGTAAAATATCTTTCCGACGTATTTCGGATCCCTTTTAAAAAGTTCTAGATGATTTTCAATCACGACACTCTGTGATGTGTTTAACTCCGACTGCCTGGTGATGCTAGTTATCGTAAGATACGGCTGAAATCACATAGGTGTTTTTTTTCTCTAATTGCTTGAGTCGCCACACAAAATTTTGTTCTGCATCAAAATGCTTCAATAAATCGTTCAGTATGTCATCAATTTCCATTTTATCAATTTTTATATTTTCTTATTTAGATGATCCATTATCACTCCATTATGCAACCGCTCATTCATTTGTTCATAAGAAATCGACTTTGATACAGAAGTACTATAGCTCACTTGGCCTTTACGGGGTTCAAATATTTTATTATTTATTATACGTTTGAGATTTTTACTGATGCCACAATATAGGCTTTCCTATTACAGAAAATATTCTAATTAAAATTGACTATAATAATAAGAACGGATATTTTTCGGAACCAATATAACATCCATATCGTAAAAAAGAATATCGCTATACTAATATCAAGATCTGTATATTGATACTTCCCTGTATATTGATAATTGTATACTGATTGATAGTGTTAACAGAGGAAAATTTTAAAGATTCACATGCACAAGGAAAGCAAACATGATCAATTTGGTTTTTCAAAATAATAATATATAAAATAAAAAAATCTTATTCGACCCTGCTTATCTTCGCATGTTACTAATATAACATAAATACATAACAATTTATATTACTAAATAAAAAGTAGTAGTAATATTCATAAATAAACAGCACTGAATTAATAGATATCCCTACTTATTTTTTAAAGTGATGGTAGAGAAAAAATTAGGCTGTGTGCTCTTCTTATGCATATGAATCGTTATTATGCTTGCTATGTATGCACATAAATTACTATCAAAATTATATGTAGAAACGGAAAAATAGCCCAATTTAAATCGAAATTAAAGGCTACCTTATTGCGAGAGAATTATAAAATATTAACGAATTATAATTAGATGACTGACAATTTCCATCTCGATTTTATTTATTTAACTTGACATTTGTACCACTTTATTGATTATTATATTATTACTAAAATTTGTAATTGTCTCCGATAATCAATTATATTTCTTATTTGTAGGATAATTTAATTTTAATGTTATAATTTCATGACTAACTCTATTTATAAATATCTAATATAACTATCAGTTGCTTGGTGAGTCTCTTATGAAAAATTTAGTATCCATTTTAAAGTTATTTTAACATTAAGCGGCTTTATGAAGTGTCTAAACAAATATGTAAAAGTTTTTGAAGACAATAAATGTGATTTGGTTCGATTTTTGACTACAAAGTGAAATACTTTCTTATTGCAGTCGACATATATATTACGAATGATGTGAGAAAACTATGAATTTTTCGTGCTATGGTGAAACAAAACTATGAAAACGATCTAGGATGTATGTGTTCTTTGTTTATAACTAAAAGTCTAGCAATAAAGCCAACTAAATAAACATTTAATGTCAATTTTGCTATATTATTATCATTATGTTTATATGCACAAAAGGTATGTAGATATTATATTATGATATTTAGATATTTCCTAACCCAAACTTGAAAGGTCGCCCACTAGAGTCACTCGCATTTCAAACCAAACCGGCGAAAGGCGAGTGAAGGCCGGGTAAGGTTGCTCGCTCGCTAATCCTTTCATAGTTCTTTAAATTGGCGGTCTTTTATGCGTATGAAAGGCGCGGAAAGAGGCGGATGAAAGCGCCCTCTCAGCCTCTCAAAATCGGCAAAGGACTTAATGAAAAATGGTCCCAGCGCCAGCTGCCTTCCTCACTCGAGCCTAGCCGACTTGTAACGCCTAAGTGGAACTCAAAGAATTTTGCTTTTCATCAATTCCCTAAGCTAACGAGTAGTGCTTAGAAGTATTATGTGTTGTATGAAACCGGAAACACAAAAAGGAGCTTTTGTTGGAAGCATAGAATTTATTCCGTATTGGATTTGCCATCAGGTGCCGTTTCTCAAGTAACATTTTTTTTATATACGCATATTCGTATATAAAAATATTTTATATATACCCATATAAAATAATATATGGGTATACATAAAAGCTTTTCAATTTTATCAAAAAGATAATTTGGTAGAAAGATAATTTCCAAATTATTTCTATCGACAAAAGGTAGATAGATAGATAGATAGAGATTCTTTATTGCACATTTTAAGAAACAAACACATACAAAATGGCGGGCTTATTGCCTAAAATACAATCTCTTACAGCGAACCTTCGTGGAAGTGTAAAAACTTAGGTGCCAGGAGATAAAAAATTACAAAAAAAGAAGAATGACTTATTACATAACAAAAATTAATCAATTAAAAAAATGGTATCTTTTAATATAATTAGGATTTGGAATAATTCGCAAGGAGCGACGGATAGGATAGGATGGGATGAGACCTAGGATAACTAGGAATTTAGGGACATAAAATGCTTTTCTAGAGACACTTGAAAGGTAGATATTTCTGATATTTGACGGGAGCTGGTTCCATCGTCTAGCTGCATGAACGGTGAAGGAATAACAAAAAAATGAAGAATTATGAGTGGAAATCGCTATTTTACTATCCTGACTGGAACGGAGTGGAAGACCATATATAACTTCATAAAAGATTGAATTTTTCGGTTAGGTAGGAGGGAGCGGTAGGATTGTTGAGGATGTTATAAAGAAGGAAAATAATATGTATGTTTCTAGGTTTACGGTCATCCTTCTAATATATTTTTCGGCTCAAAGCAATTATTATTTTAAACTTACAGTTTTGGAATGCATCATAAATATGACCAAATAAGTGTGTATTAATATATGTGTACAGTTATTTGAAATCGGAGACTCTCGCTGTTATTTACCATTTTGTGTGTTATTGCAAATACTGCTGTCCAATCCGCCCTTGCCAAAGGAGTTTGCAACCATGATGAAATATCAGGTGCGACCAAATTCACATGGTAAAATCCAATATTATATGCAATACTGTGCGTGAAAAAATAAAATTGACCAATGACGCTAGCAATCCATCTCGACTGCCAACTCCAAGCTGAATTCCATATGAATTCAAAGATATTGACCGGCATAAATCCAGATTTCCATAACTGCAGTATCAATTTTCCGGGTTGGATAAGGTGGCCTTCTTGGTCGTCCGGTAAATCGGGGCAATTACGTACAGTCGAAGTCAATATATTCCTTTGTTTTCGACCACCGAGAGCCGCCCGTTTCGGCAGTTCGCCACAGATGTTACCGCGCGCCATGCATATTAGAAAAATCCGCAAAGGAAAGGTGCACAAATGGATTCGTCGCCTTCTGACTGTGTATATATGTGCATGTAACTAACTATGTATAACATTTAAAATCATTTTCCATTACTAATTCAATATTACTGTAATTACATGTGCGGGGCCGGCCCTAAGCGTACGCAAATGATTAAGTATTCCTAAAGTTATATGCACTCACACGTTTTACAATATCCCTAAGTTTTTTCAATTTTAGGTAATTTTTTTTCAACATTAATGAGCCACCGTTTTATTTTATCTACCATTCAACAGAGTGCGCTTTAACAAGAGCAGCTTGTTAACCTGTAATATTTTTTAAAATATAAAACATACAGTTAGGGTGTGGGGGGAATGGGGTGGGGGGAGGGGGGGGGGGGGGGGGGTTTGACATTGATAAATAAAACAAATTGCTGAAAAAAAAGATATCGGTTATTCATTCAAATGATAATAAATGATATTTCTACTATGGTAACTCAAGAATTACTGTTGTAACTCAATTCAGATTTCAAAATTACTTTCTTTAGTCGGTGATTGTGCGGCTGAAAAGGTGATTTGACAATGTAAATGAATTGGAAAATGTGTGAGTCACCCACATTGGCGAAACTATTTTTAAATCATATCACTTGCTTGTTCTTGAGATATCGTGCGTACAGACAGACAGAGGAACAGACACAAACATTATGTATGTTAAATGTCACAATTTTTTGAAAAACTCGTTTAAAAGCATTTTGTTTTGTTTTTGAGTGAGTTAAATACGTCGAAACTCATCAGAGCGTTACGATGGTGCATGCGTAATACAATCAGCTATACCTAAAGGATATCTTCAAAATAAATAGGATGAATGTAGATAGGACTAGCGTAGGCAGCGATATGAATCGCTAAGTAGGGTTTTGTTCCCCTAGTAGTATTGAAAATCAAAGTGTAATTTTACATGTTTTTCTTGAATCGCATTTGGTGAGACCGCCGCGGCGGGTGCGGCTTTGCCTTCTGTGGAACACATGTTTTTCGCCTCCCGGCCTCTGAAAAAGGAAACATTGAATGGAAACACATACCGGTGTTGGGGTTTTATTCAATTGCTCTGCAGATGCCGAAGAAAATATCCTTGTGTAGCAACGAATGGCATAGCGGATAATCCATTAGGGGTTGAATAGCCAAAGTGATTACTTATATTATGCCGTTTATTTTTATAGATAACGTGTAATATATTCATCTTATATGTAAGTAGTAGTATTGTGGAGGATTTTTATACTATGGGTAAGAATAAGAAAAATAATAAATTTATTTCCGAAAGTGATTTTCAAAATAGTAATTTACAAAGTTTGCCTAACTAGGCCGCCGCCCGTATCAAGGTAGACTTGACTAGATTACTTGTTAAGTTTTGTATTGTGCACACACTTATCAAAGTATCATAACTGAGAAAAAAAAAGAAATAAAAATAGAAAAAAGTATTTTTAAAAACCACAATATGTTAAAAATAATAATAAGATACAATAAAACTAAAATTGCAATAATAATAACTAAATAGAGAAAATAGCATAGAGATAATAATTAAAAAATAAAAAACCAGTAATCCCAAGTAGTAATAAAAAAACAGGTTGCTATTATATAAATAATACAGATAAAAAATAGTAACAATCCTAGAAGCAACAATAAAAAAAAAAGATTTAGTTGACAGATTATATATGAGGAGGCGTTTAATGGAGAATGACGGCGATGAGCACCTCAATCTCATGTCTTCCAAATTCCAACAGTAGTGGATAAATTTGTTTATTTGCTTTTTTCCGTTGGTGGTCGTCTTTAAATTTAATTAAAATAATTTATTACCATAGTTTTAATAAACTGATTAAATTCGAGTAATGGTTTGTTAAATAACGATACTATTTAAGAAGGATATTAGGAGCCGCTTGTTTAAATACGTTTTTAACACTTGAAAGGTAATCACATTTGCCCGAAGACAATGTTTTTTTATCACCCCGAAAGTCTGCAACTCACTATGTGAAACCACGAAAAACGTGAAAAATTATTTAATTTTTAAAGGTAAAGTAAAAAACTGGCTTCTAGATATTGGGCGTTCAAAACTAAAGATCTTAATACTGTAGGGTGAATATTAAAAAATATATGTATTTGTAAAATTGTGCAATATTACATATCATTTTCTTATACATATATATTAAAATGTAGTGTTTATTCATATATTTGTATATATTATTACTTATTTTCCGCCTAAATTTATTGAATATAGTCTAAAGTTTACTTTATTTTAGTCCTTAATTGCATACATATTTTTTTTCTACTTTAAATTTTACTTTAATTTGTGTAAACAACACATTTGTTAGATTTAGAAATATTTAAAATTGATCACCTTCGTCAGTTCGCGAGTTACAAAAATACAGTTGGTATAACACAGCACAGCCAGAGACAGACCTTCTAGGTCTAGTTGGTTGTGCGATTTCGCCTCATTCGGATATGCTAGCATATTTATATGCATAGAGCTATGTTTTTCGCTATAATAATGTTTGTTCTTAATTATTCCTCATGTACAACAGTATGCATGTCCTTGTATTTTTTCTTGTACGTTATAAATAAATAAATTAATAAATAAATAAATAAATCATAATGTGATGTACATACACGATAAATATGCGTAAAATTGAGGAGCGATTATCAATAACGTATTTTAAATTCAAATGGGTAATATCTTTATTACATATAAATGAAACAAAATACGCAATATATATTATATACTTATAATTATTAATGACATAAAAAGGAACAGACGATATCAATTTCTTCGAATTTAAACTAAATATACAGTCATTAGGTTTTTATCACAGAACCAATATTTTAATCACTAATTATCTATGTTAAAATTAGTTTAAAAAAAATATATGACTTTTTATTGTATTAGAAATTAGTTGAATTATTTTACATCCATACAATGCTCTCGACATAAATGTTTTTCGAATTTATGGACATATTTCAAAATCGGTGGAATTTACGACTGCGACACTACACCTAGCTCTATGTCCAAGTGGAGAGTGAGAGGTCTGGAATGCACATCGTGTGATTAGCTATAATTGGAAGGAGAGCTACTTTGTAAGAGGATAACATAATAACTTGGAAAGAGGATACTTCGCTCACTATTGCGTATGCTTTTAAGCAGACTGTCTTTCTAGGGTTAAATAAAAATATTAAATACTAGGAATTAACCAAATAAAATGGAAAAAATAAGATATTTGACATCTAATATCCCATTAAAATGAAATGCGCAATTAAATTTTAATTAATTCCATTCATAAGTCGTGGGTATTTTCATGGAAAAAAAATTAATTGAAAAGAGCCATTCGTGCTGAAAAGGCGTTAATTTTAGGCGTCCCGACGCGTCAAAGGCGTCGCAGCACGTGTAGATGTGGAGCTTGCAATGGAGGGGGTAATGCGGGAACGTGGTGGGGGGGGGGGCTTCGCCGACCGTAATTTTTATTTGTTCGTCTCTTTGTTATTAAAGGCCAGGGGCTGGCAGGGGTGGGCCTGATATCAAGCTTTATTAGCGCGTGGCAGGGTTACTCCCCAGTTGACAACCTTTTTTCGGAGATTTTTACCCATAATAAATTGGACATTTGAAAATGGAAAAACAAATTTGTTGGGAATGGGAGCCTTAGATTATACGATGAGGTATATGTTTCAAGTTGTAAATTGTAAAATTAAGTTTCAATTATAATCATATCATGAATTATAATCATATCATCCATAACTTATCATTCACTAATAAATGCTTATATGATAACACTCCATATCACTAAAATCAAACTCAGCTAATTATTGCTTTTTACACATTTTATTTGCTTACATTTTATATATATATATATATATATATATATATATATATATATATATATATATATATATATATATATATATATATATATATATATATATATATATATATATATATATATATATATATATATATATATATATATATATATATATATATATATATATATATATATATATATATATATATATATAGTTTATTAAGCCTCCACTACTACCACACTAAAATATTAAATAAATAATTAAAAATAATTTTCAATGTGGTGAACCAGAACCATAAGAGTCCAAATGAATATATGCACAGCTATGGGGTAAAATGTTATGGTTTTGTCTCAGATTTTCTGTTATTGCCAATCCATCTTTGCCTACCTATAAGGTGGTGGATGAATTTGGTTACACCCTTGGTAGCAAGGTGGATGTTGTACATCTGGATTAAAGGCATTTGATCATGTCTGCAATGATGAGTTGCTCATGAACTGCCTGCTGTTGGTTTCTATGGTAAGCTGTTGAAACTCTTCGCAGACTACTAAAGAGGCTAAAAGCGGTTCATTAAATTGCATCGATTCGGATCGATATCGTACAAAATCCTATTTATAATCAGTCAAGGCTTACACTATTGAGGCCTTTATGGTTCAATATATTCGCCAATAATTTGAGTAATTATATAAAATCGTGTTTTAATGTTTGATGAGGTCTTTCAGCGTGATATCAATACGAGTTATCAATGGAGCTAAACTCAAAACCTGAAGTTTAATATTTAGGTTATTAAATATTGAGTTATGATATACCCAAGTGTGTCTGCATCCGTTATGTATGATTACTCCCTCACTGGGTTTGTGTTAGAGTATCAGAAAGATAGAGTTACTGACACCTGGGAGTTTTCATCGATCCCCAGGTAAACTTCAAGATCCCAGCATGTTAGTCGACTATTTACATCTCCATTCTTTGTTTTGTGTTTTAACATCACAAGAACTTCCACGATATTCAGATTATACATATGTCGAACCATCCTAACTGTTAGAAATTTCTTATCTGGATTTTATTTATTTTTATTTTATTTTATTTTATTTTATTTGGTACCCAAACAGAATATTAACAACACATACAGTGACATATATATACTACAGTTACATGACTACATCAATATCCTTTTTATATGAGTACACAATTAGCACAATGCATGAACAATGGTTGAATGTTTTAAAAAACTACGTATAAAAAAGGGAAAAAAAAAACAAAAAATACCAGAATTACAGTATTTTAAAGAGGGACGCTTTGAAGGAGCATAAACTATCATGAAATATATCGAAGCGATTGTCAAGATGAAATTTGTTATACAGACGACAAATACGTGGGATTACGTTATTAACTCCGGTACAGTTTTTTGATAAAGGTGTTTTAAATAAGTCTGGGTATCGAAGACTTCTTTTAGTAATGTTAAATTGTATTTTTTCTATACAAGAGGTATCGATTTTATTATTTAAAATTTTGTACAGGAACACTAAATCTGCAACCTGCCGACGTTTTTCTAATGTGACAAATTTAAAAGCAGTCAGTCTTTCCTCGTAGAAAGTCAGATGATTCTTAAGGCCGCATTTAAATGATAGCATTCTCAGAAATTTCCTTTGAATGGATTCGACTCTATCGGAGTACGTTTTAAAATATGGGTTCCATATCGAGGACCCAAATTCAAGATGAGAGCGCACTAGTGAGTTATAAAGCAGGATCATGCTGTTGTGATTTTTGAAATTCTTAGTGATCCGCATGATCAACCCCAGCATCCTATTTGCTTTCTCGACTATGTTCTCAATGTGTATCTTGAAATTTAGGTTTGAGTCAAATGTTATTCCTAGGTCACGGATGCTAGATACATTGCTTAGGTTGTGACCATTTATAGAATAGTCGTATTTAACGTGACCCCTGTTCCTACAAAAGGACATCGAGTGACATTTACCTATGTTGAGAGCCATTTTATTTTCAGAACACCAAGTGAATAGCGAATCAAGGTCGTTTTGTATTTTGTGGCAGTCAGATATGTTCATAATTTGATTATAAATTTTAACATCGTCCGCATACATTAAGAAATTACATTTTATTCTATTGGAAAGATCATTTATGAAAATTAAAAATAAGAGGGGTCCTAAATTGGAACCTTGTGGGACACCCGATGTTACGTCGAATACCGAAGACTCGAATCCCTTAATGACAACTATCTGGCTACGGTTCATAATATATGACTTTAGCCATCGCAGTAAGTCCCCATGTATTCCATTATCCTTAAGTTTTCGAATGAGGATGGAGTGATCAACTTTATCAAAGGCCTTTTGGAAGTCAGTATATATAATATCTACTTGTGTTCGTTTATCTAGTGAAGTACTAATATAATCTACATACTCAATAAGGTTTGTGTTAACAGATTTTTTTGCAAAAAATCCATTTTGCTGTGGACATAAGACATGTCTAACATGGTTAAAAACTTGGTTGTAAACAAGTGATTCTAAAACTTTGCCGAACGTAGATAATAAACTAATTGGCCTATAATTACTGATTTCAGTTTTGTCGCCAGATTTGTGCGATGGTATAATGTTCGAAATTTTCCAAAGTTCTGGAAAAACGCCAGCAGTGATAGACTTAGCATAGATATATTGTAATGGAGTAGAAAGTTCGTTAGGACATCTTTGTATGAAATAAGGATTATAAGGACTATTGTATCATCTTGTTTGAGAAAATCCAAAAACATCCATAATTCCATAGGGGTATATGTATGAGCTATTTTTATATTCTAGTCAAGGTTAGGTGGGATTCAAATTCAATTAAAACGATTTTTGATATTATGTTATTTTTTTTTTATTTACTCCGTGGCAAATCCGACAAGCTAGCTGCTAAGGTAGATCTCTTTGTCCCAAATAATTATAATCGTGATCGTATGCAGTATCTATTTCAAGGGCTGTTTTTACGTACTAATATTAGTGGTTGGTATATATTGCGTGAAAACTATGGCAATTAAATTGGTTGGTTTCGGAATCAACAGATCTTTATAGTTAATTATATCAGTCGGTTTTGAAATTATATGCCTTAATTATTGGTTCACTTGTGGATAAATATGTATATTCTTAAAATATAGGTGTATACTGAATGTATTTGATATTGTTAATATTAAAGTCCTTATCAACGTCTAGCTTATGTTAAATTAATTAATGAAATAAATAAATTGAATAAATATAAGCCATTTTTATATTATAGTCAAGGATGGGTATGATTCACAATTATTTAAAAACAAATCTGATGATATGATATATTTTATATTTAATCCGTGGCAAATCCGACAAGCTAGTTGCTACCTAAGGTAGGTCTCTATGTACCAAATATTTAAAATCGTGCTCGTGTCCACCATCTATTTGAAGGGCTGTTCTTACGTACTAATATTAGTAGGTGGTATATATTGGCCTGACCACTATGGCCATTAAATTGGTTGATTTCAGAAGCAGCAGATCTTGATAGTTATTTATATCAGTCGGTTTCAATTTAAATTATATGCATTAATTATTGGTTTACTTGTGGATAAATATTCCATGCTATTTACTTGTATACTGAATGTATTCGATATTGTTTTGTTAAAAATTCCTTATCAACGTCTAGCTTATCTTAAATTTATGAATGAAATAAATAAATAGATTAAATATAAAGTTAAATTTCTATTCAGTAACCATTCGTTAGCCACCTGCACGCTCCACCCTCGCCAATAAGCCATCGGATAATTTACCGTCCATATTCGGTAAGTAAAAGATAATAATATCGGATGTGTGGCAGGTATATTAATGGGCTTAAATGGAGCTTAATGTTCGCTCGGCACAATAACATTATTTTCGTGTATTTTACGTGTTGTTGCTAGGTTGAGATATTGTGTAAATCATGCAATAAATGTTCGACAAAGGATCTTTCTCTTTTTCTTGTTTACTCCCTCAGTATATTGACTCTACTAACACAATTATTTTCATTTATATATATACTTAATATAAACTTGGGAATTTATATACGATTAGACTACTGAGATAAGCTTTACATTATCGAACCGCGCCTAGGAGGTGGTCAAAGCTACCAATGGAGAACCTTATTAAAGTAGTGAATGTAACATAAATTATGCATGATTATATGGCTTTTCTTATTTTAAATTTTGGTATATGGATGGTTAAAATATATCAATTAATAACTTTTTAGCAATGGTTTCTATATTGAATTTCGAAAACTGCTGCGCGCACTGGCCGCCGATTCGACCATCTAGCGATGACGTCACAAGTCATGACCTAGCCCGCTTTCGCTTTTGAAATCTGACAGTTTACTTTAAATTTTAATCGGTAGTTGAATGACGTTTATCCGGAAAATTTTTCATATAACGAATTTAAAAGAAGCGCCACCGCGTTTTGGAGATTAACGCGGCAAGTAAATTTAGAAATAACAACTAAATGTTTCAATATGAATAAAAAACACGACTGCCGTTACAATAAGTGAACTACTGTATTTATAATTATTTTATTACGGTTTATTTTATGAAATATTTGTGGTATAATTATCCATATAGATACAGATATATTTTCCGAACTTACTCTATCGGACCTTTCATTTGACACTAAACACGATATATTTAAATAAATTTATTGACGTTTGGAGATTTGGAGATTTAGAGAGCTATTTACTTGATATTTAGACAGTTAATGTACCGTTTGATACTCGGGATGACATAACGATTCTTACTATACTACTATGTACTTCTAAAACGGTTCGGGCGTTTAATAGTTATGGTGGAATAACGAAACGGAAAACATGCATAGATGAACCCTGAACGCATTACACTCCTTTTTTGTTGGGCAGTCGTGTAAAAACTACAAAAAACTATACTTACAAAAATATAACAAAAATCAGTTGTAGGTAATCGAAAAAGTAAATACTACTCGTTTTGCCAAGCGGTTAGTTTCTACAAACAAAACACAAAGGTATTTCCCTAAATTCATACATTCTTTCTTTATGTAGGTTTAATAAACAGAAGAAACTCGTCCTCTGCGCCGAAATTCGAATCTTCATGAAATTCCATGTGCGTATTTTTTTTTCACATTTTAACTTATAATTTAAAAATCAGAGAGAGAGCAAGTTGTTCTTCTCTGCCAATTTGACATCCCAATCTCGAGTCCTAGGTCCATAAAAATTTATGTTGTCAAAAAACCTGGAAACTTGTATTAAAAAAGGCTGAAGACAGCAAGCAAGAAGTAGAAAAGAAAATATTTATGAAATGAGATATGTAACTTATCAAACAAAATCAAAATATATCTAAACTATTGTATGCACTGTTTTATTGTCTATTGAACTTTACCAATGAATTCGTGTTTTTTTTTTATATTCCAACACTGACGAACATATATTTCAGTTGAAAAGCTCAATCGTAGCACCGTCAAATGGATTTAAAGGTTATGAATTATTCTTTGAAAGAAAACCTTATTATTAGGACAGAAAACCCATGCAAATACTTGCAAAATAAACGTGAAAATGATTGTTTGTGATAGACGTAATATATCGTGAAAACCTTAATAAAATCTATATGTAATACATATTGATATCCATATGGACACTAGTGAGAGAAGAAGAAAAATATTTGCTCAAATCTTTGAAATATTACCCATGAATAGTTCACAAAGTCCGAGGGTCATTACTCATTCTTGGCATCTGTTATTAAAGAAAAACAATATGGCACCGTATGGCCAAAAGGCGTTTTAAAACAGCTTCACCTCCATTTATCAAAATTTACTTTATTCTGATAATCTTATTATTATGGCTCCTTTCATAATAGGTATTTAAACATGATTTCAATATTACTTACTGCAGTCTGCTTATAAGATGAGATTACTTAATAAGTATTTTTAAGGTAAATACTTATACTTTATGGCTGATATTCTGTAAAGCAAAACAGACGATTTTTCTATTCTTGCTTCAGTACAATACACAATACCAATACACAAACAAATATAAAAACATGAATACTTGAATGTTTATGAATTGAAATACGAGTATTATTATAAGCTTTAAAGCGCCTGATTTATGCGCTGGTCTAGAGAAACGAAAAAAAAAACAGTCGCCTGTTTCGTGTTTCAGAATAGCAACATAAAAGTATTTAAACCAAAAACTGTATCTACTACTTTAAATGCCATTCTAATGCATATTAACTGCCTTACCTATACGAACGTATGAGATTAGTCCAGTATATTATCATATAGATTTTTTTTTAAAATATATAAAATTATATGAATATAAATTTTTACTAAACCGCTATATAAAAACCGCTTATACCTGTATAAACCGCTATATATTATGTCTGGTACATTTAAACAAGTATTGTTATTGAGAAATCTAATTTAAAAAAACGAGGATTTACCAACTTTTTGGATAATAATCCAATGGTAAAGCGGTAATAGGAAGACGAAAATAATTGGTACCTTTTACAGTCTATTGAATATCCTATTTTCTGTTGGTAATTCTTTTGAAGGAATGACATTAAAATGCAAGTATTACAGCACATTTATGTATTTTCCAAATAAAATTTTCTCATGCATGTCCCTTTTCTTTCAAGCTTTAGCGCCTGTAAAAACTGTGGTTGGAATAATCTGAATCGATTTAGGAATTGTTTCGCTACTACGGTGGTTGCATTCAGGAAGCAAAATTTACATATCATTATTTTTATGTGCTACGTGCTTAGCATTAAAAACTGCAATCGGAAAAAGGATACGGTGGCTTTAGGTCAATGTGTCGCCATTATTTACAGCAATTTGTATGGGTAATAAGCCAGGTTTTTTTTTTGTTTCATATGTTGCAGTGAATTTTAATATAAAATAAATATTTTTACAGTGGTCCGGTATAATTAGTTAACATTTTAAATTTCAGTTTTATTTATATAAAATTTGTATTGAGGTAGATAAATAGAAAAAGAAAATTAAATACCGAAAAACCAGTCACAGCTCTTGAACCTAGAAGTCACTGGTTGTGCGATATCGTGCATTTTACCGTTTAATTGCGAACTGAAGCATATAAATTAGTTTCACTTAACTAAATAATTACTAAAGAGTGAAAATTAAATGGTTTCTTTAAAAGATAAGTGGCAGTCAGACTGACTAACTCACACAAATAGTACAGAAAGGCGGACAATTGATAGATTGACCTGCAGACTTTTAAATTTATTTTATAAGTAGATTTAATTAAATAAATAAAATACAAACGGAGCTGCCATGGAATTCACCGACCGGAGTCGGGCCCATCATAATACTATTTTTTTTTTACACTTCTGGGGGGTGAGCAGTGGATTCCGGACTTACGAACCGGCTGTGGTAGGTTTAGGACAGCTGTCTTGCCACATGTGAGCGTTCACCTTACCACCCATTCACTCCCCCTTCGAAGCCATAGAATTTGAGATGCAGAAATCGCGGTTTTAGATAATTTTTCTAGAAAGGAGTTGATTATTTTCCTGGAGAGACCAAGATCTTTAAAAAGGTGAAACAAAGATTTAGCTGGCAGGCCACGAGCGCCTACTTCCACCGCGTGAAGGTGACCAGTGAAGCCGTTCCGGGTGACGGCATTTGCGAGGTCATGGTATTTATTTAATTTGTACTCGTGGTCTTTTGGGATATTTGATTCCCATGGAACAGTTAATTCTACGATAAGGACCATCTTCCGAGATAGAGAGTAAAGAGTTATATCTGGACCCAGGGCTGTGCATCCGAGACTTTCAGGGAATGTATACTGCTTAAAGACCGAATCGACCTCCATAATCCAATCTGAAGCTTTCTCGATTATTGAGAAAGGTTTTGCAGTGAGATGTTTTTTTGCCTTTAGAGCCAACCCGCACAAACTGTATTGGGGGTTTGGAGGATACTGTGGAACCCTTGTTGGTACGAGCCACTGAGAGGCTAAGTACCTCGCAAATAACACAAGGACTTTGTCTCGGCGGTAAGTTTACCGTCCTTGATCCAAGGCCACCTTGCAGCCAGCTAGAATATGTCTAGCTGTGCAAGGGGTGTTGCTACAAAGGGGACATGAACTATCCTCGGCATAGCTCCAACAAGCGAGGTTACTGGGGTCTGGAAGTGTATGCTGAAAGGCATTTAAATAAAATTTCAGCATCTCTGGCGTCCAGTCGTACAACATTACTTTCCAGTGCATTGGAGGAGGAATGCAAAAGTCTCCAATTGTTGTCCAATCATTCTGGCATTGAAGGCCAATAGCATGAGCCATACTTTTGCTGTCGTAATCTCCCCGCAAGAGAGAGTTCTTCAAGTCCACATCGCTCATGGTTGTATTGCCATACCCCAGCCCAGTGCCATTCTGGCTGATTCCAGTAAGGAACTTTTTGTGGAAGTCAACGCGGGCTTGTAGATCATTTGACTCACTACGGCCACTTACTACGTGCTTCGATATTGCCGGATCCTTGGAATTACTTAGAATCGAATTTTTGGTTATTCTGGAGTTGGCGTAGAGCAGAGAGGGCAGTTTTAGAGCTAGCCCAAAATTGTGTTTGGACCTGAAGAGAGTCGAGGGGTCAGCTGGTTTGGCTAAGGACAACCAGGATTTTAGACTAGCTGTCACCAGTGCATCCAGACGAGACATCTTGCGGTGTCGACTACAACGGGCGAGCCCGTCACCACAGGACGTTTTAACGATTAGTCGTTCTGTCGCCCTGCAGTGAACGTAGAAGACTTTGGACAGTACAATCCTACGTCCAGCTACGTCACAACCCGTGAGAGTCCAACGCCTTACCGCGAGTGAGCCAGGAATAAACCCGGCGGGCTCGAGATACTCGCGCCCTCACTTCCAATTGTGACCAGATTTCTCCGGTCTCTCGATTGGTTCCGAGTTCGAGGTCGCTTCCGCGGTCCTCTCCCTTACGAAGCGGTGAAACGGAGTGCACTGAATCTATCGCGGACCAAGGCGTCCTTTGCCCGACTCTGAACCGGGATCGGATGGCCAATGGTCATTTCAAGAGCAGTCGCCGTAAGGTAGACAACTACCCCCGTTCTATAGGAAACAATACAGTTCCCAGACTCCCCCGATTGTTAGTCGGAGAGCACAATCGATTGGCTTGCGCCGCTCGGTGCGCAGACCGTCCAGGAGCGCCAGAGGATTGATTCCCAGGGGAGACTGGTTGACCCAGTGTCCTACCCAGGCTCGCACCCCATACGTGGAGGCCATCGGATGGGTGTTGACCCGTGAGTGTGACCGACCCTGAACACATGGGTCATTGTGGCCACCTCATCATGGGCCCATTAGCTCCCCTAAGACAGACAGTTGGGTTTTGATGAAATCGTAAATAAGAAAGGGCTATGACAAATGTGAAGTTAGATAGTTGTCATAGATCCAAGCCTTACGAGGGCCAGAAATTAGCAATGAATCTATCTTTTCCAGGCAACTACTGAAATGTTCTATAACATGATCGCCAGAGAGGTCTTTTCCCTGGCAGGTAATTTTTCTGCCAAGAAATTTGAAGTGGTTATTTGAGTCTATAAGGGAGATAATAGTGCCCTTATAGACCAATTTTGGGTCATAGGACGTAAATTTTGTGTCTATGCGGGCGAGTCCAAGGCAAAAACATTTGGAGGGCTTCACTTTTATACAGTCTGACCAGTCGCAGAACAGCTCCACTTTCTGTAATAGCAGGGAAAGCTGCTTGGGGCTCCTGGTGATAAAAGTTAAGTCGTCGGCAAAAGCGAGGCACGACGATGTGTATTGGCCGTCTGTTTTAAAACGGTAACCCCACTTCTTGTCGAACTGGGTCAGGCTTTCCAGCAGTATATTGAAAACGATATTGAATATCGTTGGAGAAAGACAACAGCCCTGAAACAGTCCAATTGAATATGATATTGAGCGGGTAGTCCATTCTTGCGTTTTGACATGGAACGTCAGACAGTTGTAGTAGGAGGCTACAATGTCACGCACCACAGGTGGGAAGTTGTACCAGCGGAGTGCAAAGTGGAGGAGACTGTGTCGGACTGACCCAAAGGCATTCTCTAGGTCGAGCCAGCATACATTGATTTGGCGTTCGTGCTGTCTCGCATCCTTAATGGCAGCAGCCAAGAAAGAATTGTGCTCGAGGCAACCTGAGACGCCACGCATGAAGCCTTTTTGTACTGACACTCCAAGGTACTCGTTCCGGTGCATGAATTCGCTCATCCTCATGTGGACTATGCCAAAAAAGATTTTGGCCACAGTATCTGTCAGAGCAATGGGCCGAGAGTCCTTTGGTCCAGTGCAAACTGGGACCTTCGGAATTAAGATGACTGTCGCTCGGCCGAAATTCTGTGGGACTACACCGCTATTCCATATATGTCGGAAGATGGATCCTAAATATTGCAGAAGGCAGGGGCACTTGTTATACACAAAGTAGGGAATACTATCGGGACCTGGAGTAGAGCCCGACGGCTTCCTTTTTATTTGATTTAAAATCTCATCTAGAGATGGGGGTTGAGAGGCGAAAGCTACTGTAGGCAGGTGCGGAGGTTTAATGCCCGGAGGAGGGCTTTACGTATGGAGCCGCATTGGATCCTCATAAGTGGTCGAAAAGTATTCCGTGGCCATTTTTTCCGGGATTTGGATTGTGCCCTTAGCGGCAGACAAAACCTTTTTACTGTAATTAAAACGGTTTTTGTCAAACCGGGATTCCTCTTTGGACTTGAGAAATGCTTCTTTGCGCTTGTTGTTTTGCGTGGCTACGCTGTGTATCATTTTGAATATAGAGCGGTACGCGCGCGAGAAGTTGTGGCAGAGGGCCTTATCTCCGGCTTTCTTGGCTTCACGTAGCTGGCGACGAAGTAGCCGCTTCTGCCTACGGAGCTTTGCTTTGAATGCGTTTTCTCTGTGAACTGGGTCGACATGGGTAGATTTTGGGTAAACACCCGAGAAGTATTCATGGACCGCCACCTGGAAGGACGACAGTTGAACACTGGCAGGGGCATTACGGATCACAGAGTGGTCAAGGATTGAAGTTAAATTACTATTGTGAAATTCCCAATCCTCTTTCGCAAGTGAAGGGAATTTTAGAGGAGGGAAGATATGATTGGCGCAGGTCGTGGAGACCGGTCGGGTGACAAACTGCGGGCAGATGTGGAGTCTAGGGACGTGTGAGGTTCGACTCTATCCGTGACTCCTTGCGACGGTTTAAGACACTGCCGTGCAGCGTCGCTATCATCATGCCCAGCAATATGCTTGTTTAACCACGCCAGACGTTTATATTTCTTTTTACAGTAAGGGCAAACTGGTTCCGGTATTTTCGCCATGTCGTTTTGTGGGGTTTCGTCGGAGGTAGCGGGAATTCTCCCCCCCTGATAGGCCGCTTGGGGGCGTGTTTTCTTTTTTCCTTTTTTTATTAGCTACCTATTAGCTATTAGCTTTTATTAGCTACCTATTTTTATTAACTACATAATAGCTATTTCTGTATATACATACTTACATACATATACATATAAAAATATATACATATATATATATATATATATATATATATATATATATATATATATATATATATATATATATATATATATATATATATATATATATATATATATATATATATATATATATATATATATATATATATATATATATATATATATATATATATATATATATATATATATATATATATATATATATATATATATATATATATATATATATATATATATATATATATATATATAATGTTTTTATTTAAAATAAAATTTGTAAAAGCTACTTAAAAAGCAGCGGAGGAAATCCCAGCTTGGATCGGGAAATGCTAATATTTGAATGAAATATACTTACGGATGTGCACGACTTTCGACTGTGCAATGTAAGTCATCCATGTGTCATTCATCCATGTGTGGATGAATAGTGATCGCTAGCCGACTGACTGCAAAAGGACCTTTAAACTTACATTGCACAGTCGAAAGTCGTGCACATCCGTAAGTATATTTCATTCAAATATTAGCATTTCCCGATCCAAGCTGGGATTTCCTTCGCTGCTTTTTAAGTAGCTTTTACTAATTTTATTTTAAATAAAAACATCATCCTATAAACGGATTTCTTTACAAAACTTATCAAATATATATATATATATATATATATATATATATATATATATATATATATATATATATATATATATATATATATATATATATATATATATATATATATATATATATATATATATATATATATATATATATATATATATATATATATATATATATATATATATATATATATATATTATATACAATATATATATATATATATATATATATATATATATATATATATATATATATATATATATATATATATATATATATATATATATATATATATATATATATATATATATATATATATATATATATATATATATATATATATATATATATATATATATATATATATATATATTGTAGGTATCATATTTTAAATGTTAGTAGCATTCGAAATTTGAATGATTTCGTAATGTCACTTTCATTTGGAAAACGGCTTTGCCGAAGTGATCAGTAGTTTAATTTTTTATTTTTTCGCTTAATTCGTCTCAATTGAAGGCATTTGTGTTGCATAAGGATAAGCCCTATTTATGAGATATATGGATGAATAGTGATCGTTAGTCGACTGCAAAAGGACCTTTAAACTTACATTGCACCGTCGAAAGTCGTGCACATCCGTAAGTATATCTCATTCAAACATAAGCATTTCCCAATACAAGCTGGGATTTCCTTCGCTACTTTTTAAGTAGCTTTTACTAATTTTATTTTAAATAAAAACATCATCCTATAAACGGATTTCTTTACAAACCTTATCAAATATAACAAAACTATATATATATATATATATATATATATATATATATATATATATATATATATATATATATATATATATATATATATATATATATATATATATATATATATATATATATATATATATATATATATATATATATATATATATATATATATATATATATATATATATATATATATATATATATATATATATATATATATATATATATATATATATATATATATATATATATATATATATATATATATATATATATATATATATATATATATATATATATATATATATATATATATATATATATATATATATATATATATATATATATATATATATATATATATATATATATATATATATATATATATATATATATATATATATATATATATATATATATATATATATATATATATATATATATATATATATATATATATATATATATATATATATATACATACATATACATAAACATACTTACAAACATAAACATATTCATATGTATGTGTATGTAGTGTGTTAGGGATGGTCGGATATTTTCTTCGAGAGGTGATTCTATGCATCAAACCGAACTAGATAATATGTTGCGAATAAAAAAATCAAACGTTTGTTTTCCAACATAATATGACAACATTTTGCATGTTATCCGTGAAATAGTTTTTGCAACACATTTTATTTATACACATTTATATTGAATTAGAGTCAAGCTTTTCAAAGACAAATAAATACAGTATGTCAAATATAGCGAAGTGACTTTAAAATTAAATGTCACTGTTGTGATAACGAAGCGTAAGCTCGAATACGGGAGTTGTCGTAACGAAGCTTAAGCTTGATAACGAAGCAATAAACCCAAAGTTTACAGTGGAATAAAGGCGTTTTTGGCAATGTTTTTTTTATTTAAGCTAAGTGAGTTTACTATTAACGCTTCTGTAACTACATATTGATAAAGTAATAAGCTCGCATATTAATTTGTGAAAATTATTAATTTTCATTTAAGTACTGTCTGTAAGCAAGAATAACAATAATACACCGATATAATCTGAAGATTAAATTTATTACAAAGTCAAAACCAACTATACCAGGGGATATTATTATTAATAATGTGATAGTTTATTAAGGTTATTATTTCTTCTTCACGTTCTCTTCCATCTTAAGGAGCAAAAGAATGCTCAGACTGCAAATTTGTGATTTTATTTACATTTGTAGTTATTTATTAATTTATTTTTTTTACACAAGGCATTTGCCTTTTTGTGGAATCCACCTTGTTGCCTATTGGCACCATCTTCTAGGTGGGCATTTGTAGCATCACGCAGTCAAACACTCAGGCGGTCACCCATCCCAGTATTGACCGCGCCCGCCGCTGCTTAAGGCGCTAGGATAGGCCAAACTGCAAAATAGACCTCTCTTTGAACGCGAATTTCTCCTAAATGGATGGTCCAAATACATGAAAAAAAATATATATGGTATGTGTAATATAATCAAAAATAAATTTGATGTCTCGTTTGTTTATTATTACTGTTAGTTTTGACAGAAAAAATCGTACTTCTCCTATTATTTTACGAAAGAATGTTAAAAATTTTTTTAAACGCCTGAAGCGATTTCGATGATTCTTCCACCAAATTATAGAAAATTTAATGATTTATAAAACTGTTGTTTCAAAATTTTCATCAATATTTATATGTGTAGTATATCAATAATATTACTTAAATACGCGGTCAGTAGCGGCCGCCAGCCAGTTTTGTCCTAGCATTTGCACCGGGAGGTCGCGTCATTTGTTATCTCCGAGATCGCGGAAAAAATTGTGGCACAGATTAGCTTGAAGTGAAGTGCAGCACAAGATGGGACGCAGAAATCAGAAAACTTGGAATTACTTGAATAAGGCTTTGCATATGAACAAACTACGGTAAGTACACAATTACTTATAAAATTATTTGTACTCAGAATAAAATATAACAGTACCTCTTTTGATCTGCGTATGTAGGTATAGGTACAAAAACGATTACTTCACTTTTAGTTTCCCGAAAGGAAAGTATTGAAATCGCGTTAAAAATATCGAGATGAAGACGGAAATATACATTTTGAGCCCCCCGAGACGATTAAGACCATTTCCAGACCGATCTCTGTCTGTATATCTGTGTGTCTGTATATCTATCTGTGTGTGTATGTGTGTGTCTGTCTGTGTGTGTGTGTGTGTGTGTGTGTGTGTGTGTGTGTATTCTTCCACGATAGCTAAAATTTCCTTCGCCAATCGATAGTTATGGTCTTTAGTACCTAGATTTATTCGACTGTCGCTCACAAATGTTATTTTAGACTTTGGACCGTATACAAGCAAGGGATTTTTTAAATCTACATCCTATAAGATTAATTATTCACATTGTATTTATTTTATTCATTTATTTATTTATTATTTACTAGTTACATATACATTCAAATTCAAAATCACAAAAGAAAATAGAGGTAATAATACAGAAAAATATACAGGTATACATATATATGCCTAAGCCCAGGTCAAATAGAGCGTAAATTATGTTTGGTTTTCAGATTTGCACAGTAGGGTGCAACCGAGCCCGCCTTGCTAGGAGGGTCTGGTTACCTGGTCGCCGATATTTTTATGAAAATCTGTTATAATACTTTTTACATAAAGCTGACTATTATGACTATATAATATTATAATGCATAAATTAGGGTTAGCTCCTCCTACTACTAGTGTTTTGTTTTTCAGGGGATCCAGCATAAGGCAGGCAGAGCATGCGGTGGAAAATAAAGAAGACGAAACTGGGTAAGACGTGTACAATTTGCTTTCCTTATAACCTCAGGCATGTAAATGTAAATAAATTTAAAGTAACTTCCAATCCGCAAAAGCAATTAGTGAGCCTGAAACCACATTAGCATTTCGAAATAAAGTCGCGACCGTCCGAACGCTTAATGAAGTTTGTTGCGAAATAGGGCATCAAATTTGGCAAAAGTGTCGTTAAAATGTCATAAAATGTCGAAATCGAACTGTTACGGTTACCACAATTAATAGACCTAATCGGTTAGCTACTTACCACCTATTACGGTATTTACTCACCGCTTTTGGCTAAATCTAGGAATTTTATCTGTCTATCTAATTTTAGCACGTCTTTTCATTTTTCGGATTAATATATAGCCTATGACACTCACAAATAATGTGGCTTTCTATTTGTAAAAGAATTTTCAAAATCGGTTCATTAGATCCAAAGATTACTTCCTACAACGTCACAAACTTTACCTCTTTATAATATTAGTATAGATGTATAGATTCATATGAATTCATAATTAATAAAATATAAAAGTTAGGCATATGCTGTCGCTGACTTTTTTGTAGGCATTATCAAGCTCTACAACTTTACTCTAGAACTTAATCATATATCTCTCATCGTTAATGCAGTGTTAGTTAGAAACGTTTTTGTTCGACCGGTTATTCTCCGACTTACTTTGCAAATCCGACTACCACGAAAAAGTCTTTTCATTTTTCGGATTAATATATAATTTATGACACTCACAAATAATGTGGCTTTCTATTGGTAAAAGAATTTTCAAAATCGGTTCAGTAGATCCAGAGATTACTTCCTACAACATCACAACATCACAATATATATATAGACAAACTAATATTTTTATCAAGGTGGAAAAATAGCTTTTGCACCCCTTCTCTACCCAGGTTAGGAGGCCAAGTATGATATTTTTTTGAAAAAGTCCACAAAAAACAAAGTTCATACAATATATATATAGGATACCTACTGTGGTACTAAAACTGGTTTAGTTAATTTCCGTCCGTGTCGGTGTATTTAGCAGCTATGCCTATTGTTATAGAACAAGAAACTTCGTAATGTTGCTTGATGGGTAATATTTAGTATTATGTTTGTTACAGAGTCACTGTGACACCAATATCTCATAAAAACAGAAACAATGACAAGAGCAATGATGAAATTCAGGTAACTATTTATTTACTTATTTTTAATATTTATTGTTACAATTTTATTGACACGAAACTAAATAATAAATAGGTTATGTTTAGATCTTATAGTGTAGGTGCATGGTTTAGACAGATCAGATTGACACAACATATGTGTCAAGTTATGTACCTACCTGAAACATTGAATACTTTATGTTTCAGATAGAGACAACAGAGGAAAACAGACAATTTAAAATTGAAGGCCGACGAATCGTAGAAATTAGCCATTTCTACGCAAAACTGCAAGAGGTTGCTAACCATGGAAATATGGAATGTGGTTTAGGTTGTGTTGAAATCGTAGGCGAAAAAAGAACGGGATTACATTCGTTGTTTACCTTAAGGTGCAAGATGTGTAATGAAAAATTTTACATAGAAAATGACGCTCCTGGAGACCAACTCACTGTTAACCACTGTGCTGTTGCTGGAACAATCGCAGTTGGCAATGGACACTCTCAGCTACAAGAGTTTTCTGCAGCACTTAATTTACCAATTATGACACCAACGATATACAAAGCCTGTCATTGTAAAATTCAAAAGCATTGGGAAAAAGTTTCAGTCGAGAGTATGAATCAAGCAGCAGCAAAAGAAAGAGAACTTGCTTTAGCTGAAAGTCGCGTCGACAAAAAAGGTATACCAATCATAGACGTAGTAGTCGATGGGTGTTGGTGTAAGCGGACTTATAAAAGAAATTACTCGGCCTTATCTGGTGCTGCCACCATTATTGGGAGAAAAACAGGAGAAATACTGTTTTTAGGTGTTAAAAATAAATACTGTTCAATTTGTGCTCAAGCTGAAAATAAAAAACAACAACCGAAAACACACAAGTGTTACAAAAATTATAGTGGACCATCCACGGCAATGGAATCTGAAATTCTCGTCGAAGGTTTTAAGTGTTCAAATTGATATACATAACCTGATATACGCCAGGATGGTTTCTGATGGAGACGCCAGTACCTATGCAAAATTACTAAAAAGTCGACCGTATCCTCACGTTACAATAGAAAAAATTGAATGCCGTAATCACATTCTTCGGAATCTATGCAACAAACTAACAGCTCTTCAAACGGATACTAAATATCTATGCAGATTCAGAAAAATTTTAACAACAAAACGAATAATGATTCTTAGAAAAACCATACGAAAAATTATACGAGCACATAAAGCAGAAACAGAATCGGAAAGACGGTGTAACATAGAACCATTATATAACGACATATTGTTAGCTCATAACCACGCATTTGATGACCATACAAAATGCAAGCTTTTTTTTTTTAATTCTATCGGCAATACACAGCCTTCAGATATGTATAAAGACTTTTGCACCAGTACATTGTGGTCAAAAATTTGTTTGATAATGTCAAATGTGGCAGCACATGCCCCAAGTTTGATACATGACGTTGACAGCAATAGTGTTGAGCGCTATAACAGCATTGTGGCAAAGCTCGTCGGTGGTAAAAGAGTAAACTTCAGCAAGAGTGGCTCTTACCAAGCCAGGTGCCATGCTGCTGTAGTCTCTTTTAATAGTCATAAAGTTCTGTCAACTGTGTATAAATCCATCACAGGGCACAGTCCTCGAGGCAGCGTGAGAAAGTTAGAAGACAGAAGAATAAAACAGATGACAGCATTGAGAAGATTTGAGAGAAAAAAGAACAGAATATTATTTGCGAAAGCAGGCGATGAAAATTATGGAGAAAATTGTGAAAAGCCTGATATGCCTGCTGAAATTTTTGAAAAGGAAAAAAAAACTTTCTTACAAAATTTGGAAAAGAGCAAAGAAGACAGGCAAAAAATTGAACGAGAAACCGTTTTACAAAGTTCTTGCTGTGAGTGGTTAGAACTTAGGCGAAACCTTTTAACTGCTTTAAACTTTGGGAGAGTGGTGAAAAGACGAAAGAATATTAGTTGTTCAAATCTTGTAAAGGATATACTGTATAAGGAAGCTATATCTCATGTCAATTCAATAAGGCATGGCAAAGACAATGAAAAAAAAGCACTGGATCAGCTAGCTAAACAAGAAAATGTCCTAATTAAACCTTGTGGGCTTTTTATAGACGAAGTAATACAATATCTTGGAGCCACACCTGATGGCTTGATTGGTGACGACACTATTGTCGAAATTAAATGTCCCATAACAGCATTTAACAAAAGCGTCAGAGAAGCTGTAGAAAATAAAAAAATACCATTCTACAAAATTAATAAGCAGGAAGAAATGGTCATAAACCAAACTCATGCCTGGTATTATCAAATACAGGGACAATTACATATCACCAATAGATCTAGATGTTTATTTGGCATTTGGACGGGAGAGGATCGACCTCTATGGACAGAAATAATTTTCAAAGATGATAGTTTTTGGGCAAACGAAATGATGGAAAAATTGTGTACATTTTACACAGAATGTTTGCTACCTGAACTAGTCGACCCCAGGTTCCCTCGAAATCAGAGAATAAGGGATCCTCAGTTTATTCAAGCCGTGATCGATGAAAAACAAAATAAGGGAAAACGGAAACAAGTAGACGTAGAGAACCAAAATATGTCAAGTAAAAAAAAAAGAAACTGAAATCTTCCTGATCTTTCTCCATAATTATCGTCATTTTCTTCCAAATAGTAGTCTGTTTTTATTTTGATTGATTTTTCTCATATTAGCCATGCTTGTCTACTTTTTTAAATGTTTTATATTGACTCTAACTGAAGCCTTTGAAGCTTGCCTCTGGCTCTGAAGCAACATTTGACATAACCAAACAAATTCTACTCCAGAGTGTACTTGTAAAAAATGTTTTGTCGGCTGCTTCCGATATTATGCCTCTGATTTATTTACCTCATTACAAAAGCTTGCTTTGCACCGAATATGATCGCCAAAAGCGTGCAAATGGGCCAAAAGAAGATCATTATAAAACTGCTCAATATTACACCTTCTCTCTGATTCAGAATCACTTTTATAAATATCTATGATTTTGCGAATTGTTTTTCTGAGGGTTATGATTTTTTTCTGTGTCAAATGCGTCCGGAATCGCAATAGATATTTTGGCTCCGTTTGTAACTGGACTAATTTATTGCACACGTTTCTAAGTAAGTACATGATTTCTGCACACTTTTTTCTACCGTGAGATGGCCATACGGGCGACTATTTTTGCATATGTGTTGGAATCGCCATCAGAAACAATGCTGCTGTAAATGAGGCATGCACTTCGATTGAGTATTAGAAACGCTCTAGGAAAATATCAGATTCCATACCAGTAGAAGGACGGTTGTAATATTTATAGCACACATGTGTTTTAGGCTCAATCTGCCCTTTTTCTGCTCTTGCACAGATACAGCAGTATTTGTTTCGTACGAAGACTACGAAAAACTGGAATGATTTTTTTTGTAAGTTCATTTACTCCAACAGCCATCTACGATTATATCAATTTTGGGAATTTCATTTTTGTCTACTCTTCCTTAAACACTCGCCATCTGTCTTTCTTTTATTGCAGCCTGATTCATCAAGTCAATCGTTTTTTTTCAAATTGATATTTAGCATGGCAGGTTTGGTATATTTTAGGTGTCATCAGAGGAAGATCTAAAGCGGCGGAAAGTTCTTGAAGTTGCCATTGTTCACCGCCAATAGCGATCATTCCAGCTACAGCATAATGATTTTTTTCCATTACATAACTTGCACTGTAACGTAAATTTTGATAAAAGTCCTACTTCTCGTTTTCCTACAATTTCGACATAGTCCAGGCCGCAGTTCATATTACCATAATTAGCAATTTCATTCAACTTGGTGAAGAAATGTGTAATAGAAATGACTATTGAATTTAGTAATTTTTCATAATTAATTTTATTTTTTTATTTCTATTTTTTAAACTATTGATTATTTTCATTTTTAAATGTAATTATTTTGATAACCAGAGATGGATTATTATTTTTAAAATGTATTACCTATTTTAATTGCGTAATTTTATTGTTGTATTTTTTTTATATTTGTAATATTTTTAATTTGACTATTCTATCATCCGATCATTCTATCATTCGACATTCGATCATTCGTTTGTATATTTTATATCTGTATATTTCATTTATACCTATTCAGGTATTTTAGCAGCCTTAGTTATTTCTTAAATATTTTATATTTTTAAATATAAATTTTATTAATTATTGTTTTCAAATTTTTAAAATAGTCAATTTGTACGCAAATGAACCTAACAATGAATTATTCTATCCATTTGACTATACCAAGAGTAGGGATTCCTACCGATTGGCTTATTTAATTAAAATTAAGATTTAAACTTTTAATTGTATATAAATTGTTTTCTATTCGGCATGAAACCTGAAATAAACATGTTTTATTGATATTATTTTTTTTTCATCTGTCTCGAAGAATATTAAAAGGGTGTCTTCATTTCATTCTTGAAAGGATAGTGATTTTCTATACTACGTTATCTCAACGTTGAATCAGTCAAGAATTATAGAATCAGTCAAGTCAGAACGGCAGAATGCAGAATGCAGTACGCATCTGAACGATCTATGCAAACTTGTATTAAACTGTGGTTGTTCGGTGAGCCAGCCCCTTTTTCGGTGAGCCAGCGGAGCTCGCCTCAAACCGTCAAGGTCGTTCCGCTATATTATCGCCTTAAGTCCCTATCAATTTCGTCGCGCGCTTAGTTTAGGTATTTTCAGAGCAGCGCGCGTGTCGGCGTTCGAACTATCGTAGTCAAATGAAGAGATACGGGCGCAGCGGCAACAAACAATCTTGATCCGCAACCGATAATCAGCACTCAAGTAGTATGTAACATTAGTAAAAAATATGTTGTATAACATCTCAACGTTATTATATGTGGCCCAATAAATTGTTACCTACTAAAAAAATATATTTCTCATTAAATTTTGAATATTTTTTGTTTGGACATGCATATTCGAAAATAAAAATTTCGTTACATATTATGGTTACCATTTCTTGTTTATACTCTTTATTGTGAAAATGTCACAATGGACGGGTTTATTGTCATATGACAATCTCTTACAACCAACCCTACTATGACGTGTTATATGTATGTGTGCGTGTAGCATGTCTGTAAAAGTGTATCTTGTTATTGCATTCCATCGACAGAATCGAAAATGCAATTCCGTTAATTTGATCCCAACGGAAAATGGTGACCCAGTCGGGAATCGAACCCGGGACCTTATAATGTAAGATCAGGCGACCTAAACACTATGCCACCAGGCCGTTTGAAAGTATATCGTTACAATAAGGAATTATAATAATAATTAATACTTATTATGTTTCCTGAATTGTTTTTCGCCACGCCTGGGCCATCGAAGTACTAGGCTTCGCATCGGTGCCGTTGCGACGGCCATGAATCTGTGGTATTTTTTTATGACCTAGCGAATAGTGAGGTTAGCATTTACAAAGTATGTATATAGGTATTGTAAGTTATTGTTGTAACTATAAAAAAAATATAATACAACCAGAATACATGTTAAATGAAAACAAGCACGCTTCTCTACGAGAGGCGCTGAACTAATATTTTCACGTCGTTTGCAAATGTTGAAGAAATTTGATGCTGTTAAAAGACACCTTCTTAGTTCCAGCCATAAAGCGCTTTCTGCTTGTAATATCGCATCTCTTTCAATTTCGTGACGGTCCTTTATTTGTTGTTTCATATTTTCCAAAAACAGCTCCTTGGCTATTTCATACTCATCCGATGACGTGTCTGGCTTTTGACATGCTTCCCCGTAGTCACAACTATCAGCGTTGAATAAAAGAGGTCTTTTTGCTTTGTTGACTTCGTCCTAGTATTCTTCATAAGTTTCTGCTGTTGAATTTTTTTCACATTAGTAGATGGGCTTTTATCGAAAATTGTTTATGTAGTTTATATCGGTGTTCCCGTATTATACACCACTACTGCCGCGTAACATCTTAGTTTGTAGGAATCTTTCAACCCATAATCATTGCGTATTCCTCCTATAAATTTTGCGACGATAGCATTGAATTGTTCAGCTCTGTTGATGTTTAAATTGTATAGGATACTTCGAGCATGATATGCGAAGTTGGAGGTATTCGAATTTAATTTCCGCAGTAAAGTGTTTACTGTGGGGACACTGCTTGGATCTAGTTTTTTTCAGCTGTGCAGAAATAGTTTTCAAAATTTGTGTGTTCTCAAATATATGCTTCGGACTGTTTAAAATGTCGTTTTATAGATTCTTTATCTGTCTACCAAGTGAAGATTTTTCGCTTTCCTATATCAAACAGTTGATTTAACGGTTATCCGTAGACGTTTGAAGCGATCACTATTGAGCAGTCTTCGTTCACCAATTGGCATCGATGTATTTTTCGTCAAATTCAAGTTTTTTTCATTATAGTTGCTTAATAAATAATTGCAACATTCAATTTATTCGACAGTAACATTTTGATAGGCTAGGCCTTCCAAAATTTTTTTGTATGTACTCGCGTCGCCGTCCGCTATCAGCTTAGAATATACTAAATTATGGACATTCACCGACTGCTTAAAGCCGTCTACTTTCGCCGTTTGCTCCATACTTGTGGAAGATCCTTTATGGTTCGCATTGCATTGGTGCTCAGGAGGCTTTTGTTCTTTATTAATTACACGCACACATATTACACAGTACTTATTTTTTTTCAATAGGCAGCACTTTTTCTTAGTTAACTCCTAGTATGGCACCTACATCTGCCAACGATAAATAATTTGCGCGGTAGGATCGTTTACACCAACTTGAATCTGCTGTAACTAGTATCTTCGGTATTCCTGATTGAGTTTTTTTTTTGTAGCCAGAACACCTTCAGCAGCTGCTTCTTTCATCCTAAGTTTGGCGGTTAACTTCCACCAGTCATGCAGATTTTTATGGCATTTAGAATAAATATTATTATTAATTATTGGCAAATTCATTAAGATTTGATCGGCCACTTCCTGTCATAATTGTACCAGAAACAGCAGAATGATTTATCTCCATTACGTTTTCTCCTTCGTTGAAAGCGTTTAGTTAAAAATACTTGCACAGATAGAACAACGCCGCAATATGAACTTGGATGAAAAAACCGTGTCGTTTTTCTTCAATTGTTTTGAGATGGTTCAGTTGACATCCAAATAATATCGGCAATGGTGAACGGCAAATAATGAATAACACTTTCATAATATTAGTAAGTAGGTATAGTCTATTTATTTTAAACTGATCTGATTCCACTTCAATACATACAAACAATACACCGTGGAATTTAAATTGCGCAAAAAACTTTAAGAGGTAATTCTTTCCATTAAATACTTTTTCTGTATTTTTTTTATTGAAATACTTTATTCATTTTTTTTTGTACATTTAGCCACATTGTTATCAATGTTATAAGTAACCCGGAAAATTAAACACGCAAATTTAGCGAATGCTCAGTGCCCACCTAACTACGACTAAACTGTCCAGTATCTAGGCGGGTCAAAGTAAATAATTAAAATAAGCAAAACAAATTATGTAACAATTAACCTAATTAACTTAAATACGTTTTATTTTTATAATTATTAACTGTACTAGAGATTCAGGATTAATAATAAACAATATACAAAATGTGTATGAATAATACAATGTAGGAATATACCTAATCGTATTTATACAATAATATGGCAAATATACATATACGTAAATACGATTTTAATAAATAATAAATGCTAAAATAGTATAACCATATCAAATCATGAAAATATTGCTTTTTTTATTCGAATAAATATAGTCTCAAAATAATCCAAAACTATTCATGTGCCATACTTTTTTATTTTATTTGTTTTTTTTTTTAACTTTTTTGTCGAATAAAAAAAATTGTTACGGGTAGAAATAACCCTTAAAGTTCTGAGCGCCGTTTATATTCCACGGTGTATGGTATATACAATTTTCCACCGAAACTTAAAGATGTTGATAGAACCTTTGCGATATTATTATTAATTACTATTATTATTACCTAGTAAAAATACCTTATATCTCCATCTTTTTCACCCATCGATGACGATCCAGGCAATGTCCTATTTTTGTTATTTAATTCTCAGCAAATATACATTATATATTTATAGATTTTTTGACATTTACACATAATTTAATTAAAAACAATTATTTTAAGTCAAAAACCCTGCTCTTTTTCGCTTACGATCCAAAGGTATCAATGACGCTTACAGCGTTGCCACGCCGACGCTGGCGATGGACAACCTTTTTACCCGTATTTATAGATTAAATAAAGTAACAAATTATAAAAAAATATAGTTAAATATAGTTAAGAAGGTGAAAACAATTTGCCTACGAAATTCACACGCCTTTCGTGTTCTTTCAGCTTTTTTTTTCTAATTTTAATTTTTCCCTTATAAAGTTTACTGTTTTGACCTATTTTCTAAAAATTAAACACATTTAATTGACATCTACAATAAAAAATACTGATAGGGTGAGAAGTGAGTCAAAATCTTAAAATTTAGTATGACGTATTTTATGGATAGCCCCTAACAAATCTCGCAGTATCAAAACCAAGCACTCGACACATATCCACTGTCGAGAAGCGCTCGGCCGGGCGCGGTATTCACGCGCAGGGCGCGAGAACAGCGAGAGCTCCGGAAATCAACGCGACGCACGTCCACCGTCCAGTAACCCTCGGGCGCGAATGCAGGGACCACGCACGGACTAACGCGAATGAACAGGGCGTAGCATGGATTTCGATAATTTATTACAGAGAAATATGTAGACATTAACTAAAAAAAAAATAAAAATACTGGGTGGGTAAATACCTCAATTTTTCAAATGATTATATTTTATAATTATTTTTAGTATATTCGTACGCGTAACGACGTTTTTACACACGATTTTACTGGGTTTATTCATAGTTGTTTTATTAGTGTTAATTGAAAAAATTAAAAAACAAAATATCGTACACTTACTAATATATTATATGCTAAGTATGTACACTTTTTTCCAGAACGTTTTTCGCTACCAGTTAGCAGAAAAACGAATTGAAAAACCTCGCGTTTCGTTTTTATGTAAAAAACCATTTTTGTATATTTTTTTCCTAATTTATACGAAGTTGTTATCAATATAAAATTTCGTAAACATACTAGATAAATAGGTGTATAACTGTGAATTAAAAAATATCAGATATATCTAATGGTTATTGTAAAATTCGTCCTGAAAAAGTGTGTAGTCAATTTCGCAATGTGAAAACCGAAATTTTTCACATTGCGAAATTGATAGGGGCTCTTAACTTCGATAACAACGAGGAGAACCGGTGTCAACGTGCTTCGGACGCTACAATTGTCTACTGATTCTCATACAGTTCATATTATTAGAGGAAAGGTTTTTTAATCTAAATATATCCGCTGTTTTATTTTTTTTCCTCATTTTTTTTTCCACTAGTAATATTGCTTTTCAATTATGGACATTATTTTATGTCTTAAACTTTATCAAATCTGATTCCGCAGAACCACTTTTAATTCCAATGCTGTTTTATTATCACTTTTATATATTTTACCAAATATAATTCACTTTCCAAACCTGGTGATCGTCCTGACAAAGAGCCTGGCAAATGTATTTGCGCACTAGTGCGTTCAGCAACACTGTACAGATTAAGCGGTAGAGGATTTGGCTATATAATTTATTTATATTCCTGTTGTAGGGCGAAATTCGGATCTGGCTTTAATATAGCATGTTGGATTGGTTTTGATATATACAAACGTTGACCATCAAAGGGAAATTATTGTAAATGTGAAATAAACATGGTGAATAATTAAATATGTATGATATATAATTAATGGTAATATATAGGGATAACGCATATTATGGTATATAAAAAGAAACAACAGTCACACCCCACAATTTTTTTTATACTAAGAATAGATATATCGACAAACTTTTAGATGAAATAACCAACTTTACAAATAAATATTTCTCTAAAATTAGTGGAGACTTAGGTAAGACTTAGGTATTGAAGAAATTAAATATATAATAATAATAAAAAAACGCTTTATTTGCTTAATCAAAAAGGCGAGCTTACTGCCTAAAAGCAATATCTTACAGCTAACGTTAACCTACTGGAACAACATTTCATGCGGTAAAAATAAAATAATCTAATATATTAAATTTATAAAGGAAATTTAAACATTTAATTCAGCAGAAAAAAACAATAAATTACATAAACAGGGAGGGGAAAAAAGGTAAAAATAGGGAAAATTTATCAGCGTGCGTTTGGAGCAAAACAAACTCGATGCTATCCTTATACGTGCAAGTAAAGCATTCCAGAGACGGGCTCCACGTATGGAGAAGGAGCGTGAGAAGAAATTACTACTGTGAACAGGGATCGAGAGCAGTAGGTTGTCTTCCGATCTCAGAGGGCACCCGTGAGAAAATAGACGTTTGAACCTACTTATAAGATAGTTCGGGGCGACCCCTTTCAGGATTCTGAAGAGCAAACCTAGGACTCTCGTATTTCCCTTCTCGGGTCGTCAGCCAGTAAAGTCTCCTTCTGAACTCCGTAATATGGTCAAACTTTCTTAGGTCATAAATGAATCGAATGCAGACATTTTGCAGCCTTTCTACCCTGTGGCTAGATCTTCCTTGATATCGAGAAATGCAACATCTGAATAATCAAGGAGAGGGAGAAGAATAGATTGGCAGATTGTGATTTTGCTTTCCTCGGGGAGAAAATTCTTAAGTTTCTTTATTGCACGAAAGAGACCATAGAGTTTACCTCTCATCTCCTCGATGTGTGGCTGCCACAAAAGATTTTGGTTGACGTATACACCAAGATTTTTAACCTGGGAGATGACTGGGACCTCATCCGCACCTATGCCAATCCTTGTTAAAGAGTTCATGTCGATCCTCGAGGTGAAATAGATATTTTCGGTTATGATAGCTTGAGTCTTGGAAGGATTTAGGAGCAAGCAATGAGATTTCGACCAGTCACATATCGTCGCAAGATCAGCGTTAATAACTGAGTCAGTGTCTTCTTCCGTCAATGTCTTCAATATATCTGAAACGATGTTGGCAAACTGAATCAAAATTATAATTATATGCACAACTCGGTTTAAATTTAGAGCCACTGTTATTAGATGACGTTACCCTCAGAAAGCTAGCCATGGGAATGAAAATCACGACGGCATGTTTTCAACCCTCAATAAATTCTTTGTAGGAGGTGTTAGTGCACGCATACTAATGTATAATGGTGGCGTATATTCAATGAAGGCGACTTTTTTCGCATAAAATTACATAATTGCATAAATACGGGGATAGGCCGCCCGCGAGTTGTCGCAACGGAAAAACTACCAATCGGTGGTATTAGCATTTCAGCGGTTAAGGCATAAAAAAGGAATACTTCGCGGGTGAGGGTGGAAGTCACACAAATTAACTAATAAGAAATACTGAAGATATAATTATACCAATTACAGTACATAGTCAATCTTAGCTTCCCAGAAGGCGTCTCTCCATAGTATCTGAATGATGCCAGCATTATACCAAATTTTCCAAAAGAATGATTCATCTACGACAACAATTTTTAGGAAAATGTCATTCTATAGCGTTGAAAATGTTATTCTAAAGTTGTTCAAAAGGTAGATACGCTTGGAAAAAATCAACACTTTGTCTAATGCACAAGGTGTGCATTGTGCAAAAAGTGCATTTGGAAAACCACAATATTTTTTACATCAATTAATATGGATTTATTGCAAGGAAAGTCATGAATAAGATAATTGAATACTAGCAAGAAAGTATTGGCAATTTATCCAAAGCTTTTGATATCGTCCCTCATAGGGTGCTTATAAAAAGACTACTTTCTTTAGGAATTGAAATATATTCCTTGAAAACTATCTAAATTTAAGATCCCGCGAGACTAAAACTAAAACGGATTACTAGACCCTGTCCTAAAAAGTCCCTTTTGGAGTTCCCCAGGGAACTGAACTGAGAATTACAACGTTCCTTATGTATATTGAAAAGCTGTTCAAACTGAAGTTAAGTTAAAAAAAATGCTTTGTGGACGATAGTCTTCTCCTCCTTATTTCCGTCACATCGTAAGACGTATATCACTATGCTCAAGCAGGTCCTAACAATGTAAAATACTGGTTTGATCGAAGTCTTTCTACCATGAACTCCGACAAAATAAAACTTATAACTTTTAAATAAAAAGCACAAAATCTCGAACCCGGATACCCAATATAAAATATCTATAATGAAAATAAGGCCGGCCTTGCACGGGCAGCTTGAAGCATTCAGGACCGATCGATTTAAGATGCGACTGCATTGCTAACTATAATCTCTTCTCATTTGAATACAAGAGACCGCTTGAGCAGTCGCAACCGCTCCGGGCGGTCAGCAGCATGTCGAAATTTAATATTGAGGCCAAGCAGCAAGACATACACTGACTTCTTTAGCTGTCGACTGCTCTAGCGGAGTTATTCCCTCTGCGTCCTTCACCTATCCACCCAGGATCGCTTCTGAGACATTCCAAAATAATTAAAATAATGTCATCATCACTTCTACGTTCAATAAAAAGAGTGATGAAATTGTCCACGTTGTTGTCTTATTGTCAATTGGAAGTAAGGGCGTGAGTGTAACCCCGCTGGGTAACATATCTGGTTATCTCGCGGATAAGGCGTTGGCCTCTTACGGGCATGTGGAGGAGCTTGACGGTGGACTGTTTTGTTCAAGTCTTCTGCGTTCACTTCACGGGAGATAGAACGACCAATCGTTAAAACTTCCTCAGGTGACGGGTTTGCCCGTTGTAGTTAACAACTCTATTTGTTGTCTTATTTAATCTGCTAGTATAACATGATACATAGTTTACCTATTTGTTTCAAAATGGTATTTGATTTAAAAAAACAATTAAATCTTCCCTTCAATCTAACCTGAATAATATAAATTCAAAATATCAGTTGACAAGTAAATAAAACGTTTCCAATATATTAATCCCCACGCCTAATAGTTAGCCATATCCACTGAATCGACTGTATTTTGGGGATAATATAAATGTTGACCCGCAGATCACCGAACAAAGCGCGGATTCAAATCCAAATATTGAACAAGTTGGCTACGTTCCAATCGAGTTGAGCGGAGCGCATTTCGCCACCCAACCCGTCTTTATCAGACACCCAAATAAAATGGAATTATATTGTCAATGCTCTCTAGAATTTAGAGTTAGTGGATTACCTATTTTAAATATGGACAGGTGGTATATGCAATTATTGCCTGCTGATAATTATCAAAAGCTTAACACAGGTCAATATATTAAATAGAATAAAAAACACGATTGCCGTTACAGAAAATAAAGCATTTTTTTTTAAATTATGTTTCTTGCTGTTATTTCATGAAGCTCCTGTAGTTATAGATAGTCCATATAGATACATGTATATTTCCGAAAAAAACTCAATAAAATCTTTCATTTGATACTATATATCTAATTCCATTTATTGAAATTTGGGCATTTGGACATTTAGACAACTGCTTACTTGATATTTGGACAGTTAATATACCCTATGATACTCGAAATAACATAATGATTCTAACAATACCACACACGTCTCAATTGGTTCAAGCGTTTAGAAGTTATGGTGGATTAAATAAATTATAAAAACATGCATATATGAACCATGAACATATTACACTCCTTTTTTGTTGGGCAGTCATGTAAAAAGAAATAAGTAACGTAGTACTAATTAAAATCCATAGATTTAGCAACTTTGTATGCAACTAATCGAATATCTACTATTCTTATGGAAATACCGAACAAACTGATTCGCAACAAATTTTCCTATAACAAAAAGAAGAAAATTTTAACACAGTAATATAATGGAAGCCCCATATTTTATCTATTCAGTTTCATTTTAGATCGCCACTGATAAACCAAGTCAAGAAACATCGATTTTTTATAGTCGACGAAAGCACAGAAATAATGAAGATTTTAAATCCTTAATCCTATACGCTCGAAAAAATCCTCCCGATATTCATTCTGCCTGGGGAGCATCCGTTTTTATAAACGCTCTAAAGCGGGAGGAAATGACGTAATCCGTTGGAATTGAGCGTGTTTGGTTTGCCGCGAAATCTTGTTTTACTGCGGAAATTAGGCCCCTAACAAAATCGTTGCGTACCCTCCCACAATTGGACGATTTAAGACGCGAACAAAGGCTCATTATCGCGCAGTATAAACAGAGTGATGAGCAATATCAGCATTTGCCAATTATTCGTAAGTGGAATAAGTAAAAAGACTGTGCAACATTTTGTTTCGTTAATTATAGTACTAATATAGGTCGACCAAGCCGGCTATACCATGATAGAGAATATGAGATGGTAGAGGTATGTCAATTTGTAGGTAAGGATAACTAACACGAATGTTTTAATTTTTCATTCAGTTAATACCTATTTCATTTAGTTGTCAGCCATTTTATTCATTCAATTCATTCCATTCGTCTAGAATGATCGTATGGGTTGTGTTCATTTTCTTATTGCTTATATAAATAGTTACAAATCATATCTGTACGATATCACTGTTAACTCTCTACCAAGTTGTAATAAATAAATAAATAAATAAATAAATAAATAAATAATTGAAAACCACTCGAAAATATACCATGAAAGGTAAGTAATATAAAATACAAATAAAACCGATCGAGTGCTAGGTTGACTCTCCACCGAGAGTTTCGTACCTTATTAATTGTTGTTATTGTTCTTGTTAGGTAACATTTTCATATACATCAGCTAGAAAAAGACGGTCGGACAGACAATGGGGCCGATTGCGGTTCATTGACGATCTAGAATAATGTCGGAAAACGGATCTAAATAAGAGCGTTTTGTCGTTAAAAAAAATATTGCATTTTGCGATTGCGTTTCTAGACTAAATTTAGCAGCGAACAATTTTAATGCATTGTTCTAAACTAAGGTCACCATATCCCAGATGCTATTGCGGTTCTACGCTTTTGACAGTTGCTCCGTTAGAACGATGCGAGAGCGTATCTATTTTAGAAAGCTCTTGTTCGGAGCGACCGTAAAGTGTCTGCTTTGATTTCTATGTGTTTCTGTGTGACTTTTTCGAATAAAATGATGCCTAATGCGTATTTACTCATTCAGAGGTGACGTTATACTGAATTGCAATGGTAGGGCGTATAATTTTGATATTTCAAATTCCATATAAATTTCTTTTTTCAGATCGTCTACAAGACATAAGGAATTTCGTCACATAAGAGATTATTGCAACCCTTCGATGTGCCTGCTGTAGCATTCGTTAATAGTATGTATATGCTGTCGAAAGAAACAGCGCACTTTTTAGTTGACAGCCTCCACGACGATTTGTTTTTATTTTCGTTGATTCGCGGGGCCTGCGCAAAAACAAAATTTTTAAAACGTAAAACACGATACAAGAAACGTCCAATCCGACTATGTTCCCGCTGGCTGTTTGACTTTTGAGGCGTGGGTCCTGCACGGAAGCGTCCTTAATTTCCATAGACAAACAACACGTATAGCATATAAGGTCATGTTCAATAATAATAAAGAGAGAAACGCAATCGCAATAATTTTAATGTATGCACTTGTTCGGGTTAGTTTTAGGCCGCTCTTATTTTAATAGTAAAAGAATCGAAATCGGCCCAAATAAAGTCTCACCAATACTGTTCCTTCACTTACTTTTGGACGGAACCCGAATAAATTTAAAAAATTACCGTCATAATAGATTATTTAACAAAAATGTATAAACCTCTTTTAAATTATATTTTGTCGATTTCATATTATATTTCTCCTACGTATATATACAAGCTTGATCAATATGGGATTTTTTGGCCAAACATACGAAAATTGCCAAACATGTTAATAATAGATACATTAAATTAATTGAGAACAGATAAGTAAATTTTTATATTCATCAATCCACTTTCACGTTTTTGTGTTGTCTCCGTCATAATTATAAGCACGCCATATCACTAGGGCTCCAAAATTCAATGTATCGGCGAGAGCTTTATCAAAGTGCTTTATCAAAGTCTGTCGACTTTATCGACCTAAATATATCATCGGGATTCTTAATGGTTTTATCATTTTTAAAAGCCATATCGTGCAGTATGTTGTTGATTCTAATTTAATTATACAGAGGTTGGATGAAATAATATGAACACCTGCCAAATATAAAATATTAATTTATAAATACGGTTTATGAATGTTAGCTTTGTGCACTATTTTGGTCGACAAAGATTTCTCAGGTGTGTGTTGACCTCTGCTGTCACTTTTGATGCAGTTGTTTTATGTTATCTGGCAACAATTCTTTATAATGTTCTTCGATCTCTTTTGGGTTTCGCCCACTATTCCTCTTCGCCGATGACGTTTTCCCATGTTGCTGTCATTACCGTGGATACTGTCGCTCGTGAAACGTTTAAAAGTCAGTCAGCTATCTTCGTCACCGACGCTTTCGCTAACTCGGCGCCAACGATTTGCCCCTTTCAAAGTTTGAGAGATCACACATTACACATTGGCTTTTTATGACCATCGCAGACAAAAGTATTTAATACACTGAAATATAATCTACAAGACCTCCCTCGTAGACTGCGCAAATCATACGTTGCGCATTATATACAATAAAGCAGTTTTGCCCCATGCATCAAGATGTACTATTATGCGTAGTGTTCATATCATTTGGTCCAACTCCTGTATATATAAAAAATAATTAACCAAGTCGAAAATTACATAAATTTTAACAAAATGGTAAAATTGTTTTCAGTTGTTGCCATTCAATTGTTTTAACCCTAAGCCGGAATGAAATTTTGCGCGTAGAATGTAGTAAAACGCCGCTCGCTGGTGCTGGCGCCGACCGCAAAAACCTGTCGTCTGCTATATAATTTTCATAATTTCCTTGTGATTGTTACTTTAATATTTCCTCACCAATTCACCAATGGTGTATTGGTGAGGAAATTTTAAAAATAGAAGCTGTCATTGGAATTAAAGAAAAATGCTTTATTTTATTCGAGAATAATGCTATATTTACAGGTAATTTTATTACGAATACCACCATGGCCGATTTAATAATTGGAAAACACATTTCAAACATATTTTTTTAAAATAAATTATTGCATTCAAACATCCTTCGATTTTCTTTATATGTTCCAATAGTTTTCACATAATATTTCGTTACTTATTTTTTTTTTCGTTTAAAACTGAGAAATTATGAAAAACTTATGAAAAAAAAAATCTATGAAAAAACTTTTCGGCATTAATAATTGAAAGTTTGTCGAATCGGAAAGTTTATTTAAATTATCGTACCGTATTCCTATTCCTCGCAGTCAATAAGTTGTTTTCATTTATGACGACGTACGCGGGGGAAACGGCGCGTAATGATCGACCATAATAAAAACTTTATTGCGATACACGAAAGGCATCTACGATTGCGTTGACTGTCTCTTGATCGTTTTAATAGTCTGTTAAGTTTGGGGGGCGAATGGGATATTGCAGACGTCTGTAGCGCAGAAGGGGGCGAACCCTAAAATACAACATAGGTTGTTGACACGAAACTCTCCTTTTATTACAACGGCGAATGGATTATTGCTTTTATAGTCTACCCAGACAGGATCTACGATGGGGGTTCGAAATAAGCTGAAACTGAAAAGTTTCTGAAAGGGCAGTGTACGCGGTATACCGACAGCTACTATTAGTACGTACGTGATTTCTGAATAAGAATGTTGTAGGGGTAAAAGTTTAGTTGTTTAAAAAAAAAGATATGGAATAAATATGAAGAATAAATATCTCAGTGAGCAATAGTAGATCGATTTAGTTGGTTGTTTATAATATCCATTATTTGTTTATTATTATATTTCTTATAATATAATATATCAATTCTGTTAACCGAAGTAGCTAGGATACGTGCAATTAATGCAATTAATAGCTAGAATACGTGCACCTTTTATCAGAGTATTCAGATTTGTTTTCGCCATAGCGAGCTATCTTAGTTGTTCATTGAAATTGAAATTGGGATAGCGCATAACGGATATCCCTTAAGAAGTGTATATTAAAGACATTTCGTAGGTTTAAAACACAAAACATATTTTACGTTTTCTTGTTTTCGTATCTGTGAAACACAATGGAGTTTTGGTTTAAAATGTTATAAACAAAATGAATTAAAAAAAACCATTTTAATCACTGTTTATAGCGTCGATGTCTTTGTTCCCGGTAATCCAGACCTTGATCCTAGACAGTATTCTAGAATCTAAGACTATGTCTAACATTTCTGAAAATTGTCATTATGATGCAATGGAGTTTTTCGCACAAACTACATATTTGATAATGGTGAAAACTTATTAACTAAACAGGGAGTATTCCCAATCCCCTGAAAATTGTAGCTCGCTGTGTATTCGCGTTAACACCTACACTAACTTGTCGTGACTGCTGTATACAGTGTACACAAAAGAGTACTCGAGCATTTTGGCACGGCCAGAGGCGATGCATAACTAATTTTTTCAAGCGAAAACAATCCTTCGCTGCCGATGCCAAGAAGATGTTATGTAGTTCAATCGATCTTATTGTGCGGCGAGGGGAATCGGTTTATTCGGGTTTCTCCAAAAGTTCTCTTTGGATATGTGCCTACTAATGTGAATGCTAAGAGTGTCAATATATAGAAAAGTATCTACATTGAATCTCAGCCATCTCAGTCAGTGACGTTCACAACATATAGGCATAAAATTATTCCGTTAACAACTCCATTAATAAAGAGCAGATCCGGAAGAGCGGATTCTACTCCAAATTTAAACCCGACAAATATCGCACCGATCAGATATTCCATTCTGAATTCCGAAGAGACTAGTACGCCTTTGGCTTCACTGCTCCATCGAACTGACGAGTAATTTTACTCCGAAGAGCCAGTTCCTTCTTTTAGTTCCACCCCTCCACCTCACTGACGTATGTAAACTTCCAGATCTTCCGGAAACACCTTCCAGGTGTTTCCGGAAAGAGCAATTGCACGCCTCTCCGAGCCAAGCAGTGAGTCATTCATTGTGGTCACGTAAACAGTTCTTTTGTGTACAGTTACACTAAAATTCATCATTTCGATTATTATCAATTAATTTCACACCGGAGTGCAGTGCAGGTGGCTTCGAACGTATTTCTTCCGGGTAAAGAAGTGGGGTTCAGGAACTGGGTGCATCCGGAAAGATCCATCACTACTTCGTACCGAGTCGTTAAATCTTGCTACATTTTTTTTATTTGTATATCCAAAATCGCGCGCTTTTTTGTGCTTAATTGGAGGAGCTTTCATCGTCAGTCCTAACCCCTCATGACAAAAAAAATAGCAAAATACATAGATGTTTACATTAACTCAAATCACAATACACGTCAGTCATCATGAGTATATTTAATAATTATAATTGTACCATTAATTTTGCACAGTACAACAACTATATTGTAAACGTATATTCATATGAATACATGCAGTCTAGTGCTCCTAATACATACAAAAGAAGAATCACCCAATCCAGTAGGGAATACCGTAAAGAATTATGTTTTAGACAGTTTCCTACAAACATGAACATTTATTTTATTTTTTTATTTTATAAAATTATCCAAAACAATACAATTGATTTTTGCGAAGCAGATAAGATTGCATTTGTGTGGATTTTATCCCCCCACTAGATTGTATATCTGTTCTGGGGTGATAGTATTTAAGACTTCACTTTAATCATAGTGACTTCACTTTCTTTCTTTTTTTTTTTTTTTCTTATTCATTCCGATCGCTCATTCATTCTTATAAATTTTAAGGTTATTATAAATATATAAATGTATATATAAATAAAGAACTAATATTAAATAAAGAAAAGGAAAATATTTAAGTTTATAGATAAGTAAAATAAATAAATATATAGATTAATATATAACTAAATTGACCAATAAATTAAGTAGCCTAAAAAGGTTTCTAACTGTGCACATATACTTGTGAATTTAATTAATTAATATAATATCATCATTTTTTTTTTTTTAAACATAATCAACCGAAAAAATATTTTTCTTATCAAGTATCAGGTGACAGATATGGACCGAAGTTTGATCCCTCAAATTATCGACCGATACCAGTACCTGATGTTTTAGGAAAAATTTTGGAAAAAATAGTAATTACACAACTCTGTAATCATCTAGAAACCAATCACATGTCATCCGAAAACCAATACGGCTTCAGATCTAAAAATGGGAACACAAGATGCAGTACTAAAAATGTCAGAGCATATCACTAGGTATGTAGACGCCAACAAAAAGTGTATTACTGTACTTCCCGACCCCGCGCAAGCCCCTGACACAGTATCCCATGAAATGCTCCTAATGAAACTTGGGAAATATGGTATTACAGGTATCGAACTAAACTGGCTTCGCAGCTGTATTGGATCCCGAAAACATCGTACCCGGGCAGGCGATTCACCCAGTAATAGTCTCCACAATAATAATGGGGTCCCACAAGGAAGCACTCCTGGACCGACTCCCCTCTCACTCTACACAAATGGGCTTTGTGAAATGGACGTTGACGCAGATATACTATCCCACGCCGACGGTACTGCCCTCCCACTCGATTCGAATAGTTGGGAAAGTGCATACAACAAGGCAGCTGCCGCGATGAAAAGTGTCGAGGGCTGGCCTGACCACAATCTGTCAACGCCGAAACGTAGATAAAACAAGCTTGTAGCCTTCAGCATAGATGCTCGTTAGCAACCTCCACAAAAATTATAACCTAGTCCTACACGAAAGCGACAGTCTTGATTGTAACTGTGCACAAATTGAGCGTGTGCATTTTGTAAAGTACCTAGGTGTTCATGTCGAATAAACATCTCCGGTGGCAAATACATATCGAAAAGGTCGCCGAAAAGGTCCGTAAACTAATATATATCCTCAGGAGTATCAGAAATGTTTCAGATATGAAAACTATGAGATCCATACATTATGCCTTGGCACAGTCACTGATGATACATGGCAATATCGAACTAAGGCGGCGCGGCCATATTGCACCTAGACCCACCAATAAAAGCCCAAAAAGGTAAATAGATAAATAAATAGATGTGTCAAATACGGCCTAGGTCAGGATGTGAGTCACCATTTCTTCGCACTGGCTTCTACCTTTCGTCATGAGCCACTTGAAAATATATTTCTTCAGAGTCAATTTACTAATTGAACTCTGCACTTTAGCCTTCCCCAAAGAGGAGCAGAAGGAATTATAAAGACGCGGTGCCAGAAACGCGTAATGCCTCTGTGCAAATCTCGTATTCACTCGCTGGTGGGATTGTCTATTTTTATTTCGGGTGTCATATGAGTGGTTTAGCGAAGAATGACGATCAGTGCAGCTATGGAAATGCGTAACAATATTTCTCACGTATAACTGTCTCACATCCAAGACGTCGAATGCCCTAAAAAGCCCATCGGACGGATATAAATAATGCTTCCTATTAATGACGCGAACTATCGCCTTTTGGGCCTTAATTAACGGGTCCAGGTGCATCCCGGCCGCACCACCCCAGCCAATCTGTCCGTAGGACATAAGCGACTGAGCCAATGCACAATATACTGATCGTAAGGTTTTTACATCTAGCACACTTCTGAGATTTCTGAATAAATAAATAAATTTTCTAATCCTCCCTGAAATACTATTGATATGGACATTCCATCGGAGATAAGGATCGATTTCAATTCCTAGATATTTGATGATATTGACGCGTTCTATTGTATTATGGACAATGTCTTCTTCCAAATTTAATTTAAAGGTGGGCGCTGGTTGCTGTCGAGAATCTATGCTGTAGGTCATGTATTTTGTTTTACCCACGTTCAGGGTTAGCAGGTTGCTATCCAACCAGTTTTTCACTTTTTTCAACGCATGTGTAGCCATATTGTAAACACTTTCCCAACTGGTTGAAGCAAGTATGATGGCCGTATCATCGGCGTATGTCACGATCTCCCCCCCAGTATCAAGCTCACATAAGTCGTTTATATAGATCAGAAACAGAGTAGGTCCCAGAGTGCTACCCTGCGGAACGCCATAACTATTAGAGCACTCTTCACTAAGAGTGTCACCAACCCGAACCCGCTGTGTTCTCTCAGAAAGATAGCTGCGAAACCACTGATGTTCTCTGTCTTTGATGCCTATCTTTATTAATTTCTTAAGTAGGATTTCATGAGAGATAGTATCAAATGCCTTCGCAAGATCCAAAAATATTGCAAGACACCTTCTACTTTTGTCTAAGTGGTTTGTAATGCATTCCGTAATGCTTAATATGGCATCATGGGTTCCTTTATTTCTCCTAAACCCAAACTGACTGTCCGATAACAGCAAGTTTTTTTCCAGATGAGAGCAGAGCTGATTGTTTATGAGCTTTTCAAAAAATTTTGATAGCACACCAAGCACTGAAATAGGTCTATAGTTGTTGGGATCGTATTTATCGCCTGACTTAAATATCGGGGTAATATTTGCGGACTTAAATGCATTTGGGAAGATTCCGTTTTCTATGCTACAGTTGAATATATGCGTAATAGGAGTGACCAAATATTTAGCTGAAACTTTTAGTGTTTTAGCAGATATTTGGTCTGATCCCTTTGCACAGTTTACCTTCATATTTTTTATTACATTCAAAGCTTCGTCTTCAGTAATATATTTTATTGTAAAGCATGGATTGTTGTTGGTCGTATCAATCCTTTGCGCAATTTGCTGTTCAGTAGCTTGCAAATGGTCACATACTTTTAACGCTAGAGTCTTTCCGATGCACGAAAAATGTTTATTAAGTGCGCTTGCTATTTTGGCTTCAACTTTTATTTTATCATTGCCATTGCTCCATTATTGCCATATCATTGCCAATATATCCATTGCTCGGATATATTGCCTTTGTTTGTTCTTTTAGATTACTCAGCTCTTTTACTACATTCCAAGTCGTTTTAGGATTATAGTTGTCGTCTTCTATCTTCTGTCTATAAAAGTTTTCCTTTGTTTGTGTTACTAGTCTTGCGCATAAGTTGCGATATCTTTTATAATAATTTTGTAACCTGATGTTATCTGGATATCGTTTGGTTTTTTTATGTAATGCATCCCTCTTATGTATTGACTTCACCAACCCCGGCGTAATCCACGGTTTTATTTTTCTAGTTCTATATGATATAGCTTTTATGGTGGTATGGTTAGACAAATGAGTTTGGAACATTTCTAAAAATTTGTCAGTAGCGCTGTTTACATTGAGATCTGTTAACACATCGGTCCAAGTTTCCATGGACAATGAGTGATGTAGGGTTGCTTCATCGACTATTTTAATTTTTTTCGGGTTTGGTGATCGACCTGACCATCTGTGGCCACAGACTGCAATTAATGTGCTGTAATGGTCGGTCACTGTTGACTGGATTACTGCGGATTTGGCTTTGTGCCTTCATTCCTACCTTATTGACTAGAACACGATATTACGCACTTATTACAATACGTAGATCAAGCAAAAATGGGTTGAGTATTCCTACTAAATTAGTCCTTGAGTGCGTAGTCTCAATCTTCGTAGGAAATTAAATTTTAATTAAGTACAAATTGTGGCTAGTAATAGAAAAACATTTTAAGTAAACATTGCATATGAATCGCTAATGACATTGTTAGGTTTTTTCAGGAGAGGCATTAACTAAATAGTTTTTTGTGGGTACAATATGAAATAATAAATAATCACGACTTTAATTTATTGACACCGCGTGTGATAGAAAATATTTCATTTGTCTAAAATGTATTCAGGGGCAAATTCGAGGCTCAGTTTAGTTTATTGCATGTGAAAGTATTAGCCTACCTTATAGCCCGATAATTTTACAATAATACAAACGAAGTTGGTATGAATGTGACGCGACGACCAACAACACGACAAAAGGACAGTATCGCAATTGTAGAATATAATAAGCTGTTAAAATATTTAATTACAGTAAATAATATATATTTTTTTCTTCTGACACAATCGCGGTACTCCAATAAGGCTCGCCTTATCCCAGATGTGGCTATCATTGTGCCCACATTAGAAAAACAAACATTTACATTTTTTATTTTTGCGCAATTAGAGCTGTGCTCAGCCAAATATACGTGTAGGTATACCTAAATTTAGAAGCATATAATTGCATATTTCTGGATCGTAAATTCTGTGCCCTTGCATTTGAATGTGTATATAACTAATAAATTAAATTAAATAGGTACATATTTTATAGGTTTTTTTTTTGGGTTATATGATCTGATCTGAACTAATATATAACTACACATTTTTGTTAGAATTTAAGCCCATAATATGAACAAGTACTGGACATTTACTTTTTTTTACACTAAATGTAATCTTAAACTTTTAAATTTAGTGGATATAATGATTTAGCAGGTGCTTTTTGTTCGGAATATGTGTGTTACCTCATTAATAATTTATAATTATTTTGAAATATCTACATACGTATTTATTTTTTGGATTATATGATCTGATCTGAACTAATATATAAGTACACATTTTCGTTAGAAATATAACCCATAAAAATCACAATTACTTCAGATTTACCCCTTTTATACCAAATGTATTTTTACACCTTTAAATGTAGTTGATATACTTTTGATATTGTAGCAGGTGCTATTTTTACTCAGAATATGTGTTTAACTTATAAATAACTATTTAAAAAATGTCAAATTGAGAAAATATGTATATGAGAACATTCTTTAAGAATAGTTTCAGATATACTCGGAAGTATATCTGAAACAATGTAGGTAAATCCTATTACACTAATGAAAATACATATTTTTGTCCTAAATAAATACTTCTGAATCATTAGAAAAATATTTTTTGTATGAATTACAAAGACGAAAATATACTGCTTTATATATTTTGTGCATGTCCCAACTTCAGAAAATTAATCTACAGATAACACTTTTATGAAACCCTATCTGATAACAAAAAATATTAAACTGTATATTCCGAGACGAGAGAAAAAAATAGCATTATTTTAGGACAAAAATAACTATATCAAAAAAAAAAATAGATGTATAACTAAAGACTATAGAAACACAAGCTGGCTACCGGGAACGGTTGCGTTTGCCGGGAATCTGGAATCAAATATGACGAAAATGTTAAAACAACTAAAATCGACAATGGACACACGGTTTATTAGTCAAAATATTATTTTGCCTTAAAATGAAACTGAAAGTTAAATTGTAATGATAAATAAACCTTGGTATTTTGAAAATATTTTTATTTAAAGTTATTATTGATTTTTGAGTTGCAAAATTTAGCTTGTTAGGAAGTAGCTGTGATATTTTTTTTAAAATCCTACAATAACTTTTTTTAATCACACAAATACTTCATGCAGATTTCGTAAATCACAACTTTGAAATAAAAGTCTCAATTTTCATTTTGTGGCGTATATTTTTTCACTATTATCTTCTTAATTTTTAGCTTAATTTCATGACGTGATAAAAAATGCATATTTAATTAGGTCATGGTAAGTTGTAATTACTGATTATGTTTTTGGAAGATTTCAAGTAGCTAGACTGCCATTTTTATGGACCTGAGACATTTTGCATTTTGCATTTTTGTCATAAAATGATGTGATATTTTCGGCTAGCTCTTGCAAGATATTTTTTTTAGACATGGGTGTTAAAGTAGAGATGAGAGAGTATTCCTATGCGAAGATCTGAGGGGTGTCAACACAACGGGCGAACCGGTCACCCCAGTGAGTTTTAACGTCATCAGACCGTCCCATGGAGTGAACGTGGATTCTTGGCGGACAAAGACAGTCTACTGTCTTGCTACACCGACGAGCCCGTGAGAGTCTTACGCATTACCGCGAGGCACCGGGAAGTGAAACGCTCTCACGCCCTCTTTTTAAGATTTTGATCGGATTTTTCCCGTCCTCCACTCTGCTCGCTTATTCGAAGTCGCTTGCGCGCTACCTGATGTTAGCAATGATTTAATTCTAATTTATTGCGACCCGTGGCGCCCTATGCTCGTTCTCTCACACGGGATAGGGTTGCCAGCGGGTCATTTCAAGAGTAGCTGACAATCACTTCCTCTGCTTAGAAAACTTATCAGACTGTTTCCAGGCTCCCCCGGTTATTCACCGTATTGCAAACTCGATTTTCTAAGGCCGCAAGATTCGAAAACCGACCCGCAGCGCCTGATGTCTCCCCCAGAGAATCCGATCCCCCCTGTCCACGAAACAGCCGAGACGGAGTACAAAGAGTCCTTTCCAGGTTCGACCCTCTTCGAGAAGGCTTCGAGGAGTTCAGCCAACACAATATGACAAACCGGTCATATGGTCTAAACTCCACGGAACCGTTAGCTGCCGATCTATGTAAGACAGTCAAGACCAGCTTGGTTACGTTGGAGTTGTTGTTACTTAATTTTAATATTATTATCATGTGACTCAAATTCAAGCGGCCACCTATAAGAGTAGCTTCAGCCCCGGACAAACAATCATGTCTTACCAGTCAAATATTTGTGAATTTCTGCATTTTCCTTAGTATTTGATACGTAATAAATGAGCAGTCGTATTTCGTGCTCCGCCATACATTTTTGCCCGCAATAAAACGTCTACTTTCGGTGCCACCACTGCTGGTTCTTCCTATAATTAAAGCGTCCATTTTGTTAAAGTGAAAACATTAGCGTCCATCGGAGCGTTAGCTGATGCCATAAAGGCACGCCATTAAAACGATACAGCATTGTAGATAACTGTATTTCCCCCCAGCCAAAGCCGCCTGCCAGCAAACCAATTGCGAGGTATTCCCTCTTCATTATTATGTCCCGATCAATGACTCAATTAGGTGCCCCCTAAATAATGACCGATCAATAAAACTCCAATTAGTAGCGATTTCAAATTATTTCGAAGTCGATAAAAAAATCAGATAATATTTTTATCAAGGCCCAGTGCCAGTTGGGATTTTTTATCCTAATCTAAATGGTGTCTTAATTTACAAGGAAATAAAAGTTAAATATGAAAAAATATATAATACATCAAAACATTTGATATTTTTTGTACATTCTTGAAAGAATTCGTTAGAGGTAATGATGAATAAATATTTATATGTATAATATTTATATGGAATGATGAATAATATTTTTTTTAATTATGAATAAAATAATAATACTAGACATAGTGACGAAAAAGTCTCATGATTGGATTTAGAAATGCTTTACGTTTAAACGAGATGGGTTAAATGTCTCTGACTTGCGGACAGATAAATAGGCTTAAGGCGACATGATACCTGGGAACGGCCATATCTGAAGACTTAGTTTTATGAGTTTTTTGAAAAATATAAGCATTAATTTTAAAAAGTTTCTAAGGAAATCCCTCAATAAGTAACCAATTTAAAATTTGGACTAAAAAAAGTGGCTCACTGCCTTGGGCATTAACGCTTTAAACTGACTTTGAAAACTTTCAAGCGCGATTCCTCCTACAATGTAAGCGGTGAGTGTGTTTTATTATAATTTCATTATATTGATTGGTTAATTCTTTAGGGCCGCACTAAGTCTTACATTTAGGCCCTAAATTAATTACAAATAATTAAAACGTGAGAGCGCTCTGAGAGTTACGCTAAATATGCTTTGCCATTAACACCGTTATACCACCACTGCGTAAAGGTAGTTATTCTACGATAGACGTTTAGTATGCGCCTAGTCGCCGTCGCGAGCGGACATAGAATATGCGCTTGACGCTTCGTCAAAGCTGGATTTTTGGTGGTCAAATCCTACAAAATTGACCTGGCTTTTTTTTTCGCGTGTCCGCCCATTTCGGATATTTTTCTGAGGTCTCATATCGCCTTGAATTGATATTGTATTACAAGTAACGCTTATTCCTTAATCCAACTATCTCTAAAACTAAGCAATGATCCTTTATGAAACATAAAATCATTAAATCAACTAAAGAAAGATTTTATAAAATAAACTAGAGGCAGTTAAAGGCGACTGTAAAAAAACTTGGGCTGTAATCAAAGAGGCCACGTCCATGGATTCTGGTAAGCAGGCACCAATTAAGGAAATTAAGGCCGAAGGCGAAACTTTTTCTAGAGATACTCCAATGCTAATGGCAAATTTCATAAATAGTCACTTTTCTAAGGTAGGATTAGAACTTGCCAAAAATATACTTAACTTCAACAAGGGAATTTCAGACCACGGTAAAAAAACGAAGTTAGCCTCCACTAAGTTAGATTCTAACGGAGTTAGCTTCGAACTGACGCAAACGACTGAAGAAGAAGTAAAAACAATAATAACTTCACTAAAAAATTCGTCATCCTCGGGCATGGACGGAATTAGTGTTTCTATATATAAAAGTGCTATTGATTATATAATCGGGCCCATTTGTCACCTAGTCAATATTAGCTACCAACAAGGGATATTTCCAGAGTGCCTGAAATGTGCAAAAGTAATTCCAATTTACAAAGGCGGTGATCATTCGAACATTCAAAACTACCGACCGATCTCCTTGCTTAACACACTGTCCAAAATTTTTGAAAAAGTAACAAAGAAAAGGCTAATAGAATATTTAAATTCGAACGATTTTTTCTCTAAAAACCAATTTGGTTTCCTTAAGGACCTAGGTACATCAGATGCTTTGGCCGAGCTAACAAAAACTGTGTCATCATGTATAGACAGAGGTGAAAAATGTTTAGCTGTCTTTTTAGATCTAGCAAAGGCGTTCGAAACTGTCCCACATGACGGTCTAATACAGCGACTGCAGGATATAGGAGCGAAAAACAAGACCTTAGACTGGTTCAGAAGTTACATTACTGACAGAAAACAATATGTGTGCATTGAAAATGTTAATAGCAATCTGAGAAACTTAAATTATGTCGTACCACAAAGCAGTGTTCTGGGACCGATCCTGTTTCTAGTTTATATTAATAGTCTATGCGATCTAGTGACAAATAAAACTATCACATATGCTGACGACACAGTAATTATTTTTCAAGGCAGTAATTGGCATGAAGTATTTCAAATGGCAAATCACGAGATGGAATTGGTAAAATATTGGTTAGATGAGGCTTTGCTTACACTTAATATCGGCAAGACCAAATTTGTTGCATTTAGTGCTACAAAAGCTGGACAAGCACCAGAAAATCTTCATCTGGTTATACATGACTGTGACAATAAGCTGAACTGCCGATGTTTGAACGTAGAAAGGGTAAACTCTATTAAACATCTTGAAATCATAATCGACAACAACCTACGGTGGTCTGGGCATATTGATTATTTATCCACAAAAATTAGACAACTTGGCTACGTGTTTAGGGATCTCCGCAACATATTAGACCGACGTACTATTAAATTGACATATTATGCGCTATGTGAGTCCATTTTATACTACGGCATTATTGGTTGGGGAGGATGTGCGAAAACGGTTCTTCAACCACTTCTTGTCGCGCAAAAAGGTTTGATCAAAATAATATTAAGAAAACCGTTCACGTATGCATCAGATCTCACATTTAAGGAAATGCATGTTTTAGAAGTGCGCATGTTATATGTGAAAATGATTTTAGGTCGGATCGTTCTTAAGGAAAAAATTAAATCCCAGCAAACTAAACACACAAGACGTGCCAATAGTGACTACGTTGCAGTTTCCCGAAGGAGTACATCATTTGGCCAAAGAAATTTACTTATCTAGGGCCTAGGATATATAACATCCTACCTGCAGGTATAAAGATTAACCCGAGCATTCAAATTTTTAAGAAACAACTGGTCTCGTGGATGCTTGGGCCAGGAAGGTACCGAATACACCAAGAACTCTTAACTATCTAGCTTTGTTTGGCTGCACTTTGTGACTATTTCTATTATTTTAATTTTTCTTTGTGACTATTTAATTTTTTTTACAAACTTTACTATTAATGGTATTATAATTTTATTGTGACTTTTTATTTTTCTTACAAATATTACAAATTTTATTTATAATTTAAGTTATGACTACTATATAGTTTATTATTGACCGAAGGATATGTGTATTTAATTATCTATTTACTTCAATGTTTTATTTTATTATAATTATATATTTACATATTTTATTTTTATGCATATTTTTATTTAATTCAATGATTTTTTTTCCATTTTCGCTTTTTTTTCGAAAATGGAAAAATCGGCCACAAAACGATTCACCGTGACGGCCCCGTTTTAATTTTATTTTAATTTAATTTGTTTGATTTTATTATGTTTTATTATGTTAATATGTTTCATTTTAATTATGGGTACAGTGGTTTGGCAGTAATTAATGTTTAGGTGAGACAGTGTCGTAATTCAATTTTTTTACAAATTTTTACTAAATTTTTTTGGGACAGCAACTTGTCAATCGGCTGAGGGGCCGAGGCCTGAAGGGTTAAACTACTTTTTTTCTTTTGATTATGTTTTCTTTTAAAACTAGTATTTGTTTAATATGTCTGCCCTAGAACAAGTGTTCATACTTAGTTGGGCGACATGGGACCGATCTTCACTATAAGCGTGACACAACTTGCTGTGGGTTTTATTTAAGTGTAGATATTAAATATAATTTGTTACGCTTGTTGCTTATTATGTACATTGCTTTAAATAAAAAAAAATAAATAAAACCACTCGAACAGATCCTAATTCAAACGAAATTACAATTAAAATCAATTATTTGATTAAAAATCAGCTATCCCGATCTTAAAATCTGCTTTAGTCAATTTAATATTGTTTATCATTGACTTTGTTTAACTTTTTATTTATTTATTTATTTATTTATTTATTTTCAGGAAAACCAACAGCTAATTATAATTTAACAATGCCGGAGTAACATAGCAGAGAGCCAATTAAAGGTTTTCACGTTTAAATAACGTTGTAGAAACATATGTGATCTTTCAATTAAAGCTATCGATTAAGAATGCATCAAAAATTATTCAACAATTAATGCTAAAAAATTCACTGTTCAGCCGCTGCCTAGCTGAGTTAACACCCGTACAGAATAGATCAAAGTCAAAGCGTTTAATCATGTCATTGAAATTGTCACTTGTTCGCCACAGAAATGCATTTTGCCTATAGTTGGTACCAGCATGAGGAACATGAAGAGCAGGGTTAAATCTATTGAGTTTGGAAGGAACACGGAGATTAATTTTATTTAGTAAGTCAGGACAGTTAATATTATTGGAGGTAATTTTTAGCAAAAAGGTTAAGTCCGCCGTTTCACGCCGCTTAATCAAGGGAAGGATATGAAATTTCTTGCATAAATTGAAATAGTTAGATGAGCTGTATGGGATTTTCAGACGGAAGCAGAGATATTTCACGAACTTCATTTGAATGCGCTCGATTCTGTTTATATATTTGTCATAACAAGGGTTCCATACCTGAGATGCATATTCCAAGATGCTTCTGACAAAAGTGCAGTAAAGGATCTTGAAAGTTTTAGCACGGTGAAAGCAAGCTGCACTCCTCATAACAAAACCTAAAGCTTTGGAAGCTTTAGAAACAATAAATTGAACGTGATTATCGAACAGTAGATGAGAATCATGAATGACACCAAGATCTTTAACCACGCTGCACCTCTGCAAGTTATGAAATTTTAATGAGTATGAGGCTAGATTAAATATTTTTTACGGGTGTAGGTGACAACGGTGCACTTGGATGGATTGAGGTCAATTTTATTAGAGAGACAGTAACTGTTCAATCTTGAAAGTTCCGCCTGAAGGTCGGCGACATCACCGACCGATTTAATTATTTTGAAAATCTTCATGTCATCAGCAAAACATAGTAAGTGACTATTTAGAAAACAGCTAGCTATATCATTGATGAAAATTAAGAACAGCAATGGACCAAGTAGTGAGCCCTGCGGTACACCGCTAGGGATAGCAACCCAACTAGAAATATAGTTTTTGATGACGATAGCTTGGGAGCGATTATTGATATAGGAGGAGAACCATCGGAGGAGGTCCCCTTGTATACCCATAAACTTAAGCTTGTTCAAGAGTAGTCTGTGGTCAATCCTGTCAAAGGCTTTACTGTAATCAGTGTAGACTACGTCTACTTGATAGCCGTGATCCATAGCTTCAGTCAAGAAGTCATTAAAAAGGATAAGATTGGACACCGTCGAGCGACCCCTGATAAAACCATGTTGCGACGGATTGATAGAGTTTTGAAGAGCGGCATATACTTGGTTATAGACGACTCGTTCGAATATTTTGGCAATAACGCATAATTTCGAAATGGGTCTATAATTAGTAATTTCTGTTTTCGAGCCCTTCTTATGTATGGGTGAAACAAAAGCCGACTTCCAGATACTGGGGAATTCACAATTAGCTAAGGATTTGCGAAACAACAGGGATATTGGAACACAAACAGTTTTAGCGCAGCCAATTAGAAATATTGGACTGATATTATCAGGTCCAGCCGACTTGGAAGTGTCTAAATGAAGTAACAATTTTTCCACGTCGTGATCATTGATCTCTATGCTACAGATATCATTTGCCTGGGAAGGAATAACGTCGTTGAAGTCGAGTGGCGGCAAATCAGTAGGCTGCATATCCGGTACCAAAAATGTAGAAGAGAAGTACTGGGAAAAGGCTTCACACATGGAATCTCCAGTGGTCGCAATCAAGTCAAGGTACTTGAGAGGTGTCGGAATGCTATTGGATTTAGAGCAATTATTTATAAAGGACCAGAAGTTTTTTGGATGTTTTTCGATACCATCTTCTATAGATGTGATGTATGATTTGAAACACTGACTCTCTAATAAATTAACCCTATCCCGTAATAATTTAAAGGTTTCTTGATCCGTTTTCATATTATATGTTTTGATTTTTTTATGGAATTTATATTTTTCTTTAATGAGCTTTATTAGTGCTGGAGAATACCACTTAGGATATGAGCTATTAGACATAATTTTGGTAGGAACGAATTGAGTTATTAATTGGTCAAGAACACAGTAAAAATATTTGACGGCTTCCTCAAGAGACCTAGATGAGAATTCTGTGCTCCATTCGACTTCAGCTAATTTAGAGTTAATAGAGTCATAGTTACAATTATTATACAGAAACGATTATACGACTTGGATTGTAAGTGTGGAATATGTATATAATTAACACTGGCTAGCAGAGCTTTGTGGTGAGGGTCAAGGGGAACCAGGGGGTCGAGATATTCAATTACCGTTACTTCATCATTTGACAAGACGAGATCTAAGATTTTTCCATATACATTCCTCACACCGTTAAATTGGCGAAGATCATGAGTATTCAGTTCATCGATGAGTAGTGATTCAGCAATAGACGAATAACTAGACGGCAAGAGATGTAAATCAGAGCTGGGTATCCAGTCAATACCACTTAGGTTGAAATCACCCAACAAGATGAATTTATCTGATGGATTAGTGATAATAATGTCATTTAGTTTATGATATCTATGGTACCTACATAAATAACAAGATTGGGTGCAGCAATTTCATCTACCGAGTAAAATGCACATGGCATCCTAACTATTTCCATTAGTCCAGTTGTAATGTTTTGTCCTTATCGGAATAATAGCAGAGCTAAAGTTGCGCTGGAGCTTTTTGCAGCGATTTCAGGTAAGCTGCTAGTTGCTAGTTTCCGCTTAAATGTAATCTCCTATCGGGATCCGGATACCGTACACTGAATATCTACCGTATTTGTATTCAAAATGTTGTTGGAATTTTACGCCCACGGGATACACTGTAGCTTTTCGGTTTTAAAAACATTTTCGTTTTTTCGCTACTCGTCAGACATAATAGAGAGTTCCAACAAAAAACAAGAATGAAACAAACATCAATATGCCTGTTTTTTTATTTCTAGCAAATGTATTCTAATGTATTTGATATATCGCGGTGAACCATATCGCATTTTCAGCCGTTCAAATTCAGCTATCCATTTTATTTTATTGAATGAATTCAAAGAATTCATTCTTTATACTGTCACAATGCCAGTGTGTCTATACACGCTTTGCCTCTACATACTTTGCCTCTCTGACTACATATATTCAGAGAGGCAAAGTCTCCTCGCTAAATCTTAAAAACCGCCAAAAAAGCAAAAAAAATCCACAGTAAACTTAAACAAACTTCTACAAAAAAAAAACATTGCGCCATAAATAGTCAAAATTTCCATATTCTATCAATATCAGCCTGACCACGATACCCTGCTATGGTAATAAAGTAGACCATACTGCTAGCGACTTCACGTCGGCGCCAGGCGGTGAATAACCAGGGACCCCTCGGAAAGCCACCGACTTACTTCGGAGGAGCTACCAGTTACAGGAATATAAAATCCTAATGGATCAAACCCACTACAAGCCATCTTGGGCAATTAAAGCTGGCTTTGCAAAAACCGCAAAAAATGGGATTCTGTCTAATGAGTTGGTTAGTTCTCGGTTGGTTCTAGACTGGACATGGAAGGTCCAGTATATATTTCAACCAATTAACGAGAGTTTGTAAACAACATAAACAGAAAGTTGACCGAGGGGCTTTCATATCTCTAAAATGACGGAATGCTTTGATGGAGGTAATTGATAATTAATTTAAGCAAATCAAAACCGAAAATAAAAAAAATACGTCGTCATCAATAACAGTGTACATAACTATAGAGATAAAATAACAGTAAAATGTGAAATATTACCATCATTTAAGTTAAAGTCACGTCATTTTATGGTAGGTAGTTTTGTATAACATGGGATTGCCATCAATCAGGCGAATATCTGTGTGCACTGGTCCATCCATAGACACTGTACCGATTAAAATGGGGAGGTAAAACAAAAAAATATATTAAAAAGATTAAAAAAACACGGCTGCCGTTACAGAAAGTGAACTATAGTATTTATAATTATTTTTATTGCGGTTTATTATTGAAATATATATCATTTATATATTTATCCATATAGAAAAATATATATTTCCTAAATGTAGTCACAGACATTTCACTTGACACTAAACACGATATAGTTAACCCTTGGAGTAAATGGGTATTTTCATGGATGCATCTGTCACTTTTGCAGGATTTTCGGCGACATCGACGGCGCTCGACTTCAAGGACTATAACTACGAAACTACTACACCGATCATAAAAAGAACAACTGCACAATGATGCCATTGAAATTTCGAATATAGAATATTGAAATATCATTTTGTAAAACAATTAGATAATTATGAATAAATATGAGAACGTCAAAGAAGTGAAAAAAACTCGCCATTTCTGCCGTATAATTGTGTTACGAGAAAATACGGAAGTCTATTTAGAAATTGTAAATACTTACGTCATCTGTATTATATTCTTTATCAAAACTATTATTTCGTTTTACTTATTAGCATACAAAAATATTTAGATATTAGCTCATGAAAACCACGAAAATTTTTGATGAATTATCGAGTATTTTTTTTTATGTATGTTTTATTTATGAATGATTAGAGGCTCTTTTTATTTGAAATTGTGTTGAAATCAGTCGACTACTATATCATACTATGCTATAAATCGAACAAAAACCTCCAGTTTGTTTTATAGATATAGAAAACTAAATATGTTTCAAATCTGTCCTCAAAAAAGCAGTACTATTTTTGAACTGTCATAATTCCGAAGTCTTTAATAGTTTTTGAAATTTATTGAAATATTGGCGCTTGTTATATGTCCAATAAGTAATTATTATACTCTAAACAGTCACGTTTCATAGTAAAAATAATAATAAATAATACTGGAAGTTTGCAATAATTCCCATACAAAAAGCTGAAAGCCGCTAGTGATGGGCAAACACATTTGATAATATCGATAAAATTTGCAGTGGTTGTAATAACATAATTTGTTATGCAATCTTTGCAGAATATAAATTCTTTCATTATTTTACGTATAAACTTTATAAAAAAAAAATTTTGTTACAAAAATACAAAAAAAAAATATTTACCAAAAAATCATACGAAGAAATAAAACACGATTTTCCCACAAATCAAACATTATTTTTTTTTGTTATGACTTACAACTGATTCGAAAATGGCCACTCTGAGAAGAATCAGTAAGCAAATCAAGAGGAAACCTATTTTTATTGTTAGGTATACAAAACAATTACATAATATACCTACCAAAGATAATACAGTACATTTTTAGCCAACAGACTTTTTACAACCACTATCATTTTTTCATCGTTAGGTATAAAAATATATATGTGTGAAACTAAAATAAGATAATGATAGATTGATTAATTCATTCATTCATAATCGGTCTTAGATTCATTCATTCATTCATTCATAATCGGTCTTAGATTCAGCTGCTTTATCTTCGGTAGTTAGTTTTAGTGCGGAAAAGTGACAACCGTTCATTTTACATTCGTATGCGCAGAAAGTCGTCCGTGACTCAACTAGACCTAAGTGCGAGTCCAAAAGTGCACTGAAACAAATGTATCACAAAATATATGTATGAAACTAAATTAAGATAATCATTGAACATAATAATTTAGACAATTACCACATTAGTTCTATTTCGATAACAATTTTTTTAAGTTGTACATATATCGAAGCTAACATAGCTCCTAAGTTGTCATATAATTAGTCAACTTTTTACTACATCTATCATTTTTTCATCGTTAGGTATACATAACAATTACATAATGGGCCCGATTGCGTTTCTTATTGAACTAAAATTGTAAATTAGTTCAAGCGAACGAGACAGAGCAATACGTTAGAGCAGAATATGAAATGAACGATCGACGATTCTGTCGAACTTATAGCCGTCGGAATAAGGTTGAACGCATTTCAAGCGGTCTTAGATTCAGCTGCTTTATCTTCGGTAGTTAGTTTTAGTGCGGAAAAGTGACAACCGTTCATTTTACATTCGACGCGCAGAAAGTCGTCCGTGACTCAACTAGACCTAAGTGCGAGTCGTCAAAAGTGCACTGAAACAAATGTATCACAAAATATATATGTGAAACTAAAATAAGATAATCATTGAACATAATAATTTAGACAATTACCACATTAGTTCTACTTCGCTAACAAATTTAGTTTACGAAGACTTTAGTTTACAGGCGCGGCCCGGCGCCTAGCCCGGCCGCGCCTCGTCCGGCCGCGCCTCGCCCAGGCCGGCGGACCACTCCTCTGAAAGTAAAAACAATATTGTTATTTCTAAAACAACGGCACCTAGCAGTCTAAAAGTATTATTGGTACCTTTGAGCAACCGCAGGCGACGGCGGGCCACGGAGGTTGTCCGGGAACGGCGATACCTGAAAGTTACAAGAATTCCGTCAGGAACGTCTCTAGAGATTCCGTCTCTAACGACAGCAGCGAGTAAGGGATCAGGCGGCGTCGGTGAGTGGTGGAGATCTGGGTGGGCATCCGACAGGTTGCTGATGTTTAGAAAAAAAACACAAAAAATTAATAATAAATCTATGATAATAAAATCATACAGAAGTCTGAAGAGTAGTCGACAACGGAAAAGCCCTCGATTCAGTCAAGACATCTTGCGCGTACTATTCAAAATTTATGGATAAAGTTAGCACAAAGAACAACCTAAATGAAGAAAAAAGAATTACACTCATACAGTAGAATCCGAATATAACTACTTTGTTTATAACGGCTAACCGGTTTTAGCGACGAAAATGCAAACTGAAGTTAGGTTTCATATCCACTCCAAGGAAAAGGATGGGTTTTTAGCCATTCTCTGATTGGTTGGTTGCCAACCAATCAGGAATGCGCTCTAACGAGCCAGTAGCTGCCAACCAGAAACTGTTGGTCGGCCCTGAAGTCTGGACAAACACGTATCGTACCGTAACGGCTTTTAGAGGGGAGGAGATAGGGTCCACACAGCGCTAGGTCGGTCCGCGCCACAGGGCACTGCATATGTTGTGCAACGGGCGCAACAACGCCAGTAATAAATATTTATATGCATAGAATGTAGGTACATTATGTACAGTATCTCGGATCAAACAGTAATACATACATTATTTATGTATTTATGTATGATATGTGCAATGTTCAGGAGCACGCAGGCGCACTGAGACGCCGCTCGACAACAGACCACGAGAAATCTTGTTCGACCCGCTGCGCGGGAAGAACAGGATAGACATTTAGAAAATAAGATTTATTGTATTTTATGTACGTAGGTTATATTTTACTGTAAAATAAAGATTGTTGTATTATTGTGTTTGTACCTAGGTTAATTACTTATATACTTGTTATGTCTGATTCTATTGTAAAATTGTATTTGTTATGCACCTTGTACCTAGGCTAAGATTTCATGTATGTAAATTTATAGTGCGTCACTCAAAAACATTATCGAAAAATAATATGCCGTGTTGGCACTTGTGGTGAAAGAGAAAGACTGAGTCGTATCGAGGCTTGCAGCAGGTGTCGTGGCCACCCGTTACGGGGCAAGCGGCGACCAAGCGGTGGACCTCTTTTTACAGTCCTGGGTCCACACAGCGCTAGGTCGGTCCGCGCCACAGGGCACTGCATATGTTGTGCAACGGGCGCAACAACGCCAGTAATAAATATTTATATGCATAGAATGTAGGTACATTATGTACTGTATCTCGGATCAAACAGTAATACATACATTACCTATGTATTTATGTATGATATGTGCAATGTTACCATTAAAGTTTATTTTTTGATAATTCAAATATATAATTTGTTTCATTTAAATAGAAAATATTTGAACTACATACATAATGTACATATATGTACAATAAATGAATAAATTTTTCGGCTGTAATCTTTGCGTGCGAAAGAAAGGAAAGGGAAGCCGTAAGCGTCACCCCCAGGTATCGAACGGTGGTCGGGAAGGATACCGGGCGACTGTTCATCCTGTAACAGGGTTCCGCTTAAGATGTCCCTTCAGGAGAAGCGCCTGAGTTTTCGTCGGAGAGAAGGTGAGTCTGTTTCGCTGACCCCATCCGAGGATGTGTTTACTGGCATGCTAAATTACTTAAAATTACTGGCATGCTAGGTGTAAATAAACGGCGTCTGTCGGTATCTGCCACGGTTGGGAGCTAAGGGGCCCTTGCTGAGTTGGCCACGAAGACCCATTCTGTTCAGGGTTGGTCACACTCACGAGTCAACACCCATCCGACGGCCTCAACGCATGAAGTACGAGCATGGGTAGGACTCTGGCCTTAGGGTTAGTTTCCAATAGGAATCAACTTTCTGGCGCTCCTGGACAGTCTGCGCACCGTGCGGCATAAGCCAATCGATAGCGCACTCTGGCTAACAGTCGGGGGAGTCTGGAAGCAGTACTGTTTCCTATAGAGCGGGGGTGGTTGCGGACCTTACGGCGACTGCTCTTGAAACGACCATCGGCTACCCGATCCTGGGTGAATAGCCGGGCAAAGGATGCCGTGGTCCGAGATACATTCGGTATACCACGTTTCGTAAGGGAGAGGACCGAGCAAGGGACCTCGAACTCGTAACCAATCAAGAGACTGGAGTTGTAATGTTATAATAGGTATGTTGTTTGTATATTCAATGCCAATGTTATGTATATTCAATGGCAATTTTGAATAATTTCATCGGCCGTTATGTTTACTTGTTTATATGATAAAATTGTAATTCACTTACATCCGCCTTTCGGTGCCAGATGGACTCAACCAGTACATCTCTAAAAGCGGCGACAGATCGCCAAAGCCGATGTACAGGTCTCCGTCATCCGCTTCCTCGTAAGTCTCCACCCTCAGTTCTTCCGCTGGCCCCATACTCCCATCGCTGCTCACATCCTCAGAAGACTGCTCCTCCACCAGGTCCTGTCCCGTCGCGATGATGCCATCTAATTGATGAAACGATAACGAAATTTCTTGTAAAATAACAAAATTGAATTCGAAAACTTTCTAACTGTTTTGTTTTCACTAAATATGCAGTTATGTCAAAAAAGTTATATATACTTTTCTACTTTATTTTATATATTCTATAATTCCCGATATAAAGAAATCCAACTGTTATGAAATTACGAAATTTTATCGAAAAAAACTGAGGTTATGTTTTTATCGTATAAAATATCGATTTTTTTATCGAATCCTCTTTTACCCACCCGCAAAAAATGATGAAAAACACGAATTTTAGTATTTTTAGCGCGAATCTTCGAATGCTGAAAAACGTGGCTTTCGAGAAATCAACCCTTATCAAAAAAATATTACTTATTGCATAAGTTATATACGGGGAAAACATAATCACATATATTTCCGCGCCATATATCCTTACATTTATGAGATATCTAGAGAAATTATGCTAGAATCACAAAAACATTTATGCAAATCGTAATGGCGGCCATTCGCATTTGCGACGCGACATTCAAAGACCCGAAATACTTTATATACACGATAAATGGTACATCTAATCAGTTTAGGGGGACTACATGATGTTGTAGGAATGGTTTTACTTACGATTCTTTCAAAAACACACCGAAATCTACACGAAAACCGTTTCTGAAATGCCGACACACGCAAGGTCGGATTTGACGTTTCGACTTGCCGCGTTCGAAGTGTGCGTTCGACTTGCCGCGTTCCGTAATAATACTTCACATGGACTGCGCAGTTACTGCGGCGAATGATAACAGAGAGAATTTAATTCTGTACCCGATCTGCCATACGCATGAAAGAGACAAAATGCTTTCGATGGTAAACAAAGCGTTCGAAAGCGCACGCGCCGAGCGGAACCAAATTTGGTCGTATGAGATTCAACGGATAAAAGTGTCAGAACCAAATTTGGTCGTATCATACTCAAAGGGTTAATTAAGTTAATTTATTGACATTTGGACATTTAGACAAGTACTTACTTAATATTTGGAGACTTAAGGTACCCTATGACACTCAGGATGATATAACCTATACACACTTCAAGCGTTCAAGCACACACACACACGGTTCAAGCGTGTAGAGTTTATGGTGGAACAAAGAATCTGCAAACATAGATGAACCATGAAGATATAACACTGTTTTTGTTAGGCAGTCGTATAATAAGGATTTTTTAAAGAGTTCATTTGAAATGATATTACTGGATTTAATTAGTACAATTAGGAAAAAGTATAGTTTTCTAACAAATATTTGTTCAACACATTCACAGTAAACGAGACGTCGAATATTTTATAATCTAGCTTTTTATTTTCTTTAAATAACGATTATTATTATAATAAGAGTAATATTTTTTACTATACATAAATCTATTATAAGAAATCAAATATTCACCAAGTAAAAAGTTCTCGCTGATTTTATTATTATTTCACTAGTATTTCCATTTCGTTTATTTACATACATAGATATTACGTCTACTTACTTCCGTTTACTTACTATTCACGGTAATATTTACCAGAGTAATATTATTAATACTAATAATTACCATGATGGTAATAATTATTACTATATCTGTCGTATCCCACAACTGAGTATGTATAGCTGGATTAGCGAAAGCATTTACCGCTCCCAAAGCATCTCGCAACCTCTAAGTTAAACAGCATATTAATTCCCCTGCTAATCTCTATTGCAGCGGCCAAAACGAGGCACTAATATTATTTTAAGCTGCTTCGCCTAGCACAAACGAGCCGCTGCAGAATAGAGATAGCCTAATCGTTCCGATTGATATTGGTTAATAAAAGTATACATGTATTTAGGAATAAGATTTAAAATAATATTTATTTTTGAAATTAAAACATACTACGTCGGACATACTATTTCCTGTAATTACAGGTCGCATATTCGGTATTTAAGCGTACTAGCAAGCCAAAATCATTTTTAGAGTGCAATTATTGGTTGGGGACGCATTTTAAAATGAAATAATGGTGAAATGAGTAGAAGTATATATGTACAAAAAAGTCACTAATATGACCTTTCCTTATTTCCGACATCTTTTATTATAATATTTAATACAAAAACATACTATAATCTATATTATAGTATTGGATTTCTATATCTCTATGTTCACAGACCTGCAGTTAATTAAACCGTTCAACCGTTTGACTGGAAATTTGAAACAAAAAAAGTTAACTTATTTAAGGTCATTTTATGCATAGATAACATTTGGTATCTAAAATGGTTTCTGTATAACTATAAAACGAACTGCGAAAGGCGGAAGGAATTAAAAGTGAGAAATTAAAACCTTAGTGGGAGCTTCAAGTGAAGTGGGGCGGAGAAATTCTCGGAGAGAGAGAGAGAGAGAGAGAGAGAGAGAGAGAGAGAGAGAGAGAGAGAGAGAGAGAGAGAGAGAGAGAGAGAGAGAGAGAGAGCGAGCGATACATTGAACAATATGCTAGAGAATAGCACAGCAATATTCGACGCGGCATCGCTCACACCGGGTACTACGGGCGACGATCCGTATTGGTATTGAAATGGTCACTTTAGCGGGCGAAAGGCTTATCAAGGCCCTTATTAATCGATGATTCTACCTCGAAACATTTTATGCTAGCGATGCACTATGGGCTAAATTGCACGGTTCCATACCGCAATAACATTTTATTTTATGTTGATAAATACCTAAAGTTTTGGATATATTTTAATGTATTTTCTATGAACAGCAATTATTTATTATAGGAGTTTTGAATATATTGCCTCAAATTATTATTAATTTTTAAGAAAACTATGTATGTATCGTAAATATATAATTTGTAGGTACTTAAATCTTACAGATATGAATTTCATAACTAAGTTTAATATCTGACGTAGCTAAGATCGGAAATAATCGGAGCTGATTTCAATATCTGTTCTAACTGAATACATTATTTAATAGATTAAGTAATTTCTAGAGCTTCGGCAAGTTTCGTTTGTAATGAAAAACTTTATCAAAATCAAAGCTTCTAATAATTGCAATTATTTAGAATAAAGTAACTTGTGCTTTAATTATAATAAGTGTATTTGAATACCTAAATTATAGGCTCTCCATTAGGAAATGACTGAATATCATTATAAAAAAATAGCGCTTAAAATGAAAAACATACTAAGCCAGAAGTCTCACCACAAACAAATATACATATTTTTTTAATTTAAAACTTTTTAGAACTATTAGAACTAGCAAATAAAAAACCTGTCCGTTCCTTTGTTTGAACGTCTGGATGTCTGGATGTCTGGATATTTGTCTACCTCTCACCGATATCTCAAGAACGCGTTGTGCAATTTCGGAAATTATTTCGACGATCTGTTTTATTCATCAATTGAAAGAGCTGAGTACATTTTTGGGGGTCATCTCTAAATCAAGTTAGGGTGCTGCCTTATAAACGGACAACCGAAAAAAATCATATTTCACATGGGTCACCGAACTTTCTTTAATGAACCGGGGTCCTGCCATACAAAAGGACTACAGATAAATTACATTTGCGTCCGTACGATCGCTAAGATTTTATTAGTTATCCAAATTAGAGACACGGATTAAAAAATATTATTTTTTAAATTGGACTGCGCGTTACAAAGTTTAAAGCTGGCTACGTACTACGATGTATTGTAGTCAATGCTCAGTAACGTCCCAAAACGGGTACGAGCGCGGCGCGACAAACCGCGCTCTCAACGAACTCAATTTACACCAAAATCACAGTGCAACCATCCCCTGTTAGATATGTGTGAGAAAGACGGATAAATTGAATATTGTACAATTATTCAGTCGTGCTTCTCGCAGTATAGAATCCCAAATATAATTGTTTGTATTCTGGAGGCACTTAGTCGAGTGCTGCCATTGCTCGGATCTGTGCTTCTCTTCGGATATTATGAAGCCACTCTTCGGATGTATGTATGAAAATAAATAAAACTAACTGATAGATTTGGTAAAGCATGTAATGCAAACGTACACAAATGTGTTTACAATTTCTAGATAAGGTTTCGTATCTTGAGATAAAACGTCGATATCGCTGAATAAGTGAGTTTTTTCAGCTCTCCAACTTTCTAATAAATATTGATAATTATCTAATTGTGTTACAAAATGAGGTTTCAATGTTTTATATTTCATATTTTAAAGCGATTATTCTACAATTCTTATTTTTATCATCCATTAAGTAGTTTTTTTCTTATGATCGTTTTTCTAAAGTGCTATATTTTTGACCTTCAACTCTCAGAAATGACAGGTGACTGCCAAGATTTATACCCGCCGCTTAAGGGTTAACTAAGGGGTCCGTAACTTTGAATAAACTATCCGACTTTAGCCAATTAGTTTTATTTGTAGAATGAATGGGTTGGTTAGAGCTGCTATACACAAATCGATTCACCGATTCATTTGCTTGTGTATTATTTGCTTATGTATATATAGGTGTAGGCATGTATATATATATTTATGTATGTGTGTATGTATGTGTATATATATATGTATATATTCTTATGTATTATGCAATGCAACGTAAGTTCATAACATCAAAAGAGTCAGCTCATCGATACCATTGATTTTTTAAAATCAATGTCGATACCTTTAAACAAAAAGCAGCATCCCTAGATACGGGTCTCTGACCTAGTTAGGAATGCGGATAGACATTTTCACCATAGGATGTGCTCAATCTCTCCCAACTCAACCATAGTACCCTATGTTAATGGTGTGTATATGACATAATTATAAAGTTATTGTAAATTAATAAATAAACCAAATAAATAAATAAATGTACATACAGTTTACAGATTAATAATACATCAAGAATATTTTGTTTTGTATAGGTACTTTTGATTTGTGTACACGAGAGATGGTTAAAAATAAAAAAGCCCGGTCTCGCCAGTGTCCTTTATGAGTACCTAATACAAATGCAAAAATGGTAATCTTCTACCCAGTCGACACACTCTCGAAAATAGGGATAGCTCCTTTAACTTTTTAATAAACCCAGACAGCTCCATCGATAAACAAACTTTTAATAATGTTGAAAAGTCGGCGAGAAAGTTCCTAATGTATTCGCCGTGCGGTGCCTCTTTTAGGGTTGTTCTATGGAAATCCATCAAGGTAAGTCTTGCACACGTCCCGACATGCCGCTAAAGTGTAGTTTAGTCTCACGTAGTCCGGCTTTGCCAAGTAATGTCAACACAAAAACCTTACACTCGCTGAATAATTAAGTTTGCCCCGTCGCGAAAGTAGCGACGCGTCGGATTAAACGCTGCAAGAAGCGGAGGAGACTCTAATAAGGGCTACTCTCCACTTATTATCATCCGAGCTGAGATGCCTTAATGAATATGTCAATGGTTTAGCAGGGATGTTTCAAGCGTCACCGCGCTGAACAATTTTTCTGAAGAAAAGGAGTGTAACGTGTTCAAGCAAAGTGCTCACAATAAAATGGAGTGTAATGTGTTGAGGGTTCATCTATGTATGTTTTCCGTTTCTTTATTCCACTATATTTTCTATGGACTTGAACCGATTTAGAAGTGTGTTATATTTGTAAAACCGTTATGTCGTCACAAGTGTCATGGGGTACCTCAACTGTAAATATTAAGTAAATAGTTGTTTAACCCTTAGCCACCTGACGTATATTTCAGATACACTACCACCTGACGTCGGTCCTAGAGACCGCCTGGGTATTTTAAATTTTATGTTAAAGTAACTTAAAATATTGGAATAAATTAAAGTCACATCCTTATTTTCATAATATTTTTAATCACATTTGAAATTTAAACAATGCAAAAGTATGCTTAAAGATATCAAAAATCAACACTTAACAAATGTTTATCAATTTTAAGTAAAAATCTAGGAGCTTGGAAAATCTGAGATCTGAGTATAAAAAATCTTTATAATATAACTATTTTTACTTATTTGCGACAAGTTCGATTAATTATCTATGAGATGAAATAGTTTTTGACATGAAACAATCACAACTTTTGCAAAATTACAAGGCACGAATAATGACAACTTACGGCGACAATCAATGCACATTTTCTTACTACATTCACTGCAGCAAATTGGATTCTTACATAGAAAACATATATAGGCTATTTTGCGTTTCTTTTTGGGGTCACAAGACATCATCGTCGGAAGATAAATATTCCATCGGTGACCTGATGTCGTTTTCCTGTTCAGTGAGTTGAAGGTCAAGCCCATCACCTTTCACTTCTGAGTCGGACTGACATTAGCCTTCAACGATCTGATCCACTAGACCATCTTCTACGTCACTGCAGTCTTCATTCGAACGTTCTGGTATAGTCCAGTTTTCCGAGTCTGTGTCAACTTCCTCTAACCATCGACCTATATTTTCATCCATGCGATTCATTGTTAGCCATCAAAAATATAATTTAACAAAATTACGTATCCACCTGACGTCGGTCTAACGGACCGCACGCAAAAAATAATTACCTGTAATTTTCAAAAGCGCGCACGTCCAGAGCCGCTAAGGGCACGGGACGAACTGGCGGGGGAAGGGAAAAAGTACATAGACTCACGATTGTGTCACGTGCATAATAACGGAATAATTTGAAAAATAAAATCGCTGGAGTCTCTGAGACCGACGTCAGGTGGTTAAGGGTTAAATGTCCAAATCTCCAAATAAATGAACATAAATATTAGGACCTTGCATTGAAAACTTCAATTTCCTAAGAAATACCGTAACTTATATTTCTAGTCATTTACCAAATTGCAAAATACTTCATGTCAAAACGTCATCGTTAGGCTTTAATTATCAGTCTGTGTTATTTTGAAGTGTCAACAACGGTAATTTTGCTAACTTCGAAGATGTCGAAATTTGAGCCGACAAAACGTCATTTGCGGGATGCAATGCTTTTCTACTTTAATCTTAAGAAAGCTGCCGCAGAATGTCATATATTGCTGCTGGAGGCTTACGAGGAATTTATTCCGACATAAAGGACTATTGAGACTTGGTATCTCCGATTCAAAAGGGATGATTTCGACGTGCAAGATAAAGAGCGCCCAGGCCAGGAGCAAAAATTTGAAGAAGCCGAATTGGAGTCCATACTCCATGAAGATTCGAGTCTGACGATGGCAAAGATAAGTGAGGTGCTTATTGTTCATCCCTCTATATATATATTAAAAACTTCACGTTAAAACTTCCTGAGGTGACAGGTTCGCCCGTTGTAGTCTACAACTCTACTACTGTATGATCCACAAGAGGATGGGTAAATGTTACTATTATTTATTCGTATTTAAACGTATACTATTGATATAATGTAATCGTATAATATTTATACGCATACTATTATTTATTTCGCACGCATCGATTTTACTGATTGTTTGGGCATAGGGACGTTTAAAATTATAATATCGGGGTATTTATAATATTTAGGAAGATATGTAGAAAACTAAGTTTAGTTTGTTTAGGAAACTTCAGACCTAGAACGACTATACCCCAGTTGGAAGGCGAGTGACAAACATAGCTATGAATATTTATCAACAATGATTCACTATTAGTTCGGTATGTTGTGACACTTTGATTTTTGTTTGAAAGTTATTGATAAATTAAATTAAATTGAAATATTTTTGAGGATTTTAGAGATATGCTATGGTAATTTGTATTCATTAAATATTTAACAACTATATCTAATTTTTAATCCGACTATTGCTCAAAACTTAATCTTAATCTCGAAAGTCATTCACCTCATATATGTCATTTATCATATGTTTACCTTAATGTATCATATATTCATAGCACAGAAATCCTCTCTCCGTGCATATTATAATATAGAGGGGAAACATTTGGCTCGTTTGCAGATTGTCATCGAATACAATTCGTCAAAATGTCAGGTTCGGATAGGTCGAAATGAGAACGGGACATTAGCCGCATGTCAGATGGCAAACATAGGAATATGACCAGACTGAAGCAGAATGACGATTCGATGGTAGGAGAATTATCGCACAGTGGCTACGGTATTTTAGATGATAACTATTGAATGTTGCAACTCGATAAATAACACAAAAAAATGATATATGCCATGTATTCGGTGTTCATATACCAGTGTTTAATGTATGCTAGACAGCACCGCGAAGAAACTGCAATGAATGCAGACATTCACTCGCATCATACCCGCGGTAGCTCCCTTTTATGCGTACCCCGAATACGACTGGCAAAAGTACAGAAAAGTTACTTGTACCATAGTAATAAATTCTATAATTCTACAAATTTGAAACAGCTAGAGGACATTCAAAAAAACATCAAGGAGATGCTGATAGGCCAGTCTTTCTATAATCTGACCGAATTTGAGGGCCTTGATTTTTCAAATATTGTACCCATTTAAATTACTTAAAAAATAGAGCCTTATTGTATGATTATTATATATGGTCTTATATTTGTACTTTTTGTTTTAAAATGCATGGGGTAGCTTTAATTTGATTATTTAACATTTTATTGACAATTTGAATATTACGATGAATAATTTTACTTTGTATCTTTTTGAATTACTGACTAAATACTTGGCTAATATTTTGATTATTTATATTTATAGTTTGACAATCTAGTAGTAAAATTCTTGACTACCTATGTATGTTCAGTAAATAGTAGTAACGAGTTGACACACATAAGAGCGGTTTTTAGCCGTCAATTGGATACGACGAAAATGTAATGTAAAATGTAATATATATTAAACTGATCCTTCACTGTCGACGTATACTCTCATAAACTGACAAGGATTATAATTCTTACAGGCATCTTATTGGAAAGATAAATGGAGAAATAAATACAATGTTCGTAATTATATCCTCAAACAATTAAAACTATATCGTGGATTAACGTATTAAATTAAATATTATTACATTTTATAATATAGGGCATTCCAAGTTTGTCAATAATATGTATATATTTAACGTATTGCTTATTTATTAGGTAGTTAGATATACGGCGTCAAGATGTAATTAGTAGGGTTACATAAGAGTAATAATTTGGTAGGGTTATATAGTAAATTGGTTTACATAATAAATTGGTAGGGTTATATTTGTTAGGGTTACATAGTAAATTTTAACTTAAAATCAGTCTTCCTATTAAACTAAATTGAACAAATTATTGATCTGAAAAATATATTTAAAGTGACACACTTTAATAAATACAATTGACGCTATTATTATAAATATATTTTATCGTAAGCAAATTGAGAAAGTACTGAATTGTCATTGAATAATATATTAGTATGATACTACCAAATCTGGTTCTGAAACAATTATCCGTTGAGTATGATACGACCAGATCTGGTTCCGCGTTTTTTTCACTTCTTTGACGTTCTCATATTTATTCATAATTATCTAATTGTTTAACAAAATGATATTTCAATATTCTATATTCGAAATTTCAATGCAATCATTGTGCAGTTGTTCTTTTTATGATTGGTGTAGTAGTTTCGTAGTTATAGTACTTTAAGGTCGATGTCGCCGAAAATCCTGCAAAAGAGACAGATGCATCCATGAAAATACCCATTTACTCCAAGGGGTTACATTAAAAATGAATGAAAATTTATTTCAGGAAAGTTTTACAAATATTATGAACTGATTTTCTAGTTAGTTTAATTATATTGATAGACACATTTCAAAGTAACTTGAAAAATATCAGCTAGTATTTTTTTCCGAAAAAGAGAATTATTTAATTATAGTACAAAAAAGGATCTAATGTGCACCGCGTAAGCTTTGCCTTGTCGCGTCGCCGGCATGTCGTCGTGAACAAACAACCCAAATAGCTATTCTGTCTCCGATTTCAGACGCCGGACCATAATACCAGCCCTAACAGCAAACAGTGATTTCCCATTATGTAATTAAATAATCGATCTATAATTTTCTGGACTATAACTCTGTAATAGGGGTAACAAAGTGTATTTAAAAATTAGAAGTAAAATATATATTAAATTCAATAATTCGCCAATCGAGGCACAGTTTCCAGCCGCTAATACGTAACTGTGCGATATACGAATTCTTGATTTCGCATAATTAGCACACAATTGTTTATTAACTATTTTTTATAGGGCATTGCTAATGTAATCATTAACGAATTATTCAAATATTATTATATTTCATTATTTATGCGGTTGCCTTCGCTTCAAATCTTTTTATTTAAAAAAAACGAAATACATTCTCAATTGTGGCAATCGTAAGAAATCGTCAGAAAGAAATTTATACGAGAAATTGCTTTCAGAAGGAATCATGGGGAGGCAATTTATTCAGCGCTATTAATGGCTTCATTTTGCATCACGATAATGCGCCGTCGTTTCGCTTGATTTAGCACCCAGAGACTTCCGATTACTCGAGATAAGCATGCGGCAAGGTAAGGTGACTATTTTTAATGAAATTTAACTCTTTTGTGTTCCAATAGCCGATTATCAATAGTTTACATTACCTAATACAAAGAGATTTTAGTTGAAGTCATACGTTTTGTTGCAACGAGAGTTTCTTTTATTTGAAAGCCGTCGCAAACAATTACATCTACTACCTACATAGGTACTATACAAACAAAATTAATTACTTACCATATACTTTACAAAGTTTACACACTACTACTATTATACATTAAATACTAACGACACAAATAATAATATATTTTACATTATAATTCGTCGTCTAAAAATGATAAGCTGATAAGTCCACTTTCATCGATATAGAGTTTTTTGGTATCATCGGATAGAAAATAAATAAATCCTATACTTGTTAAACATACTAAATCCATGAGACTGACCAAAAATCGAAAAAACTCCCACAATTCTAACTGCTAACTCCATCGCTTTCAATTTTGCGCGTAAAAAATGACAACTCCGCTATTTTGTTACGACGAGCAGCCGCGTGCAAAGTGACTCCAAGACATTAAAATGGATGTAGATTCTTCGCATACAGCCAGAGAAAGACGTCTAAAGAATACGGTCATAAATGAACCAGCTTATTATATTGACATTATAAATGTGCTCGCAAAGAGCCATACAATATTCAGTATTTAACTCATAACCTTTTCAAAAAGTTTGATGATATCATAGCCTTTAAAAGCATCCGATCTGGGAGGTCAGTCGGAAATGCAAAAGTGAGCGATATTCGTGCAGTCCAGTACAGCCCAGCTGGCGTTTTTTCGTATAAGCTGCGATTTAATGAACCATCGTCTGAAATGCCAGAGAGAAAAGTATCCGTCGAGCATAAATTCTATCACGGAATGCAAAACTTGTACGAAAATCGCTTAACAATAGAAAACGTAAATTTTAGGACTTGCAATAAGTAAAATTAGTCATTCCAGAAGATTATCGTGAGTTCTATGACAGTCAAACTTTGTGTCTAATTTTTGTTAACTGAATAGTTAACAAGGTTAACAAGGTTAGAATCAATGCTAGGTAGTTAACAAGGTTAGAATCAGGTTAAAAAAATATAACAATTTATTGTAGAAAGTTTCAATTCATACTTAATTCTAAGAAATAAATAGTGCTAACTCCATATCTCACGCTCTACTTGAAGCATTAATAGTAAAAATAAATGGTGTTAACTTCTTTGTTTGGCTACAACTTCTGAAAAATAAAAGTAAGGATGTTTGTTGTGTTTAAAATAATGAATAAATATAATTATCTGAAAACGGGATTTTCAGTTTTTTATTTAATCGCCTAATATATAAAAGGGAACGTTTTATAGCTCTCCTGAAACATCTCATGTATGGACTTAGCAGCTTAGCACGTTTAGGCGACGTTATGTATGGACGATCAATAAAGTCAACAATAAATATTAGAGTTTTAAAATTATCGATGAAATAATTACATTTTACAATATTATTATTACTATTATCTATTTATCATTATTGCTTGTAACAATAATAGGGGGAAGTCCCCTAACGCCGAAGGGCACCAAGCGTCGGACACCTCGACAAGTCGTGGCGCAATCGATACAAAGACGGATGAAAAGAATGCGGGGAAGCGTACGCTTTTCCTTTTTCTACGTCTTTGTAACGATCGCGCAGCAACTTGTCAAAATACTATTAGTGTCCGACGCTAGGTGCCGTCGTTAGGGGACCTTCCCCTATGGTTGACTGTAAGATATCGCTTTAGTGTTAAGTGCATGAGTAGTTTTTTTTTCAAACCAGTGTAACCTTCACTATGTAATGCTGATTTTTTTAGCAAAATTAAGTTATTCTATTATACTATCGTACCTACCAGTGGTTTCATTACGCGTCAGCGATACTATGTAATATTTAATTACCAAAATAAGTTCTGTCGCTAGCTTGGCAATAGCTGAGTAGCTACAATTTGTGCGGTATATAGATCGAAAACCGTTATAATTTATCGGTAGGTATACACAGTCCAATTTCGTCCAGTGGTGTCGGGCAATCCAATATATTTGAAAATATATTTTAAACAAAAATAAATCTAATATTATGTGGCTCTCTTTTACACATTAGAACATACCCCTCAAGCACGTAACATCCATTTGGGGACATGTATGGCGGCCGCCTAACAATCCGTAACATCCGATTTTGGATATCGCGCTCGCCGCTGCGAAAAATGCAATTTACGATTCGAATCGTCGTACTTTAATGCTTTCTGACCGCGGGACGACATGGCCAAATAATCTTTCATTCGCCGGCCAACGACGATAACATCGACCGCCGATTTAAAAACTCAGCATTAGACGTCAAAACAGCAGTGTCGATCGGCCCCCCCGCGGCGGCGTATAGGTTCCGCGAAGTGTTTGTTTTGTGAAGTGTTTTGTGGATATAAGTGCAGTGTATACCGGATAAAAGTAAGTAATTTCCCTTTTTAAGTAGTTTAGCCATTAGGATTATTCAATTTCCACAATCAATTTGCTGTTTTTCACGAATTTTCGAAGAAAACACTTTGTCAACAATGGCCAACAATGTGAAAAAATGGCCGTTTTTATTTTGTAATGTTTGTGAAATATCCCTATATATCGCGAAACATGACGTAATGTCGCTTTAATTTACTAATAAAATAGGTATTGCTTCATTTACATCCTAAGTTATCACATAATTAGGCGTATTTTGAACATTATATGTTGTTTTTCTAATATGGCTCGCGAAAATGAAACTTGTTTTGATAATTACTATGAGAGAAAAAAGTGCGATTTTCCATAGTTTTTCGATGAAATGTGACTCTTTGGAGTATAGTAATTAGTTATTAGACATATAATAAGTCTATGATAAGACAATATAATTGAAAAAATCTAACGAATTTTATATTATGGGCATTCAAAGTTTATTATTAGGTTCGAACGCGGAAACTCTCAAAACTTTAGATTTTTCTATAATATCAGACAAAGGTCAAAGTTCTGGTGTGATTTGTAAGAAGAAGTGATGTAGTAATAAAGTTATTTTGAAAGAATTTCATATAAAAAAATACCATAAGTAGTCACAAATTAAAAATTAAAAAAAATTTTTTTTACGAGAATAAATAAAATTTTTCTTGGCTGAATAAATAAATATTTTTTCCGTATTTTTGTATGCAAATAAGTAAAAAAAAAATATCGTTTTGGTAAAGCATTTAATAAAGAACATAACTGTATTTACAATTTTTGATATTTACAAAAACTGTATTTACAAAAAAATCGAAATGATTTTATAGGCGAGTTTTTTTCAGTTTGCCAATTTTGTAATATTTATTCATTATTATCTTAATTGTTTTACGAGATAAGGTTATAATGTTTTATATGTCAAATTTCAATGCGATCATTTTTCTCTTTATCTTTTTTTATTCCGTTTAGTGGTTTATAAGTTATGATCGTTTTTCTCAAGGCCGTTGACTCGCGTCGATTTTTTGCGCGCGAATATGTCGCGCGCAAAAGTGATAGGTGTTTTTACCTCGCAACGTGAGGGGCTAGGGTCTTTAATGTATTTCCATAGCCAGATTATTCATTTTCGTGTCTTTTTATATAAAAACATTTTATGGAAAATCACTGAATCACTTATAATGGGGTCGTCATTCTACGCTTAAATATATCTAAACGACTACTCACAAGCGAATTATATTTGTTTTTACAGTTAAGGAATTAGTTAAGCATTTAATATATACCACCCCATATACCTTATTGGCTATATTATCTATATGTAGATGGAGAAGGGATTAAGTGTCGAGAGTCACTCCGAGATCGTTAATATTTTGCTATTTGGGCAGCTTCGTTGATCGAACTCCTTTCTATCACAGTATACCAGACAGTAGCTTCTCTTAGAACAAAATTAAATCAATGCGAATACACCACGAGTTATAAGAACTCGGATATGGTCACCAGATGTCCCGCTACTCGGTTCACGCAGATAGCCAGACGCTCGAAAAGGTCGCCAGATTTACCGGCGCGTAATGCTAACCGTTCGCGTTCGTCGGGACGAGCCCCTCTGCCCACATTTCTCACATCCTCTTCCTGCAATGCCCTGTAGCTCGAGACTAAAGCTACTGGTTGGTAGACAGAGTTTCTATGAAGATTTTTTAGGGTATCTGAATATAGTAGATAATCGGAAGTTTTGAAAGAAATATGAAATCATTTGGAAATATAACGATTAAAATTGCAGACAGATTTGACCCAACAAGGCATCTGTTTACCAAATTTCAAGTCTCTAACTGCAATATTTCGAGATTGGAGTATGACTAGCGCTCCCTTTGATGGACCTACTTAAACCACAATCTTTTCAACTATTGCCATGACCAAATGACGATTGCGTGCCAAATTTTAGGAAAGCGTGGGGGCCGTGCCGGTGCACCCTGGAAACTCAGGTTAGATACAAGAGGGAGAGATCCCTGAAGTTGATGACTGGAGGCTAAAAGACCTCCACCCAAGCCAAGGTGTTAGCAGTAGCGTGCCAAAAGCTGCTTGACTGAGGGGGAGCTCAGTCTCTTTACGGTGGCTTTCTGAAACCAGGGCGAATCAGAAAATAGCAAAGCCTCTTGACCGCTAACAGGCTCTGTCGGTTTTTATGACTTTACCGAGACTTTACTAATATTCGGTGAAGGATATTAAGAGCCTTTTAAAATAATAATATAAATTCGGATATTTCCTAATTAAAATAATAATATAAATTAGGAACGTTGATCACTCGTGTATAGAATACGTGTGGCACTCGGGGACTGCCGCGGTAAAGCTATTGCATAGCATTTTTAACAACTTATGCAATTATTTATTTATTTTATTAATTTTATTTTTTCTGATATCAGATAACTGCGCTCTATCGGAAAACGTTGAAATTATTCCGAATCATTTGCTTCTGCGGTAGCAAATGATTCGGAATAATTTAAACGTATTCCGATAGAGCGCCGCGCACGAATTTTTTATTCGATAAAGCAAAAAAAACGGATTATTCGAAAAAAAACGTAAATAAAAAGATAGATAATTCAATTATCTTTAAAATGGTGCAGGTTTCATAATAATACGCCAAATAGTATTTGCGTAGTAGTCGTTTTTGTGTTCGGTTAGACCTAATTTCACAAAATAATTACACTATGTAATATAAACAAAATCTAAAATATTCAAAGCTAAGAATATTAGGAAAATGTTCTTGTTTAACATATATTTTTTTCAAATCGTAAGCACTACTCGTTTAGACGTAATTATCAGTTTAAAATATTTAATTTTCGTTAAGAAATTTCTTCATTCGGTCGCCGCGCTGGCCTAGGCCCGCGATAAAAGCTATGCAATAGCTATAATATATAATAATATAAATTAGAAACGTATATCTCACAAACATACGTCAGTTGTCCATAGCCATATTAAAATCAGAAGCGCTATCTTAAGTTTGGACCTAGGTTATCCGATCTCGTGTAAACTCGTGCTTTTAGGAGCAACTTAGGAGTGGCATAGCGGTGGTGGTCAGAATATAGCTGCATGATTCGTTGCTACATTTACTTCAGTGCGCAAAGTGCATTAGCGCGAGTAACGCCCACTGTGTGACCAACATAGGTACCCCTGTTCGGATATACGTTTGGGCGCTATCGTGGAGGAATACACACACACACACCCGGACACTCACAGACAGACTTCCATCTGGAAATTGTCTTAATCGTCTCGCGTATAGTGTCCACTTGCTATGACAGGGGAAACAGAGTCCTTTCCAGGTTCGGCCCTTTTCCAGGAGGCTAGCGAATGGGGGTTTAACCGTGAGTTGAGCCGAACAAAGATAACGAGCAGATCATATGGTCCAATCTGCCCAGAAACCGTAAGCTGCCGGGTTTACAGGACTTATAAAATTATGCAGGGATGCATCCGGAGTAAACGTGCGATAAACCTATTTTCGTTTGCGGATAAATCGCAGCCGATTAAGCGGAGCCTGTCGGAGTTTTAAGGGGCGGTCGCTGCACTCTCGGAATTAGCAGACGCACAAAATGCAATGGCATCGGTGTCATAAAGCCACGCGGCTAATGGGACTCCCGAGTGGCTTTAAAGTGGCCGGGGGGCAATTAACCCACATCCTCCGCCTCTCACTGCCACCATTCTCCCTGATCCGCACGGACAACCGACCGGAAAAAAGTGCCCTTCTTAATTACGACTGTTTTAGTGGCGGCTGCGGTTGTAAATTTAGACGCGGTCCTGCTGTTATTTCTCGACGGATTTACTGCACAGCCTGTTTATAATAGGCTGCTTTTGAATAAGTTTGCTCTGTGTTAAAAATAAGGTAAAAAATGCTCGAATGTAGACTACGGCTGAATGTGAGACTGCGAGACCGTCCACCCCTACACCGAGTAGACATGGTCAGACGACAAAGAGGATGAGACTGGATTAGAAGGGTTTAAGATTGGCAACATAGAAAGGTTAAGACTTTCACCATCTTTCTTTAACACGACTATTTCTTAATACGTGTGTGTACGTGAGAGAGAGAGAGAGAGAGAGAGAGAGAGAGAGAGAGAGAGATAGAAAGATGCACGACAATGCTACAGAAGAAAGAGCAAATCTGATGGCCGAATACTCGAAGATCAATTCAAAAATATTGCTTTCTGGAACTTTCTCTTATACGAGTATTATAAATGGCATGTGTATGTTACAATCAGACGTCTGCAGACGACTCAAATGGTGCGGTTAAACTGACAACAAAATTAAAAATTAAAATAAAATAAATACGTGTGGCACTCGGGGACTGCCGCGGTAAAGCTATTGCATAGCATTTTTGACAACGTATGCAATTATAATTATTTATTTATTTTATTTTTTCTGATATCAGATAACTGCGCTCTAACGGAAAACGTTGAAATTATTCTGAATCATTTGCGGCTGCGAAAGCAATTCGGAATAATTTTAACGTCTTCCGATAGAGCGCCGCGCACGAATTATTCGAAAAAAATCGTAGATAAAAAGATAGATAATTAAGTTATCTTTAAAATGGTGCAGGTTTCATAATAATACGCCAGATAGTATTTGCGTAGTAGTCGTTTTTGTGTTCGGTTAGACCTAATTTCACAAATTAATTACACTATGTAATATTTAAAAAAATCTAAAATATTCAAAGCTAAGACTATTAGGAAAATGTTCTTGTTTAACATATATTTTTTTCGAATCGTAAGCAGTACTCGTTTAGACGTAATTATCAGTTTAAAATCATTAATTTTCGTTAAGAAATTTCTTCATTCGGTCGCCGCGCTGGCCTAGGCCCGCGATAAAAGCTATGCAATAGCTTAAAAATGAAGACATCTTTTGATGAAGTTAATACTTGGTTTAGATATAACAAGTCATAACTCTGTTTAAATCTGTGATTTGAATGTAATCTATCCTACTGTCAGTACGGGATCGTTTAATAAACATGAATTAATAAAATTTTGCTCTCTTGAACTCCTACCTACAATTGTGGGATCCACAAAATAGTTTATCCTGAACTGATTATAAATATGTTTTTAAGGATTTAACGAAAGTGATATTTATAGTCCAAAATATATTTCTAATTTATTGTTATTCTGGTGTAGTGACAGTGACGTTGAGTTTTAAAATTATATAATGCGTCACAGGTTTTTTAGGTGTACATTTTTTTAAAACAAAAATATTCTTACGGAATATCTAATCAAGTAGGCAATATGTAAAATAATTCGTTCAAACAATAAAAAAACGTATTGTAACAAAAGCGCAAAATCAGAGTAACACTGTTATATAATACTTAAGTTCACAGAAAAATTAATTAAGTAGGTATTTCAAATTATCCCAGTAATGCAATATAAATTTAAGGGATAATAAATAATAATTAATAATAATCCAGAATTAAATTGAGTTAGGAAATAATAAAAAAAAACAGTTTAAAAATCGTCTATATATATGATTATATTTATTCGTACATTTAATAATAAAATATAAACAGAATAGAAAAAAAACACAACAATGAAAATAATATCAAAATCAACGTAAATCATGCAAAAAATCACACATTACATTTTAAGCAGATTGGCAATGAAATAATTTAAAATATTAGTAATAAAACAATGAAGAAATAAGTGTCATTTCAATTTAAAATTACTAAATAATAAATTTGTATATTATAATAATTTTGTTTCTTTGTTGAGTCCGCAAAAAAAATATATTCTTTCATGGAATAAAATAACTCCTCTAATAGGATTTTTTTGTAAGATTAATTTTTTAAAGGTTTAATAAATATTTGATGCTAGAATATTCAGTGTTTTGCATAATACTATCTTTTGTGAAAGGTAAACTATTATTTTTATTGTATTGATTTTTTTAATCCTATTTATTATATATTTAGGACTCGAGTCATGCCCCCTTAATAGTATCGCCAATCTTTCTATTGGAACCAGAACAGATCCGAAATATCATTTCCTAATACTAATTCACATAATAAAGTTCTAATTGAGACAATGCACCTAACGACAAATCTTTAACACATTTTCTTATACAATTTCCTCTACAGTTTCTGCAAGCTTTATGCCGTCATTTATTTTATAGTTGGAATCGTGTTTTACATCTACATTTTATATCCGATTGTAAAAGACGAACCTAAAAGCGCAGAAGCTGTAAACATTTTAATGTTTTACTTGAGCGCTAACTAAATACGATGATACATTGCGATACAAAGTAATATTGCCTATGACTATCAGAAACACACTAAATTTGTGGAAAGAGAGGAGATGGATCAGTTAGAACTTCTACCTGCCTTGTCGCTAAAGTGTTTGAGGTGGAGTTCTTGCATTTTAAAAGGTATTTGTAACACAAAACCCTATAGTTGACAAATAGTTGTAATACAAAACCATAGTGTCAAAATTATATGTATAAAATCAATTAAATTGACTAATAAGTGCTGAATGACGGCCAAAGATGGAAAATGTAAATGAGCTGTCGCCCAAAATATAGCATAATAAATATTGCATGATCCAGTCCACATGCAATTATCGCTATATATTTTTTTTAAATATTAGTTTACCGATATTTTTCTGTAATCGTGTATAAGTAAAAAATTTAAAATATATATCTATCGTTCACCTATCTCATGGACTCCCCAATTTGATATTACTCTCTTTGTCAGCAGCTATCTCCTCCACTAAATATGCGTGTCAATTCTTTCCGTTTATATATATTTTAGTTTTCATCGTTAACAGCAAGATATAGATAGCGTATTAAAAAAAAAAAGCTAAATATTGGGCAAAACATGGGCGCGGGACTGGATGTTTCTTCTGTATGAGCTTAGAAAGTAGGATGGAATGATTAAAGAGATTTAAAGCGTTTAGAATATATGAGTATATAAACGTCAGACAGTCTACCTGTTAATTATCTATGTTTTCTTAAAAAAAATCCTAAATTATTATTTACGGAATATTTTTTTCATAAAGCCATCTGCTACTCAGAGAAAGAGTTGCTTAGAACTGGGTAAAGCCGTTCTTCAATCAGTTTTTTTTTCAAATATTGACATACGTCTACAGTCATCTATGACGTGTTTAGGACTATTATTGTCAACTGTCATAATAAGTGCAAATTACTAGACAGATAGAAAAATTATTTAGTCCCTAATTAAGCGGCGATAAACAATAATTGTTTAACATTGACACTGAATTTGCACATTGAATCACACCGCACTAAGCTATCGAAGGTCTTAGTACTAATGTAGTAAGATGAAAAGGGAGCATGGGCCCAGTACAGTTGGGCCACTATGACCCATGTGTTAGGGTCGGCCCAACTCACGGGTCAGCACCCATCCGGTAGTCTCCACGTAGAAGAGCGAGTCCGGGTAGAACTCGCACTTGCGGTGAGCCTGCGGCCCAGTTACCCTGGAATAGCCCATTGGGCGCTCCTTGACGGTTTGCGCACACTGCGGCGTCAGCCAATCGTTTATGCATTCCGACTGATAACCGGGGGTGTCTGGAAACGGCTTTGTTTCATACAAAGCGGGGGTGGTTGTTAACCTTACGACAATTGCTCTTGAAATCACCAATCGGTTACTCGATACCGGATGAACACCCGGGCAAAGGATGCCGTGGTCCGCGATAGATTTGTTTGACAGGGAATCACAGCTACGGAAGGAAGAGGATCGCGTAAGCGACCTCGAACCCGTAACCGGACGGGAGGTCGGAGAAATCTGGCCGTAACTGGAAATAAGGGCGCGACTGTTGGGCCGCTGTATGCATACACGGCTTCTCGCGGTAAGGCGTTAGACTATAACGAGCGAGTAGCATAACTAGTGGATTGTTTCATCCCAAGTCTTCCACGCTCACCTCGAGGGAGCCAAAACGATCAAATATCGTTAAAATTCATAAGGTGAGAGGTTCGCCCGTTGTAGTTGACACCTCCAAGTAAGATGAGAAGTGGTTATTCGTTATACTGATTCGTTATGCCGTTATACGGCATGCATTAATACTGATATGAATTATATATATTTATGTCTAATACCGTCTAAATAATAATATCAATGCAAATAATGGTTCCGATTGCGTATCTTAGTGAACTAAAACTGAAATTAGTTCAAACGAACGAGATAGAGCAATATGTTAGAGCGGAATATGTAACGAACGGTCATCGATGAAAACTACCTGTCGAACTTATACTCGTCCGAATAAATTTGAACACATTTCGTGCGGTGTTAGATTCAGATACTTAACTTTGGTGGGTTCACATTCGAATTTAAATTTATTAAAAATAATCCCGATATCTACTCCTTACGAAGAGATGTACGAGGAAGACTACGAGGAATAGAAACCTCATAAACTGTCCCTCAGTGAGGACAGAAATGTGTAAAAAGGGACCTGAGTTCTGTTGTGTTAAATTTTTAACGCTATTCCACAAAACATCAAATCAATGCAACAACCAGCATTCAAACAGACATTAAAGCACTGACTCAAAAATAAATGATATTAAAGCGTGAATGATTTTTTAAACGATAATGACAAACATAATATAACATATTTTTATTGTAATTCTCCAACATTTTAAACTTTAAACATTTATATTTAATTCTAGCTCTAAATCTGACAAACCGTAGATAGCCTAATAATTCCAGTTTGACATTTTAATTTAAAAACAAACTGACATTTACTTTATATTTAGTAAAGAAAATATAATAAATATAAAGTACTAATAGATAATAGATAATAGTTAAAATTATTATTTTTGTTAATATGTCTAAAACGTAATACCTACCTTTCGGATTTGTATTCCTTCAACTTGCGAAGTGAAAATATATTTAATTATAGAAAAATAAATATTGTACGTCTGATTGGTAAACTGTATAACACATAAAATAGTACGTACCTATCCATTTTGTACGACCTAATTACAGTTCACAATAAATACATTATTATTATTAATTATTATTATTCCGCTCTAGCGTATTGCCCTGTCTCGTTCACACGAACTAATTTCCGATGTTAGTTCATCAAGAAACGCAATCGAGCCGAATATGGCTACCGCCCAAAACAAAAATAAATCAGCAGCTATGATAATGAAAATTAATAGAGTTACGATTTCGCGTAATTCTCATTGGAATTCCGTTTCACATATTCAGTGGTTGCGAAAGTTACCTAAATGATATAAATATATGGTCATAAAATGAAAGTTTTTTCCCGAAGTTCGCTGGCGGGCGATATTTTTATTAAACATTCCTCGGGAGAGGAGAGCCAAGCCAATGCCGCCGAGGCAGATAACTCACTCGAACGTTACGTTAATATTTACGTCTGACAAGAGAGTATGGCTGTGCTCCTAACGAGCTACCCGGAGAGTGCAGAGTATAGTGGATGTCATGGCTTTCTAAAAATGTATGATGTCTAAATAGTAAAAATTAGTCGGATTTTATATATGTTACCTAATAACTCACCAGTGGCTGGCCTAATTATTTTTTTGTTTTGTTCATAATCACTCCGGTCTTACTAGGTATATGCTATTACAAAATCCGGAAAATCTCTCGAATAAGTGAGAAAAATGTGATTAACCAAAAATTATTTTAGTACCGAGCTTATTTATAGATGGCGTTGTTTGACAAGAATAAAAAATACGAAAATTCGAAAATCAAGATGGCGGCACGGCGCGAAAACTGACATTTGACAGTTAAGTTTAATTTTTCTAATTTTTCATAGCGTTATCGAAGCGGCGATTCTGAAAGGGAAGTACACGGGAAGATGTGTTCATTCCACGAATACCAATGATTACTATCGACTTGCCATTTGACTTTAAACGACTGCAGTTTCCCGTACCTACGACATGACTTTTTCTGTTACCTGTACATTGTACAAAACACAATAATGATGATTTTTCTTGCCGAAAAGTTCTTTAGAATACTGTATACTGTGTATATAGGCTTTAGTCGAATATATTTACTGTAGTATATATTTACTGTAATTATTGCCATACCTAAATAATGGGGCGACGAAATTCTCCTCCGCCCCGGGTGACTTACACCCACGCTACGCCACTTACACCTTCTTACACCAGTCATTCTGATTTCGACTTCCGGTGCGGCACCACCCTCGCGGAGGCCCGCATAAGTTTTGTAAATTAAAATACAGTGAAAAGATACGTATTGTTCATCTAATGTCGTATATTGGCAAAATATTATCTTTATACCTAGCCTGTTCAGCCTAAAACAACGTAAATCACTCTTCAGTCTACCTCCTGACTCTATGATTCCTTTCAACAACTAGAGTTGTCGACTACAGCGGACGAGCCCGTCACCTCAGGAAGTTTTAACGATTAATCGTTCTATCTCCCTGGAGTGAGCGCAGAAGACTTAGGACAAAAAGAGTCAACCGTCTAGCTCCGCCACAAACCCGTAAGAGGCCAACGCCTTAACCGCGAGATAGCCAGGAGTGTTACCCAGCGGGCTTACACTCACGTCCTTACTTCCAATTGCGACCAGATTACTCCAGTCTCTCGATTGGTTACGAGTTCGAGGTCGCTTGCGCGGTCATCTCCCTTACGAAGCGGTGAAACAGTGTACACCGAATCTATCGCGGACCACGGCATCATTTGCCCGGCTGTTCACCCAGGATCGGGTAGCCGATGGTCGTTTCAAGAGCAGTCGCCGTAAGGTCAGCAACCACCCTCGCTCTATAGGAAACAGTACTGCCTCCAGACTCCCCCGACTGTTAGTCAGAGTGCGCAATCGATTGGCTTATGCCGCACGGTTGCGCAGACCGTCCAGGAGCGCCAGAAGGTTGATTCCCAGGGGAAACTAACCATAGGGCCAGAGTCCTACCCAGGCTCGCACTTCATACGTGGAGGCCGTCGGATAGGTGTTGACCCGTGAGTATGACCAACCCTGAACAGAATGAGTCTTCGTGGCCAACTAAGCAAGGGCCCATTAACCCCCCATTCAATAAGCGTTTGCCCAGTTTTAACCTATTTTATCTCTTTTATAACATAATAGTTGCATAAATTACCCTTAAAATCCAAATTGCTCAGTGCCCGGTTCGTATAATTTCACCTGACTTATCCGCGCGTCCAACTTCTAAATTCAACCATTTTCTAATGATTTATAGATTCAATTTTAATTTAGAGTGAATTAAACACGCATTTATATTTTATAAATTACTTCGGATTAACATTAAATATATTCGGTATCACGTATTAAAATGATACATTGAAATAAACCGCTATGTCTGCTGTTATCTCAATGTCGGGTTCGTCGCGCTATCTGACCTGCTATGTTTGGAGTACAGAATCTGGAAACTATTCTGGCGCCCTGGCATTCGGTCCTCGCTGAGCAGGCATACAGTGCAGAGCAGGCATGAGCTCTCCAAACAGATTTGAGCACCGTACAGAGCCTGTGCTAATCATTAATTCGGCCTTTCCTGTAGGACCGAAGAGCGGCTCTAATCATACCCATTACAAAAAATAGATAAATTTTTGGCGGCGACGAAACGATCCCTTTTATACATACATTTATTGGAGCAACATGTTTCAAGGCAGCTATCACAACTATGCTAAACGACTCTATTCTGACTCTTCCATGTGTTCAGGGACGGTCAAACTCAAGGGTCAACACCCAACCGGCGGCCTCCACCCATAAGTGCGAGCCAGGGTAGGACTCTGGCCTGCGGGCCATTTTCCCCTAGGAGTCAACCTTCTGGCGATCCTGGACGGTTTGCTCACCGTGCGGCGTCAGTCAATCGATTGTGCATTCTGACCGACAGCCAGAGGAGTCTGAAAACAGTAGGTACTGTCTCATATAGGACCGCGCAAGCGACCTCGAACCTGTAACCAGGAGATCGGAGTAATCTGGTCGAAACTGGTACTAAGGGCGCGAGTGTTGGCCCACTAAGTGATTAACCTGGTTATCTCGCGGTAAGGCGTTGGCTTCTTATGGGCGAGGCGTAACTAGACGGTGGACTGTTTTCGTCCCAAGTCTTCTACGCTCACCTCAAGGGAGACAGAACGATCTAATATCGTTAAACCTTCCTGAGGTGACATTTTCGCCCGTCGTAGTTGACAGCTCTAGTATTCACCGCGACAGTGTGAGGTGCCAAACCGCCTGCGTTATTTATATATATTTTTTAAACTTCCATAATTTATATTTTGGATAAACAAACAGCTATCGTCCTTGTTATAACCAGTTAAGTATCCAAAGAGTTACAATATTATTAACGTTAATACAAAGCGTCTCCAAGATTATATAAATTACGCTATAAACTATAGGAAATATATGTATAAATTTATATTTTTATGTAATATTAACAAATATTTAGATAAATACATAGGTTATAGAGAGATATAGATAATTATTATACGCATATCATAACTACATACAAAATTGTTTATCCATATCATATGTCGTAATTCGCCCTAACGAAAATAGCTTTAAAACATTGTTGAAAGACATCCGTGTCGATGAATGTAGGAAAGTAGGTGTCTAAGGTACGGTTACTTACTGAGTTTCTCGCATGATTGTTGTTACACTTGGGTATGTAGAAGATACGAAGAACTCTCGTACGTAGTGAGTGCCTCCATAGACGGATACGCGTTACAAATGCAGGGGAATCGACAATATTAGTCAATAATTCCAATAACTAATCAAAATAGAATGTAGCGTAGCAGTCCCTCCACATAAGTCCCCAATTCCAGATATTCACGATTATTTGGGTGTATAACGAATTATGCATGATACGCAACACGATGACATGCTGGTTACGCGAGAAAGGCGATGTTGCCAAGCGGCTCGCATTGATAGTGACGTGGGTATGGCAATGTTGCCCAACGGCTCACTATGCTTGTGGCTTGAGCAAGACGATGCGCTGCTGGTGTCAGCAAGGCGATGCTGCCAAACGACTCGCTATGCTGATGACGTGGGCAAGGCGATGTTGACAAACGGCTCGCTATGCTTGTGACGTGAGCACGACGATGCGCTGCTGGTGTCAGCAAGGCGATGCTGCCAAACGACTCGCTATGCTGATGACGTGGGCAAGGTGATGTTGACAAACGGCTCGCTATGATAGGGACGGGACGTGAGCAAAGCTATGTTGCAAAACAACTAGGTGTGCTGGTGACTTAAGCAAAGCGATGTTGCCCAACTACTCTCCATGCTGGTCAAGTGTGCAAGGCGATGTTGCCAAACTATTCGCTATGCTGGTGACGTGAGCAAGGCGATATTTCCAAAGGACTTTCTATGCTGGTGACATGAGCAAAGGGATGTTGACAAACGACACGCTATGCTGGTGACGTGAGCAAGGCGATGTTGCCAAACGGCTCTTATTGCTAGTAATTCGAACAAGACGTTGTTGACAAACGACAAACTATGCTGGTGACGTAAGCAAAGCAATGTAGCAAAATGGTTTGCTATGATAGTGACGTGAACAAGGCGATGTTGCTAAAACACTCGCTATACTGGTAACGTGAGCAAATCGATATTGCTAAACGACTCGCTATCCTAGTGATGCGAGCAAGGCTATGTTGCCAGACTACTCGCTATGCTGGTGACGTGAGTGAGATGGCTCGCTATGCTGGTGACGAGATCAAGGCCATATTACTAAAGGAATTGCTATCCTGGTAAAGTGAGCAATTCGATATTGCGAAACGGCTCGCTATGCGGACGAGTTAAAGCGTCGATGCGCGGTGCCGAATCGCTATAATTATACAAAATAATCACGAAACTCGCTAAACGATAGTGTGAAATGACTCGCAATATTAGCAACATAACCTGAGATCGCGAAAATGTTCAATGAAGTCAAATAACAAATGAAAGAATATACGAAAACAACAATGCCACAAATGCAGCAGCAGCTACTGTACCCCACTAATGCATCTGTCCGCAGAGTTCAAAATAATATATCCTCCAGGAGGCTCTTATATCATAAACGAAAAATATAACTCGCATCGGGCGTCGGTTATTGTGAAATATTTACTTTGTTCCAATATTGTATTCCGTAGGCGACTCGCGCCACGTTGCCCATTGCGCCATTGCAACTGCAAACAAAAACCAAATGGACCACGGATGAGTCAATTGTTTGAAAGCCTTCTCTGGGAGAGCGTATTATGCACTCCACCAGATCATTTTTCAGATGATACCAATCTAGCGAAGCCCCTCGCGCGGTATAACGATAACTGCAGCAAAATAAATAACAAACACAAACACCGTATATAATACATATGTATATACATTTATACAAGGGTTATTTGTTTATTTTTCAACCGCTTATCGCAAAGACTTATAAAAAAAAGGTTGTGTCAATCCAAGACTTTCCGGCAAGTAGATAAGGACTGATTACATCCGAATATTAATTTCATAAATAAAATTAATGAGCGTTTTTTCTCGGCCGACAGACGAACCCGGTTGGGTTCATTTGCGATTGAATTGGGCAGTATGGTTCATTTCTCGGCTAAGGGCGGCTTTGCGCCAAGCACGAACAGATGGCGTTAATATGTATTTTAATTGTCGGGCAAAATTTAAATATTAATAATATTGCTTGTATATGAGCTCTTCCAACCAAAATTTCAAAATAAGCTTTCAGTGCTTGCATTATTTATAAAATTAATATTCGGATGTAATCAGTCCTTATCTACTTGCCGGAAAGTCTTGGATTGACACAACCTTTTTCTTGATAAGTCTTTGCGATAAGCGGTTGAAAAATAAACAAATAACCCTTGTATAAATGTATATACATAATGTATTATATACGGTGTTTGTGTTTGTTATTTATTTTGCTGCAGTTATCGTTATACCGCGCGAGGGGCTTCGCTAGATTGGTATCATCTGAAAAATGATCTGGTGGAGTGCATAATACGCTCTCCCAGAGAAGGCTTTCAAACAATTGACTCATCCGTTGTCCATTTGGTTTTTGTTTACAGTTGCAATGGCGCAATGGGCAACGTGGCGCGAGTCGCCTACGGAATACAATATTGGAACAAAGTAAATATTTCACAATAACCGACGCCCGATGCGAGTTATATTTTTCGTTTATGATATAAGAGCCTCCTGGAGGATATATTATTTTGAACTCTGCGGACAGATGCATTAGTGGGGTACAGTAGCTGCTGCTGCATTTGTGGCATTGTTGTTTTCGTACATTCTATACATCGTACATATCAAAGGCACCTGTTTACCTAATTTCAAGTATCTTAGTACAATATTTGAAGATTGGCTTATGACTAGTACGCCCCACAATCTTCAACCAAAATCTTTTCAACTCTTGCCATTACCAATGATGCCTGCATGCTAATTCCAATCGCAAGCACGCGTTGCCCCAAATTAAAAAAAATAATTGATTGTTCCTTACATTTGTATAGCGGAATTAAAATTGTATTAGTAAAGCTTCTTTATGAGAATTTTTTATATATGTATTAATATATGACTATTGCGTACCCTGGTAGACCGATTTGAACCACGAATTTTGCAACACTTGCCATGATGACCAAAAGATGCCTGCATACCTAATTTCAGCTTAATTGGATTAAGCCTTTGGGCGCTATGGTGGAGGAATACATAGACACAGACACAGAGACAGAGACACAAAGACAGACTCCTGTCTGTAAATGGTCCTAATCGTCTCGGGGGGGGGGGGGGGGGGGGGGTAAGAGAAGGGGGGAGAGGGGAGGGAGGGGTCAAAATGGATATATTTCATCTCCATTACGAAATAAAAATCGCGTTCACTATACTTTCTCTCCTGGTCGGCTGTTGGGCCGGGGAAGTAATATCATTAGAAAGTAATATTCTTATTTTGAAAAATCTAAATCCACGTATAAGCAATACCGAATTCGAATTTGTGAAATCCCTTTTTGAATTAAAATTGACAAAGTGCATCTAGCCTCGCTATAAATTTTCTTTTATCTTGGTTTAAAGTTCGCTACAGCGGCACGTGGCTGCTACTGCAACAGCCATTAGCCTCACACCTCATTGCTAAGCCGCCTAATCTGTTTTTCTATATTTTATTTGTCATTATTGAAGAATCAGAGCTAAACTAGGAATGGTTTGGTGAGATATTATGTTTTGAAAGAAATGAACACGTAGAAATAATTTTAAAAAATGCAATATTTAGCATATTTTTGTATCTCTACAGTCGAATATAACAGTGCAGGCGCTGGAGATAGTTGAGCATGAAAAATGTGAGGACCGAATTCCACCAATGGATTTGAGTTAAGAATAGGTCAAAGATTAATATTACGGATCTTGCCAGTCCATTTTTTTTTATTTGTAAAGAGAATGGATTAAGTACTTGCTATACAATTATATTAATGGTTATTTCAGTAATGATTTATAGTTTTTTTTATAATAGTGAAACTGATGATGGGTTATTGCACGAAACAAACAGAAGTAAAAGTAATAAAAATATTTTTTATTAGGAAAAAAAACATATATACAAAAAAACAGCGAATTGAAACAAAAATATTCGTAAGTTAGGTAAACAATTACTCATTTTTATTTAGACAATTATTATTGCTACATTAACATTAAGAAATGCAATATAATCCTGATTTTTGCAAATGCAAGACATTGTTCGACAATTTGCAGTACATTTACAAGGTTGAATTAATAACTTGGGTAAAGACAGCATAGTCATTTGTCGTGAACGTAAGTCACGAATTGAGAGAACAACTAGGTGTAAAAATTTGGTTAAGGTGTCTCAAGAAAGCTCTCGGTTTGTAAACATGTCATCAAAAGACAAAAACTAAAAAAAGTAATTAAAAGAGAAAATTAAAAAATGATAGGCCATCTGCTGGACTTCCGCGAGGGTGGCGAGGGCAAGGGGGAAAGGGTGGGGGAGGGGGTGAAGGGTGGGCGCGGGGAGGGGGGTACTTGGGGGAGGGAGGTGAGTAGGGGGTAGGGAGATTGATGTTGGGCTGGGGGCAAAAGGGGAGAAAGAGAGGGGAGGTTTGGGGGCGGTGTTATAAAGAGGGGTAGAAAAAGGGGGGGGTTTCGGTAGAGAAAGGGAGAAGGGGAGAGATTGAGAGAGATTGGGGGTTAAGGGAAGGAGGAGTGGGCCACAGGGGGAAGGAGGGTTGGGGGGTTTTTGGGAGATTTGGTGCGCGAGGGGGATTGTCAGTTATACTTAATATTTAAAAACAAATTTTAAAGATTTCAATAATTTCACCGTTTAGTTGCTAAAATAAGCTGAATTAGCGCAAAACTTTTTGTTTACTTTCTGCCACACGCCATATCACGTACGCGTCGCTTTTCGATTGTTGTTGTCCGTTTTCTCCATTGGTGACATTCCTGATAGTAGATCAAATAAGCAAGGCACCGCGACGTAATCGAATTAATCTAAAGAAATATTATTTGTACAAAAATAGGAAGTATGTTTTTGAAACATTACTGTCAATAAAGTGACCGTCGATTTCGACAGGGTTCAGGTACTTATATACTAATTGGATTGATAAGGAAAATAAACAATAATTATAATAAATCAGTTGTATATAAGAAAAAGCATTGTATGCAAAGACATGTCCGAATTTAAAAAGGATAACATGTAATCGTAGCATAGGGGCATGGAACGAAATAATGATAAAGAACAACTTAAAAAATATCGTAATACATTATTAATAGTCATGGAGAATGCAAAATAAATTCATATTGGGATTAAAAATACCAAATCTAGCAATATGCTTCCAACATGAAAATAGTGTCATAGTGTCACTATATCATTATCTTTTCTATTATTTAACTGAAATTTCATTTTACTAATATGTATTCGTTTTTAAAATCTGTTATATGTTATATATAACTAGATGTCTTACCCGAGATCTCACAATATATATTTTAAGACTTTTGATGTCTATTGGGACTTTAGTCTAGAAACAGAGACTAATGAGTAAAGCGATTTCGCACTTTAATAAGACTCGCACTTACTTACTCGTATATTATGATGACAAAAATTAATATTTGTCGATTCGTACATATGGTATGTATTTTCGGTCGTAGAAAATGGTAAGATAGACGTAATAAAAGAAACTTGCCATAATCCCTTATTCTACGAACAAAGGATAACACGGAGATCTTGGCGAGATTTTTAAAAACTAAGCAGTGCTCTTATTTCTGGAGAAGAAGTACTTTGAAATCGGAGACTATCGCGGTTGTTTAACATAATAAAAAAGAAAAAAAACGAATTTACCGTGTGAATTTTGTAGCACCCGACGTTTCGGCGACGTTCCAGCCGCCGTTGTCTAGGGTAGACAACTAGAGCTGTCAACTACATCGGGCGAACCTATCACCTCAGGAAGTTTTAACGAAATATGATCGTTGTATCTCCCGTGAAGTGAGCCTAGAAGACTTAGGACAAAACAGTCCACCGTCATCTCCGCCACATGCTCGTAAGAGGCCAACGCCGACATGGTTATCCGCGATAACCAGGTGTGTTACCCAGCAGGCTTACATTCACGCCCTTACTTCCAGTTTCGACCAGATTACTCCGGTCTCTCGACTGGTTACGAGTTCGACGTCGCTTGCGAGGTCCTCTCCCTTACGAAGCGGTAAAACGGTGTAAACCGAATATATCGCGGACCACGACATCCTTTGCCCGGCTGTTCACCCGGAATCGGGTAGCCGATGGTCGTTTTAAGAGCAGTCGCCGTAAGGTCAGCAACCACCCCCGCTCTGTAGGAAACAGCACTGCTTCCAGACTCCCCCGACGTTAGTCAGAATGTACAATCGATTGGCTTACGCCGCACGGTGCGCAGACCGTCCAGGAGCGCCAGAAGATTGACTCTTAGGGGAAACTAGCCCTAAGGCCAGAGTTCTACCCGGGCTCGCGCTTCATGCGTGGAGGCCGCCGGATAAGTGTTGACCCATGAGTGTGACCGACCCTGAACAAATAGGTCTTCGTGATAACTCAGAAGGACCCATTAGCTCCCATTAGAGTAGACAATCTACCCTAGACAACGGCAGCTGCAACGTCGCCGAAACGTCGGGTGCTACAAAATTCACGCGGTAAATTTGTTTTTTAACTTATTATAAGAAGAACTTTGTTTTGAATTCGCTATCATTTCCTATACCATTAAGCAATGTACGTTATCATTTGTCGTGATTCCGGTTTTCGACGTATATCCAATCCGATCCTTAATAAGTACGTACTTTAAATTATCGTTATTTGCTAATTATCCTTGATTTATTAACAAGGCGCGTATCCGACTTTTAATCAAGCCGAGAAATACTCAACAAAACATCTTAAAATAAGTGTTATTCCGAGATAAAAGGGTAAAGACTTTTCATCGCGTTCATTGTTCCAAAGACCAGAATCCTTTGTTATGCGACGGTAAAAATAAACAGAGATATTGCACGTATTCTCAAGGACCGATATTACTGCACAGATTAATATTAAACCGAGCATTGTGCAGCGATATTAGACGACTATATGTGCCTCTTTTTGAAGACTAATTTTAAATAAAGTTAAAATGTACTCATTGTATTCAAATAATATTCCTCGTAAGCACTTAGCTTAGTCTTTTTCACACCCCCTAATTGACTTAAGGGGTCTTAGTCTTTCAAAGCAATAATGCCTTGAATATGGATCGTAACATTTTGGCGATTCTAGAAGTCTAAAGACTGCTACGATATCCAAATATTGGTTGCTGGACGCTGCGCGCTATGTGAATTCTCAGCTGGAATTATTATTTCCAGTCGAATATTACTCGAGTGTGATTTTCCAATGCCTATCATTAGAATATGCACGATGGGCTGTAGCAATAGAAATATAAACTGTCCGTGGGGCGTATAGTATATTATTGAAAGCAGCGCGCAACAGCGAGCTGCTCTCAGAATTATTTTATTGCTATATAAATTCACTGAACGCAGTGCTAGTAACAACGCATAAACCACGAGTCCAGTGGGTCGTGAAAACATTCGTTTAAGCAATGGCAAAACCATATCTAAATATTGGTACATCAAACCAAATCCGGTCTAAACTTCGCCGATCGTATTTCACCTCAACAATAATAAAGCGAACAGGAAATTAAATCTAACCATGTGCATTTTTTATAACCATTGTGCGTCAGGGGTCTTGGAGACGTTGAATTGAAGAAAAAGGCGCATACACCAGTCAGTATAGCAATTCTAGTTGGGTACTATATTAATATTTTAGAAACCTACAGGAATATTTAAGTCATCACTTGCTTTTTATTTTTGACAAAAAGGTCAGGGGCACTATTTTGGAAGGGTTTAGTATAATGTTGTTTACTTTAAACCAGTGATCTAGAACCTTTTTATTTTGATTTTTAAACAAAAAGCTTATGTCATCAGCATATATTAGTGTTGTAACATCCGTAGGAATCGAGTCACTTATATGGCTAATGTAAATAATGACTAACAGTGGTCCGAGTATTGACCATGGGGAACCCAATGTCCACCATCTAAGTCGTACTATCTAGTTAGGATTTAATGAGCTAATGAGCACTGCCGCGGATGCCATGCTTCCCCAGTTTTTTGAAAGGATAAGATGGTTTTTCAGTGACTAAGCATTTTTTAAGCTATTGCATAGCTTTTATCGCGGGCCTAGGGCCAGCGCGGCGACCGAATGAAGAAATTTCTTAACGAATATTAATGATTTTAAACTGATAATTACGTCTAAACGAGTACTGATTACGATTCGAAAAAAATATATCTTAAACAAGAACATTTTCCTAATATTCTTAGCTTTGAATATTTTACATTTTGTTTATATTACATAGTGTAATTAATTTGTGAAATTAGGTCTAACCGAACACAAAAACGACTACTACGCAAATACTATCTGACGTATTATTATGAAACCTTCACTATTTTAAAGATAATTTAATTACCTATCTTTTTATCTAAGATTTTTTTCGAATAATCCGGTTTTTTCGTTTTATCGAAAAAAAAATTCGTGCGCGGCGCTCTATCGGAAGACGTTTTAATTATTATTCCGAATCATTTGCTTCTGCAGCCGCAAATGATTCGGAATAATTTCAACGTTTTCCGATAGAGCGCAGTTATCCGATATCAGAAACAATAAAATAAATAAATAATTATAATTGCATAAGTTGTTAAAAATGCTATGCAATAGCTTTACCGCGGCAGTCCCCGAGTGCCACACTTATTTTTAATTTTATTTATATAACCAGTTGATAAGAGTTCCTACAATTGGTAAAGTCAAAGCCCCTCCTGTCGCGAAGTAAAAACTCACCTATCACTTTTGCGCGCGACATATTCGGGCAAAAAATCGGCGCGAGTCAACGGCCTTGAGAAAAACGATCATAACTTATAAACCACTAAACAGAATTAAAAAAGATAAAGAGAAGAATGATCGCATTAAAATTTGACATATAAAACATTATAACCTTATCTCGTAAAACAATTAAGATAATAATGAATAAATATTACAAAATTGGCAAACTGAAAAAACTCGCCTATAAAATCATTTCGATTTTTTTGTCACAAAATACGTAAAATATGCAAAAATTGTAAATACAGTTTATTAAATGCTTTACCAAAACAATATTTTTTTTTTACTTATTTGCATACAAAAATATTTATTTATTCAGCCAAGAAAAAATTTATGTATTCTCGTAAAAAAAAAATTTTTAAATTTTTAATTTGTGACTACTTATGATTTTTTTTTAAATGAAATTCTTTTAAAATAACTGTTAGGTTATCACACTTCTTAGAAATCACACCAGAACTTTGAGCTTTGTCTGATATTATAGAAAAATCTAAAGTTTTGAGAGTTTCCGCGTCCGAACTTAATAATAAACTTTGAATGCTCATAATATAAAATTCGTTAGATTTTTTCAATTATATTGTCTTATCATAGACTTATTATATGTCTAATAACTAATTACTATACTCCAAAGAGTCACATTTCATCGAAAAACTATGGAAAATCGCACTTTATTCTCTCATAGTAATTATCAAAACAAGTTTCTTTGCGCGATTCATTTTACAAAACAAGATATAATTTTCAAAATACGCCTAATTATGTGATAACTTAGGATGTAAATGAAGCAATACTTATTTTGTTAGTAAATTAAAGCGACATTACGTCATATTTCGCAATATAGAAATGACTAATCCTCATTCCGAAACTACTTAAAATGCAAATTACTCACTGTTCTTCGGTAAATAACACTCAAAAACTGCACACACACACTTTTATCACCAATTCCGCGGAGCCGTACGCGGCCGTGCGAATGCCGACGGGAGACTAGGCGTTTGACGTCTATGCTCACTTTTTAAATACCGTTCGATATTGCCACACAGAAATCTTGAATTAAAGATATTTTGGCCATATCGTTGCGCCGTCAGAAAGCAGAAGCCGACGACGTTTCGTAAATTGCATTTTTCGCAGCGGCGAGCGCTTTGTCCGGTATCGGATGTTACGTGCTTTAGGCGGCCGACATAAATGTCCCGAATCGGATGTTACGTGCTGTGCGGGCCAAAATTACTACTCGGTTGCGAATATAAACTAGAATTACAAAATTAAACAAAATTAATACTCGAATATGTACCTATATAAGTACCTACATTATATGGTATACATACAAGAAAGTTGTTCATATAAGCGCAGTTTTTCTAGGTTATGTATAAATAATTAACAAACAATTTCACAAATTGTCAATTATGTACTATCGTGCTATCGTACTCTCGTACATATCGTACTAATCATCAATCAGAATTATTGATACGGTAATTTTAGGGATCTATAGGTCGCCTTCCCAAAACAATATCACCCCATTTTTAAACTCACTGTCGCATATATTAGAGACAGAAACTAACAAAAACTGGGTCCTTACTGGGGATCTCAACATTCATATCCTGAAACTCGAGGACAGACAAACTAATGATTATTTGTGTCTTTTGGCAGAGCACGGCATGGTGTCAGTGATAAACAAACCTACGAGGTTCAATGCATGCCTAGACAATATTTTCACCACATTAAAATATAACATTCAAGGTATTATTTGCGACTCAGTTATTACAAATCATTATTCAACAATTTTCACGGCTGATTTGAAAAACACTAATAACAAAAATCCAAGGAAATATATTAGAAAAATTGATTCCGACAAACTGCAAAGAGAAATCGATTTAGTGAATTGGGAAGATCTATACGAACTAACGGACACAAACGAAGCCACTAATTTCTTTATAAATACAATCGAAATGTTATTTAATACAAATACAAACATAAATATTATCCCGCATAACAAACGTAAATTAAAACCATGGCTAACTGATGGACTATTAAAATCAATTCGTAAAGGAGACCGACTTCATCGGCAATCTAAACTCAACCCGGGCGATAGAATTCTTAAAGACTTTTATATTAGATACAGGAATATTTAAAAAAAGTCTTAAACATTACTAAAAACAAATATTATAGCAAAAAAATTAAAGATACACAACACGATGCTAAAAAAACATGGAATTTAATAAATGAGATTACTCATAGGAAAAAAGATCACTCCAAGAAATTATTATTAATGATGAAGTAGTAACTTGTGACAATACTAATAAAAATAAAATTGCTGATTATTTTAAAACTTTTTTCACCTACATTGGTAATAACTTGGCTAATACAACAATACACAAATTAAATAGGTCTGAGGATGAGCTCGCAGATTCGTGCAATAAGGCTAATACGCAACGATCTCTTACGTTTTCACCTACAAACCGCACGGAAATTGACAATATTATCAACAATCTGAAACCAAATAATTCTACCGGTACTGATTGCATTACACCCAAAACTCTCAAAAACAGCAAATACAGCTTATCCTCGCCACTTTCCTATATTGTAAACTTAAGCATGTCAACAGGAGTTTTCCCTAACGATCTGAACGATGTTTCCCGATGATCTAACGATGTTTCCCTAACGGTCTGCCCTATATTCAAAGGCGGAGCGAAGCACGATGTAAGCTGCTACCGACCGATCAGTCTCTTGAGTACAATATCGAAAATTGTGGAAACGGTAGTAAATAAACGCATCGTTGCAGCGTTTATCGACGAAAACAATATTTTTTCACCAGCGCAATACGGCTTCAGATCAGGTATGGCTACTCAGGACGCAATTGCATTTCTCACGGAAAAAGTGGTGAAAGCGCTTGACGAGGGAGAAAATAGCTTAGCTGTGTTTCTAGATCTTGCGAAAGCATTTGACACCGTCTCCCATCGTATTTTATTTGCTAAACTCGAAAACGCTGGAATTCGCAATTTGTCCAAAAAATGGTTGATTAGTTACCTTACTGACAGGACTCAGAAGACTAGACTAGGAGAGATGTTAAGTTCTCAAGCCACAATTAAATTTGGCGTTCCACAAGGAAGCGTACTCGGTCCGTTGCTGTTTCTGCTATATATCAACGACTTACCTAACGTCGACTTAGAAGGGGGCGAAGCTTTGATGTTTGTAGATGATACTATGATTATCTTTAAAGGCAAATCATGGCAAGAGGCATATATTAAGGCTGAACTCGGTCTTTGCCGAGTAAAGCACTGGCTCGATCACAACCTACTTACTTTGAATATAGCTAAACAAAACATATGACATTCGCCATCAGTAACATCAATCTCCTCCAAGGTAGTATGCCAAACCTTCACTTACGCGACTGTGTACATGCTGACTACAATTGCCCTTATTGTCCATATTATTTGAGAAAGTGAGTAAAATAAAGTACCTTGGAGTTATTGTAGATGATAAGCTCAACTGGAAGGACCACATATAGGGTACTGCATCAAAGGTCCGCCAACTTATCCACATATTTAAGGTACTAAGGAGTGTAATCTCAAAACCCTTAATCAAAACCATCTATTACGCTTTAGTCAATAGTATACTATCATATGGGATCCTTGGATGGGGTGGCGCGTCACTTTTAGCTCTAGATCCCTTGATTAAGGCTCAAAAGTCAATAATTAGGGTAATCAATAAAAAGCATTTTAGGTTCTCCAGCGACCACCTATTTAAAGAGTTCCGAATCCTAGACATACGCCAATTATATGTGAAAGTATCAACAATATTTTATTACACCCACATAGAGCGGCATATGATTAAATCTCACACTATCAGAACACGCGCAGTTACAGCCATGCAACATGACGTTCCCCTTAAGACAACTAAATTTGCCCAACGACATTTTTCTTTTCTAGCTGTCCGACTACACAATAGAATACATTCGGAATTAAAATTGAAGTTAGATACCATACGAGGAAGAAAAATTTTGACGGAATGGTTGATTGAACTAGGAAGGAACGAAACGGAGAAATTAGTTAATTATGACATATGTGTATGTGTATATATGTGTATATATCATTATTTTAATCTTATTATTATGTATATTATGTTACTAAATTATAAGTACCTGTAAAATTTGTGTAATATAGAGCTACCACGTGAAGCAATGCTACATTATGTTACACTTACCAACTAAAAAAAAAGAATACATAAAGGTCTACCTTAGTACGGGCATTACTCCAGCAAGGTAGATTTTAATCTTATTAATCTAGTATTACAAATGTGTGTGAAATATTATTAAATAAATAAATTTGATAATTTCACAAACTATAGACAGTAATAAAAATTAAAATTAAATACATATGTTGCCAATTAGTAATGATAATAATAATCAATAGCCAATTGACAGAATAAAAAATCACAATTAAATAAAAGTTAATATATTAAGAAAGAATTTTGATAGTCGATTATTTTCCAATACGATATTTTCAAAATGCTTAATGCTATAAATTGTTATTTAATAAAAATACACGGTATCTTTATCAATTTTATTTGACAAAAGTTATCGATAGGTCACAGAACACCGCGAGTGGGTTTATCGAGTTGTTTAGCTATCCCAGAATTTGTCCAACCAGAGTGATTATGACTATGACAGTAGACATCTGTTTTCTAAAGCCGAACTGGGAAACCATTAGTTTCCCAGTTCCCAGCAGACCTTGAAAATATCGGCTGAAACTGTGCTTTTTTTGCAAAATAAATCACCGGGGGAGAGTATTTGCTTGGCAGAAATAATTATGATAAATAAATATTTTGTTACTAAGTTGAAATAGTTCATATTTTTAATCCTAAAATTTATCCAGCTTTAATGCGAAAAGTCATAAAAATTTCAGCCTTCTTCAACTAAGCCTTCATCGATTACATGCAGTCAGTCAAACGCACGGGTGAACACCCATCTGGCGGCCTACACACAGAAGTGCGAGCCAGGGTAGGACGCTGGCCTGCTGGCCAGTCTCCCCTAGGAGTCAAGCTTTGGGTTGTCCTGGACGGTTTGCGCACCGTGCAGCGTCAGTCGAATGATTGTGCATTCCGACTAACAGCCGGGGTAGTCTGGAAACAGTAATGTTTCCTAAGAGCGGGGGTCGTTGTTAACCTTACGGGAACTGCTCTTGAAACGACCATTCGGCCTCCCGATCCTGGGTGAAGGGCCGGGAAAAGGTAGCCGTGGTCCGCGATAGACTCGGTAAACACCGTATCACCGCTACGTAAGGGAGAGGACCGCGCAAGTGATCTCGATCCTGTAACCAGTCAGGAAGTAGGAGGTATCCTGTAGGCTAATGCCGGACGGAGATATCCTTCCAAATTTCGAGGCTAATATCGAAGCTGAACGCTGGGTACCTTTCCCGGTGCCTTGGTGTAAGGCGTTGACCTCTGACGGGCGAGTGGCGTAACTAGACAGTGGGTTGTTTTACGTCCCAAGTCTTCTGGGCTCACCTCACGGGATCATCTTAGTTTTCAGCGCCGAAGAAATTGAACACGCAGAATATTTCAAACACGCAGAATATGAAATCTGCAATAATCTCAATTCCTAATAAAACTGTAACAATAAATATTCATAATTGCGAAAAGGTCTCAAATGTAAATATAAGTGTTTAGTTGTTTTATTATTTGATAGTATTTAATTTCAATTTAGTTGATACTCTATGTTTTATTAAATAATAATATTATAATAAAATATGAGGCGCCTTTTATTTTCTCGTAGAGGATGATGAAAAGTAGAGTGTATCACTCGGGCGCAAAATATTTTTATCTCGGGCGCTTTTTTGAATCCCTCGCTACGTTCAGGATTCTACTAAAGAATCCCTCACTTCGCTCTGGATTCAAAAAAGCGCCCTCGCCGTAAAAATATTATTTTGCTCCCTTGTGATACAATCTACTATTACAATCTACTATTACAATCGATCGATATTTTTAACGAGAACTGGTAAATAAAATCATTCGATATTTTTAACGAGAATTGAAGTAATCGTTTTAAAGCGTGGTAATAATATTGCTTTCTCTACTCAGAATGTTACTTGCGTCATTCGCTAATAATTGAAATGTTGCTAACCGCAAGGGTTGCTACAGTTTTATTATTTTTAAAAATCAACCTCCCAAAAGAAAGAGAGAAGCATAAATTGTTATATTATAACTAATCTACAATTTTTCTATATGTACATTTTTAGTGTTGTCGGAACGATAAATAAATCTGACATTATACTATGTGGTATTTTTACTTCTCTCAAGCACCACTAATTGCTTAATATTTGCCTTTCAAAGTAGTGCATAATGCCTCGAATAAGATTCGCGAAATTCTCCGCGACCCTCGAAGTCGCTAGACGGTCGAAGTTTTTGCGGTCGCAGGACGCGGCGCGCGGTGCGGAGCCGTGCAAATTCCCGTCCGGCAATTAAATTCCCAGTCGAACGGGAAAATTGTCGGGCGGATAGGGCGGATAGAGACAGTCCGCATGTTGCGTTCCGCTTTCATCCATATTCCATCGCTAAATAAATTCACTGAACGCAGCGCCAAACACAACGTACAAACCACGAGTTCGACAGGCCGTGAAAATGTCCGCCGGAACATTGCTTTTGTTACAGATTGAATCACCGGCCGATTCTTTGTTTCGAGAAAATTATATTATTGCGAATAGTTGGCGGCTGTATGAAAAATAAATATTGCAATAACTTGATTGCTTTATTGTTCACAAAATTTACCCAGCTTGACGATAACATTTTAGAGGCTGCCTTCCTTCTTACACGATTATTTTGCGATTCTTGATGTTCAGAATTTGACCCTTTACCTTTTAATACAACGCTTGCACTAGATTAATACATATTTATGATTCTAGATATTTATTATGCACTAGATATTCATATTTATGCACTAGTTTAATACACAACATGAGTTATACATATTTATGATTCATAATTTAATTAATAATTGACTTTATATACGTATTATTATATTTACATACGTAGATTTTAACCCAAATATTTTTATTTCATTATATTTGTAATTCCCAATTACCTACGGTAAAATGGAGAACATAATATACATTTAAAATATCTTAGACAAAAAACCAGTATCAAAGTTCTGATAACATGTATGCCAAAAACTGTTACTAGTAAAATGTCATCATCTTAGCTGGAACATCCATATTAATGAACTGTGTAGTACGCTTTCTTCGGCAATATATGCGATAAAAAATATTAAATTCTTAGCTGGTGAAATCGCTGCAATAACTGCGTATCATGCCTGTTTCCATTCTGAAATGACTTATGGTATACCGATATGGGGGAATGCCACAGACAGTTCTAGGGTTTTCATTTTACAGAAAAGTGCACTAAGAGCAATTGCAGGAGTATTCCGTGACACGCACTGCGAACCATATTTTCTTAAGTACAAAATACTGACTTTTACGTCTCAATATATTTTACAATGTCTACTATATGCTAAATTAAATATTAACGAACAAGAGGTAAACGGGAATATGCACTCCCACAATACACGCAGACGTGATGACGTTATCCTGCCTAAAGTACGCCTTACGCAGACACAAAAGTCCTTTGGATATTTGAGCTATAAGCTCTTTAACCAGCTACCACTCTCCACAAGAAAGATGGAAACAAAGGCGTTTAAAAGATTTTTTAAACAAAAGCTACAATCCACACATGCTTACTATAAGCTGGGTGATTTTTTTGAGCATGTCAATTCTTTCAAATGGGAATAACATTAATATGTAACTTTCAGGTACCTCATTTTAGTTCTTGTTGTTTAATAATAATGTTATGAATTTAATATTTAATATGTAGATTTCAATGTGTAATGTAACATACCTGATCATATACATATGTACGTTGTTTTATCCAATTTTGTTTTGATACTTCCTATTGTGTGATTATTTTTTGTATAAAGTGCTTGATGACTATTATTATTCTTATAATAATTATCTATTTTATATGTATACTCATGTACATGGATTCAGCTCTATTTTTTTTTTTATTTATTTGTCTGCCGTGTAAAGCCGACTTTAGTCAACACTATTGTCGAATTAATATATATGGTTTAATCGTTTTATATCTACATTTAAACTGACGAATTCTAATAAGAGATAATTAGCTTTAATTCATAATTCATGCTTTTATTGTATATTCTGAATGAATAAATTGAATACTGAATACTGAATACTGAATACTGAGTGATCCATTTTAATGCTACCTAACTAGACTATAGCCTGTTATAAGATGGACGTTTAACATGTTGTAAATATATTTATGAACCGAAAAAAAAGTAAGTAAAGACAAGAAGATAATAAAATTTACCGAATGTATATGCTAATAGATATTTTCAATCCTTATTTAATATTGACAGTATAAAATGGTTAAACGTTATCATAATAATGCAAATCTAAAATAGTTCTGAAAGCAGACTTAATGTTATTCTCGTAACGATAAATAATGCATGGATGCGTATGTACTTTGTCTTATTAAAGTAAATGTTGCCAAGAGATTAGTCGAGTATTTGTCAACATTTGATAATATTTTAAAATACCCCCTCAATCGCCTTATGTCAATACTTTGTCCATATTTTTTATCATTGTTATAGCTATTGTTATTGACAAAGCCATCTAAATATAATAAGATAATTATTTAATATTGATACTATTCGGTGCTATCAAACTGACACGTCAAGTAATAGGCATCATCAAATGGTCTGTAGATTAATTCTAATTCAGCCGCAGTCTAGCAGACGGTTCTGTTGTTTGTTGGCTTTTGCGAGAGAATATATGAAGATACAGTTTCTTAAGTAGGGCTCAGGCGATGCCACTTCATTAATCAATGAACACTTTGTCGGTAAACGTGGCTGCGTATTAATTTCAGTCTGGTTACGAATATGAATGACGCGAGAAGGTCGACGTATAACTGCTTAAAACAGCGGTTCCCAAACTTTATCAGTCCGCATCTCATTTACGGGTATTTTATTTTGTCCCGGCGATCTTGTCAAAACATGTGTACAATGACATAGATCAGACAGAGAAATGAAAACAAATCTTAATGTAAGAATCACAATGTGGAGCTCACATTTAATAAAATTGAATTGCAAGAATCATCACACTAAAATATAAAAATGCAAAAGAATATGTGAATTAAATAGTGAAATTCTTTAACAAGTAAGTAGAAATCGAAGACTATCGCGGTCGTTTGATACTATAAATAGGATAAAACGAATTTACTGTGTAAAATTTGTAGCACCCGGCGTTTGGGCGATGTTGTAACAGCCGTTGTCTAGGGTAGGCTGAAGCGCTGTCAGTCGTCATCCGTTCTTTTTGGGACGCACACTGCAAACCCCGGGTTTGTATACAATCGAATGCAGCTGTGGGTTAGCCTACGTTCAGTAAACGAAACGGTCTATAGCCTTTTAATGAATGGAACACATTAAAACTGTTACAAAATTTCAGGAGAAAAAATCGTGATCTACTAATAAATATTGGATAGTGAAATGATTTTTTTACCCACAATTTATGTGCTATTTCGTGAAACCCGCCTTGTTGCATATTGGCACCATATTCTGGTGGGCATTTATATCATCACGCAGTCAAACACTCAGGCGGTCGCCCATCCAAGTATTCACCGCGCTTATCGGTTAACTTAACTGCTTAACTTCGGTAACGACTTCTCGTTACCGAAGTTAAGCAGTTAAGGTAACCGAGCTAAGTTGTTAACCGACTTAAGCAGTTAAGTTAACTTTTTCAAGCGGTGTCAACGTGGCTACGGCCGCTTCAATTAGGGAATGCAATCTCGATATACCGAGATCTCGAAATACCGAGAATCTGCCTCAAGCATCGCATTTTATTATCTAATATGCACCTCTTACTATAACGAAAATAATAACAAATATCTCGTATTATCTTTTATCAATAGCCTAGTGAGTACTTGATCAAGAGTTAATTTTTGAAAAACATCTAGCGATATAAAAAATTCGTTGTATCGGGAAATCATTTTTCGTTATTATGAAATCGAAGGCAACTATTAAGATTAAAATATCAGTAAAAATATAATTCTACTACTTCCTTGTTCGATAAAATATATAATGTGATTAATAATGTACATGTAATTCTACTAAATTCTTAGTTTAAATTTTTTTGTTTGTTTGGTAGGCAGCTCAAAAAATACATTTTTAGCATGGCGTTAAGTTTGTCGAGCAAATTTTATATTTAGCGATTTTCCTAAAGATTTCTCATCATTTATTTAATGATTACATCAGCAAGTTCCTAACTACCATATTACGTTATTATTGTAATACAGCAGATAATATAAAATCCGGGTGACAATATTATGAAAGCAATCTTATCATCGTATGTCATGATATATTAGTAATTATTGTTTAACATGAGCGATTACTGCGCTGTGAATATCATTACGCCGAACGAACTTCAGCAGTCTTCACTCTTCTAGCATATCCGTTGATCCTTTTACGAAAGTTTTGTTTATTTATTTTTTTTATATTTAGTCTTTTAAATAACGTCAATGACGTTTTCCAAACATGTGGATTTAATTGGTTTATAGCGGATCAATTTTGTTGTTTGCTTTTTGGAATATTGATTTATTCCACCAGGTATGAGCATGAATATTTATTGATGATTAATACATATATAGAATTTAAATTTTATTAGAAAAGCTTCATTAAAAAAGGCGACAAAATTCGATACTTGTATTTATTAGTTTTATGTATAATTTTGGATATTTTTAAAAATTATTTTAATGTATCTATATATTTTCGATAACCTAATTCTATGAGTTCAAGATTGAAAAAGTTGTGACTTGCCAGCCAGCTTCTGAAGCCGGAAAAGTGAGGTCATATTTATCGTGTCTGTCGTGCATCATGGATTTCGAACAAAGTGTTAATTTTAAGTTGCAAATAAGTGCCAAAAAAGATGTTGATGACTGAAGCTGAAAGATGGGTCTATGGACATGAACCTGATAAAAAGTTAGAGTTTCAAAGTGAAACCGAATGGCTCTTCTCGCCCTAGAAAGGCACGTCAGTCAAAATCAAATGTAATGGACATATTGTTATTTATAGTGAGATCAGTGTTCGTTCTAAGAGAAACAACTATAAACTCCGAATAGTGCAAGGGCCTACTGGAACGTTTGCAAAACTATGTACAGTGAAAGAGGCCAGAAAATAAAACAATGACTTTCTCATTCATCGCGACAAGGGCCCGTGCCTCGCTTCTGATCCGCAAATTTTTAACCGAAAAATTGTCCGAAAAATCTGTCCACATCCACCTTACTCTTCGGATTAAGCACCATGCAACCTTTGGCCGGCAACGACAGAGCAGGTGAAGGTCTGTCTGAAGCCTTATATATATATATATATATATATATATATATATATATATATATATATATATATATATATATATATATATATATATATATATATATATATATATATATATATATATATATATATATATATATATATATATATATATATATATATATATATATATATATATATATATATATATATATATATATATATATATATATATATATATATATATATATATATTTAATTGTAAGGTTAGTGAAGGTTGTACCTTTGCCGGACGTTTCGGAGCCCGTGGCTCCTTCTTCAGCGGCAAGAAGAATACTGCAGTGGAAGCTGTCACCTGCAACTACCCGCATTCCTCTGTGGTGCTGGGAGAGGGGTGTAATGGGCGGGAAAATGCATTTTTAAATAAAATATTGGATTTAGAATTTGGTAATGTGGAAATAAATAATGATATGTAGAGTGTATGAGAATATGTAGAGTGTATGAGAATATATAGGTGGAAGAATTAATATATAGTGTAATTTGTATCTACACTGTGTGTGTGTGTGTGTGTGTGTGTGTGTGTGTGTGTGTGAGGGTGAGTGAGGGTGTGTTTATTTGTTTGTGTGAGTGTGTATGTTTGTGAGGGTGTGTTTGTGAGAGTATAAAAACAGATAGATATATATGTATATATTAAAAGGGTGTATACTATAGGATGGAATGTGTCTGTATCATTAATGTTGAATATTCAGGCCTTTGCCATGGCAAGCTCCAAGTACCCAAATATGTCCCAGTTCCCATGTTTTGAGCTTAATTTCAGGCGTGTTCTCTGGGAACGCCTTTACCACCTTAACCGTAAAACAATCGTTAAAGGGTACTGGGTTACGGGTTACGTTAAAGGGTAAAGGGTAAACAATCGATTTGGGTACTTGGAGCTTGCCATGGCAAAGGCCTGAATATTCAACATTAATGATACAGACACATTCCATCCTATAGTATACACCCTTTTAATATATACATATATATCTATCTGTTTTTATACTCTCACAAACACACCCTCACAAACATACACACTCACACAAACAAATAAACACACCCTCACTCACCCTCACACACACACACACACACACACACACACACACACACAGTGTAGATACAAATTACACTATATATTAATTCTTCCACCTATATATTCTCATACACTCTACATATTCTCATACACTCTACATATCATTATTTATTTCCACATTACCAAATTCTAAATCCAATATTTTATTTAAAAATGCATTTTCCCGCCCATTACACCCCTCTCCCAGCACCACAGAGGAATGCGGGTAGTTGCAGGTGACAGCTTCCACTGCAGTATTCTTCTTGCCGCTGAAGAAGGAGCCACGGGCTCCGAAACGTCCGGCAAAGGTACAACCTTCACTAACCTTACAATTAAATAAAAATGTTTTAAAAGTTTTCATTTAAAAATTATATATATATATAAATATATATATATATATATATATACTATTATATATATAAGGCTATTATTAGAATATTTTATTAGGATATTTTTATTAGGACATTTTTGTTTCTACGGGATAAAAATAATTCACCGTAGTTAAGATATACTATCAAATGAATAAATGTTGCCGCATACTTTAGGATAATGATGTCAAAAGTCAAATATCAGCGAAATACGATAATAAATATTGCATATATCATGTCGTTGTATCTATGTGTCTCCTACCAAATGTATATAGAGTTGGGTACGATATGTAAGAAATATAAATTTTAATGCCCTTTGCGTTGATAACCTCGACCTGTGACTTTTAATAATTTATTAAATCATTAATAATTTTTGATGCAATATTAATAATAGATAGTATATGAAAACTTGTAATTTTTTTAATGCAGAACATGTTTATGCGATGAGTATTTGACAATATTCTAATGCAATGACAAATTTTCTAATGCAATGAGTGTTTGACAATATTTTTATGTTTATATATTTTTCTTCAATATAATATATGTCATCTTTTGTTATTAAACCTAATTTAATTTTAATATTTCTACCGAGGACTTTAAAGGAGCTAAGTAATTTGAAAGCGTTTAAGAGTCGTCTAAAAATGATTCCTATTTACAATGAGTTTTATAATATCGACAAGTTTAGAGATTTCTACACCAGTCACGATAATAATTGACATGTAATTATTAAATAACGGTTACTTCATTTATTATAATATTTTCTATTTTAATTACTCTTTTATATTTATATGTTTATAACTATTTCAAATTTGTGACAAACTGCCTTTTTATTATTGCTAGCTAATGGACTACTTTACCTTTTATTGTAATTATATTATAATTTTATTTTAAAAGAACATAGGCGACTTGTATTATCGAGTCACTATTAAAGAATAACTTTTTCTTCATACTTTCATTTTGTTTATCTGTTACAATGTTAAACTCGTCATATTTCACAAATAATATTTATTTTTATTGTATATGCTTTGCCGTACGCCTAAATGAAAAGTTTTGTGATATCTAAATTTGTAAAATATTTATATGACTATCATATTACCATAAGAGAGATTATTAAAAATATTATTATTATTTACGTTTCTTTTTTTTTATCTTTTTGTTCTTTCTTCTGATATTTTTCTTTATCAACTTAATAATTAAAATTATTATTTTAGGATGACGGTGAACGAAAATGATCAAAAGAACATCACGCGGATGTTCAACGTGATGACAGACGGAGTGAAGTGGTTGGAAAAATACGGCAATGGCATGGAAAGAATTTTCAAAAAACTGCCGAAATTTCTATCTTCCTTTATATCTACCCTTGCCATCGTTACATTTGGAGCAACATTACGAGGTAACAACTATAAGATGTCAATCCAACTTCTTCTTTTTCAACATTTAGTCACCCACTGTAGTAGGAGCCTAGACGTTGTGTGTAAGTCTCCCATAGTTGATGCAAATTTTAATGGCCCCTAGCTCTTTTCGTTAATTGAATGGTAGGTTATTGTTACTAATTGCATGGTATGTTATTACTAACAATACGCTAGCATATTTAACAATTTAATCACTATAGTATCTAAATAGATAATAGATAGGTTAGCTCTAAAATATTGCCTGCAGGCAATAAGCTCGCCTTTTCTTAAGAATAAAGCGTTTTATTATTATTAATAATAATACACACTTATTACATAATATGTACACTTAAAACTGAAATTACTAAAATCTATTTAAATATGTTATTTAATAGTAAAAAAAGTCTTCACCTGCTGGTCATAATATGTTACTAAAGGACTCAAGAGAATGGGTATTTTTGGGGCACTTTTCTAATAGCTGCGAGTCATATACCAATAGAACAATCTTTTTATGTAGAACATTTGATACTAGGACGACTGATCTCAATTTTGAGCCGTTTCTGAGTTACGTCCTATTAAATATGGCCAATTACCTGATAGGGCACCTAACCCATCGAGGCATTGTATTTTAAAAACTGTTTTAACGTAACCCGTCGCAGAATACCCGAAACGATAAAGTACATACGGTGTGTGAGTACGAACTATAAATTCCTAAGAATGCTCGAGCTTATCAGCAGTATATGGAAGGGAATTACTGGGATATGTTGCTTGAACTCCATAATGTGTCTCATGATTTGATTGCTGCTCTGCTTACTAACGTTTGTAATATGTTAAGGTCAGCTATCCAACATAAGTTGCCCAGTGATCATACATCATAACGTACTATCTTTTATGGATGTATACTGCAAATAATATATTAAAAATTAAATATTGGTATTAGGGTTTTCGCGTAATTAGCTATATTTAGGAAAATTTCGAACTTTAAAACTCCAAAACGGATTAAAATTAGGATAAGTTGCAGTAGTCTTAATATTCGAAATAAATACATATTTTCAATTGTCAATACGTTATTGTTATTGGAGAAGTGGGCCCAGTGCCCAAGCACTTTTGCCCATTGTCCTTTAATAGGATATTTTAGCTATCGAGAAGTACCTATGACCACCTCCAACCTCCATCATCATAAAAGCTCGATAGTTTCATATTATTGTCTGATCACAAAAATGGGTTAAGTATTATTAGGTATGCCTAGTTTCAAATCAATACGACAAATAGAAATGGGTAAAAATTGTGTTTTAAGATTCCCACAAGATAATAAATAAATACAAACGGAGCTGCCATGGAATTCACCGACCGGAGTCGGGCCCATCATAATACTATTTTTTTACACTTCTGGGGGGTGAGCAGTGGATTCCGGACTTACGAACCGGCTGTGGTAGGTTTAGGACAGCTGTCTTGCCACATGTGAGCGTTCACCTTGCCACCCATTCACTCCCCCTTCGAAGCCATAGAATTTGAGATGCGCAAATCGCAGTTTTAGATAATTTTTCTAAGAAAGAGTTGATTATTTTTCTGGAAAGGCCAAGATCTTTAAAGAGGTGAAATAGAGATTTAGCTGGCAGGCCACGAGCGCCAACTTCCACCGCGTGAAGGTGAACAGTGAAGCCGTTCCGGGTTACGGCATTTGCAAGATCATGGTATTTATTTAATTTGTACTCGTGGTCTTTTGGGATATTTGATTCCCATGGAACAGTTAATTCTACAATAAGAGCCACCTTCCGAGATAGAGAGTAAAGAGTTATATCTGGACGGAGGGCTGTGCATCCGAGACCTTCAGGGAATTTATACTGCTTAGAGACCGAATCAACCTCCAGAATCCAATCTGTAGCTTTCTCGATTATTGAGAAAGGTTTTGTAGTTAAATGTTTTTTGCCTTTAGAGCCATCCCGCACAAACTGTATTGGTGGTTTGGAGGATACTGTCAAACCCTTGTTGGCACGAGCCACTGAGAGACTAATTACCTCGCGAATAACAGCGAGAACTTTGTCATGGCGGTAAGTGTACCGTCCTTGATCTAAGGCCACCTTGCAGCCAGCTAGAATGTGTCTAGCTGTGCAAGGGGTATTGCTACAGAGGGGACAAGAACTATCCTCGGCAAAGCTCCAACGAGCGAGGTTACTGGGGTCTGGAAGTGTATGCTGAAAGGCATTCAAATAAAATTTCAGCATCTCTGGCGTCCAGTCATAGAGCATTACCTTCCAGTGCATTGGAGGCGGAATGCAAAAGTCCCCAATTGTTGTCCAATCATTCTGGCATTGAAGGCCAATAGCATGAGCCATACTCTTGCTGTCGTAATCTCCCCGCAAAAGAGACTTCTTCAAGTCCACGTCGCTCGTGGTTGTACTGCCATACCCCAGACCAGTGCCATTCTGGCTGATTCCAGTAAGGAACTTTTTGTGGAAGTCTACGCGGGCTTGTAGATCATTTGAATCACTACGGCCACTTATTACGTGCTTCGATATTGCCGGATCTTTGGAATTGCACAGAATCGAATTTTTGGTTATTCTGGAGTTGGCGTAGAGCAGAGAGGGCAGTTTAAGCGCTAGCCCAAAATTTTGTTTGGACCTGAAGAGAGTCGAGGGGTCAGCTGGTTTGGCTAAGGACAGCCAGGATTTTAAACTAGCTGTCACCAGCGCATCTAGACGGGACAGTTGGGTTTTGGTAAAATCGTAAATAAGAAAGGGCCATGACAAATGTGACGTTAGATAATTGTCATAGATCCAGGCCTTACGAGGGCCAGAAATTAGCAAGGCATCTATTTTCGCCAGGCAACTTTTGAAATGCTCTATAACATGATCGCCCGAGACGTCTTTTCCCTGGTGGGTGATTTTTCTGCCGAGGAATTTGAAATGATTGTTTGGGTCTATAAGGGAGATATTAGAGCCCTTATAGACCAATTTGGGGTCATAGGATGTAAATTTTGTGCCCATGCGGGCGAGTCCAAGGCAAAAACATTTGGAGGGCTTCACTTTTATACAGCCTGACCAGTCGCAGTCAAGCTAAAAAAACGTCCTAAAACTGCTTTATTTTTTAGAAATAGTGTTATAAGTGCCACATTTTTTAAATACTAATTATTATAAATAACTAACTGTTGTAAGAATTGTCATTATTTTATATTTAAAATATCATTATTTTTCAGTATGTCCGTAGGTTTTGGAGTATTAACATTTTCTATAACTTGAATAATCATGTGTATTGTTGTCTCTCTTAGGAGAATGGACAATAATATTTGTTATGCTTTGGAAGCAACTCGGGTTAGGGATGTTTAGCAACGATAATCAAACCCTGAGTTATAGCGAACTCTCCTTAAAGACACTGAAGATGGAAAACTTTTCATATTTCTTCATAAGTTCTATGATTGTGTCATACCTAGTCTACTTCACAGTTGGTGGATTTTTACATGTATGTATGGACGTTTATTATATAATATTATAAATAGGACTATATGCTATTAATTTTGCTCTATGGAATATACGAGAATAGTCTTCAATTTATATGTAAGTAGTATAAATTATTTGGGATATCAAAGTTTTGCTATTAAAATTGAGGGTTTAATTACATCCTTTTTTGTGGTTTTTAAATAACTATTTTCTTTCTCTTTTCACTGTTACTCGATAGTGGTATTTCTACGTCCAGCGAAAGGATACACCCCATGAATGGAAGATCCAGCCAGAGAAGTGGTTACCTGTAGAGTTGGAACTACATGAGATAATGGTGGGCTGTACGGCTCTTTTGTGTACTGGAGCATTTTCTGGTGCACTCGGATGCTACATCGCCAATGGAAACCCATCCCAAGTCTACTTCCAATTTGATGGCTATGGGTGGTGGTGGTTCTTCCTTCAGATTCCTGTCATATTTATTTATCAGGTTGGTATAATTGGTTTTAGTTTTATAATTTTATTACCTCATTTACAATATCAGCGATTTCCAACCGGTAGCCCACTGGTGGTCCGCCAATACCTAATAATTGATCTGCGAAGTTAATGTAAAAGTAGCATTTATTTATTTATTTATCTCAGTATTACATCTGGGAAACAATTAAAATCATATATTTAATGAGATAATATTAACGATTGATGTGATACATAATACTATTAACGGTTATTTGACAAAGTCGCCTAACTATTCCTGACCCGGTTCTAATGCAGTCCGGTTATTAAATCTGCATACCAACTTAATCGATAGGTTAGTATTTTTTATTATAACGACAGTTAAAACAGTCTAATATTTTATTTATCAAAAAAATCTTTAACTAAATTCAAATGATATTATGATTAAAATAGAATAAAATATGGCAGGTAGATTAATCAAAATGAAATCTAAATAATATAAAAAACTAAGTCGTATACGATATGGTAAGAAAAATAATTAAAATTCGAATAGTATTAGGTACATACAACCAACATTTTTAAAACAAAAACAATAATACATAAAGCACAGTATTAAATAGTTAATTATTATAGGCAAACAAAAAAAAATCCGTAAAAAAAAGACATCAAAAGAAGTGGATATATATAATAATAATTTCGAAACTTATCATTCATAATGCAGTGGTCAGCATTTTCATTTAATTGTCCCTTATTCCTTTCACCGCCCATTCTGTTAGGGATTTTTTAAACTTGCTCATGTTCGCGATATTTTTTATTTCTTTCCGAAGACTCTGGCACGTCCTAGGAGTATTGAATAATAACGCTGGCCAAATGCTGTGTTAGTTCTTGGCACCATCTTGTCACAAGTTTGTGTTGCTATCGTCTTTCTAACTCCCTGTTGGTTTAGCTGAACAAAGAACCGTCTTAAACCTAAAACTTTGCACTCCATATAAAACTGGACTAACGTATATCGATACTGTTTACGGACGATTATTTTTTAAATACATTTTGATGCTACTTCTAGAGCGTAGAGAGTAGTATTTGAGCAACTGGCCCACCCTATAATACAGTAGCAAAGCATTTACTGGCGTATTGCACAGTAGATATTTTTCAGCTTTCCCGGATCTATAATATTTCTGATTTCCCGGAATAAACATACAAGTTTACGCACCTTAATCAACAGTTTAACGCCAACGCAGTCATTGCCAACGCATTTTATTGCCGATTGTTATTCTGAGATACTGTACCAGTGTTCTCTTTCTAAAGTAATGCAGTTGCAATCCTATTTATTAAAATATTCATAAATAGTTAAGTATGACTTGTATATGGTTGGCCTCTACTATTGTTGTTAAAAGTGAGGTACTTCTTTTTATCTATGTTTAGACAAAGTACAGAATTGTCTAACCATTCTTGTAGTTATTTAATAGCCTCCATTAGCTGCAGAGTCACATTAGCTCCATTAGCTCCATTCTTTACAGTCACAGCCTTCAAAAATAATGACTTTATCTTCGGGGAAGAAAGTTGTTTTGCCGATTGGATTGCAAAGATAATTATTGTAATTAAGAAATAAAATGGTCCTGAAAACAGTACTTTGGGAAGCACCATACCGTATGTATTGGGCTTACTGGTTTTAAATAATTTCCTATTTCTCGAATAAATTATCAAATAGATACCTCGAAATCCCACATTCCCCAACCTCCGAAGCAGCTTATCTTGCAAAACCATATCGAATGCCTTTACTAGATCTAGCAAAAAAGCTTTCCCCCTTATCCACATTATCACTAGTAATAATTATGACCTCCGCAATTGTGTCAGTGGTGCCCATTCCCTCTCTAAATCTGAATGGATTTTTGATGTAACGTTGTTCTCGCGTACCTAAGAATTTCAATACACACTGTTTAAGAACTTTCCCTATAATTTTAGATTGTGTGCTATGTGTGTATAGTTAATAATGTTTAATTTGTCGCTAATTTTTAAAATAGGAATCATTTTGCACATTTAAGCGTCGAAAATATGCCTGTAAACTATAATTCACAATATGAGAAATCGGAAAAATGAGCTCCCTTCTTGATAACATAAATATTCGTAAAGTAAGATTGTCAATACCTGGAGACGAGTCTATATTACGGGTTTCTATTTTATTTGGGATCCATTTTATTCCTCTTTTACATAAATTACCTGTGTCAGTTACCAGTAGGTAAAGTTATCCCATATTCCGATTACACTGTTATACTATGCAAGGGTTCATACTGGGATAACACATTCGAGAAAGCAAACGAGGGTATGGAAATTGTTAGAAATTGGCTAGGAAACTTTATGCTAACGCTTAATGTTAACAAAATCAAATACAAACCATTCAGTATTAACACCAGGGGTCAACCCACTATTAATAAAACCATTATAGTACATGGGTGCAATAGCGTAGTCTTGCAGCTGTCAGCTTCTGCATAGACAAATATGTTAGTAATATCTATGCATCACTCTAGATTGCTTCCTTTATCAGGAGTCACATATACAAAACCAGGTTACGAAGGTGTGAGTCCACAGATATGTTTTCGAATAATTCAGGAATATTCTGGATTCCAAACCGCTAAAATTCGTTTACCAGGCTATATGTAAATCGTTTATTACTTACGGCTTAATTGGATGGGGTAAATGTGCTAAAACTCTGCTGGATCTAGCAGAGTTGCGCAGAAAATGATAACAAAAATTATCGTACCTAGACCATACCGCCATCCCACCAATAAACTCTAATTGGAAGCTTAAGTACCTGATTGTAGGCAACTTTTTTCTAATAACTTCCCCCTTTAAGCTATATTTAGGTAATAATTCAAATTTCGGAATACTTCAGTACCGAAGACCAACGGGACAAGGTCTATAAAATAGCTTAATAATACCCGTTCATTTGGTCAAAGACATTACTCTTTCATGGCGCCGACATTTTACAACCGGATCAATTTGGAAATAAAAGTGAATTTGACATTTAGCGTATTTAAAAATAAAATAAACGAATTCGATAATCATGTCAGATCCACGATATATCAAATTAATAAATTATAATTCAATAAACTTAGGCGCACAATTTATGATTATATTTTTAAATATGTACAGTACCGTGCGAATTAATTGAAAGACAGAGTATTTTTCTTTCAAAAGTGATTTATTGGACATAAACATACTAAAAGAGTACTGGTAATAATAGATTGTCATTTTTACTACAGAATGTGCCGTCTTCTTGCGTTTATTACACCTTTCACTCTTGTAGGCATAGAATTTACCAGGTTTTGACAGCTTCCTTTCAGTTCATCATCGTGAAACCAGACTTGAAATACTGCACCAATCATCGTAGTTTTCATTGTACAATCCATTTTGGAGAGCCGTTTTTTGCAAATGACTCAGAGGTTTCTGGGCCATTTAAGTACAGTAATTTGAATCTGTGTGAAAACTGTTGAAAAAAATCCTCGTTGAAAGGATTGACCTTGTGGAGCTCCAGTATCATATATTGACATCTTATCAACCTATATGATACCGGAGCTCCACAAGGTCTATCCTTCCAACGAGGTAATTTTTCAAGAGAATCTCGCCTCATGCGATTCTTCGAAAAAAGTGAAACGGTTTTTCACACAGAACCAAATTACTGTAAACTAAATTACAGTAAATTACTATTAATAACGAAAACTCCCCCGATCTAAACCCGATCGAAAACATCTGGGCCATTTAAAACCTCTATCTATTATAGGTACTTTGATTTTAAGGACACCTCATTTTTGTTTTATCTAGTGTGTTTTTTTTTTGATATTATATTATCACAATTTATTATTTTTTAAACTATTATTATTTTTTAAAGTTATTACTTAACAACATTTTATTCTGAGTTATTATTTACTGTTACATACTGGTATTTACTATTATTTACTGTTAGATACTGTTACATAAAATATTTTTTATACCTACCTGATTTATTTTTTTGACTGCTTTTGTGCTATTATTATAATATGTGTTTATTTTATTCATATTTTTATTTATTGTTGAATGTCCTACCTCTATGCAATTATGTTATAAAAAAAATGTACGCCTCAAAGGCAGGTTGTGCGGAACTGAGTAATTGTAAAACTCCATGTTACTACACCACAATCACAATATAATGAATTGAATTGAAATTGAAATTTGCAAAAAACAGCTCTCCCAGATGGTTTATACAACGAAAACCAAGATGATCAGTGCAGTAATTCAAGTCTGGTTTTACGATGATGAACTGAAGGGAAGCTGTCAAAAACTGGTAAATTCTATGACTACAAGAGTGAAAGGTATTATCAACGCAAAAGGAGGACATATTCTATTTTAAAACTAACAATCTACAACTACCAGTACTGTTTTTTATGTTTATGTCCAATTAGGCACATTTCGAAGAATAATACTCTTTTTTTCAATTAATTTGCACGGTATTGTATGTTGATTATATTTTAACAGAACTTTTTTACCATAAAATTTTGAATTTTGTTGTTATGTATTATTTGGTCAATGAATTTTCTTTATATTGACCAGCTTTTATTATATTCAATTATGTATATTACTTACCACATATTTCTTATTAATGACTTTTTATATGTCTCTCATGACTTACTCTTTTTTTTCCTGAAATCTTTTCTTTATCTCTTTATTTAAGTTTTAGGCATTTTCTTTTTGTCTGTTTAACGGATTTTTTTATTTAATTTTATTGCCAATTTTATTATTGAATTGCGTTTTTTCTCGGGGACCACATTTGGAGGCAATTTAGTTTTATGAGTGTTTTACTAAAACTTTTAAATTATTTATTGTATTATTAGAGTCCATGCTAGAACAGGCTAGTCCCATTTGTGTGACAGAATAAAAAAAAGGATGAGGTTAAGGTTTTGCCATTCGGTTCCTCTTATTTTTGTAAGCAAAATGAATGTTTTAAAGAAATTTATTTAAATAAATAAATATTACAAATAATTAACACAAAAATATATATTATAAATAATACATCATATTACAAAAAAATACAAATATTACAAATAAATAAAAAAATATTATTAGGGTATTTTTATAAGGAGGCGTTGGAGTCACGAAATGGGAGTCGAAAATATATCAACGAGGGTTAAATTTTTCGTGTTAGTATTTATTTTTTGTATTTTCTGCGCTAAAATATGTAAATCACTTGCGAAATTATTATCTATATTATCATCAAGTCTCTGCGGTTAAGGATCCAATTTGATTGTTTCGTTTCAGTCGTTAAGTTGTCAATTAAATGCTTAGCTCTTATTCCATGTCTTTTTTTGAATCCTCGTCATTTTCTCTAGTTCATTCTTGTAATATCTAACTTTGGTGTACTCATATATTAATTTATTGCATCCGATGCAATACTGCTTCAACAGGTTTTTTATTAGAGTTATTAGGGTCACGTCGGGAGGCTGCGTGGAGTTTCTATATTCTATTTGTACAAAAAAGAAGCCTCTTAGTTATCTGTGGTTTTAATATCTTTTCCTCAGGCCTTTTTTAATTTATTTATTTTTATTTATTTATTAAAGGTAAAACACGAGATATAATTTCCTGCAGCATTACAAAAAAAAAATAATGTGTTCGGACCAGTAGCGAAAAATAGAGCACACTGCAGCATCTTAGTCACTACGTCAACACTGCCTAACTAGGCCTAGGCCTGTACTGAGGCAGATGTACCAGGAAATATTTTACCTGTACCTACACACAAAAAAATATCAAAAATTCTAAATTATGTCTGTCAAAACCATATTAAAAAAATAAATTAAAATATCATCAAAAGTATTTGAAATTATAATCTTAAAATTATCGAGTAAATAAATATAATTAATTTTAATAGTTTTAACCATTCAAGTACAATTGGTCACATTTTGAATTTGATAATGAGTCGATTGCACTATACACACTTTATTGTAAACAGGTTGTCCAATCAATGTTAGATATTTGTGTGTTTTCACGTCGCTCTACAATTATAACTTGTTAACTTGAAATTTGGAATTTTTGAGTTAAGTATGCCAGAAGATGTAGAAATATCAACTCTATATTCCCTAAAAAAACAGATAACTGAAATTTCCCTGCCTTTAGAAGTTATAACGGTGGTTGACAAGTTGAAAATCAGCTTCAGCTATAATACTTAAAATAGATATGTAGATTTATCTAGCTGATAGTTTGCAGCACTGTCTGCTATCGTAGCTCAAGAACTCGTTATCTCCACTTATGTCGATAGGTAGTTTTAGAGTAGTATTTAGGTCCACTTATTAGTTTCCACAAATCAAAAATGGTGAACTAATTTAAAAAAATAAAAAACTTTCGAACGCGTTTATCACAGAACTACTAAATTCGACTTATCGAATTATAATTGTAAGGCGACGATATATTTTCAAATATTTGTTTTTAAATCTTGTTTTTTTTTTTTGTTGCACTGTCAACCTTATTTTTAATAAAAGGACATGCTATTCAGTGATTAAGAGCCTTATTACAAAATAGCGTAGGTATTCTTTTAAAATGAGTTGAAAAAATGAACGCATTTTTTTTTGGATGTAACTATAAAAGATAGGATAAATAAATAAATAAATAAATAAATAACTATTCAACCCTGGGAGAAAACCGCGGCACTGAGCGCTCTTCTCTTGCGCAAGCAAATATATACACAATTTCTAATTGTTTTTTGCAGTGTTTTCTCCTTTCTAATGACAATAATTTATATTATGTCGTATTGCTAAAAGAGTGAACTTTAATATAGTATAAGTATTATATAAGAATCTTATTTTATTTCTGAGAAAATTAGAATGATACAGGAAGATTTTTTTTTAATTTTGTGTAATTGTAAGTAATGTATACCTTGGATATGTGGTCAAAAAACGAAAAAATAAAGCCGTAGTGTACATCAAGAATACATGACGGACATAAAAAAAAATAGTATACGGTTTTCGTTGTAGTGATATTACTGTATTAAGGAGCTCAAAGTTTGCCTTCCGAGCGTTTTACGAATAACGACTTTCGGAAAATGGGCTGAATAAGTAAATAATATTCGTTATATCTAAAATTAAAGGCCGCTATGGTCAACATCAAGAAATGGTCCAGGTAATTCAGTAATTAAAGTTTGTAGAAATCTCTTCATTTCTTGGAATTAGAACGCCAAAAATCCACTTTTCTTGCCTTTCTGGAAAAAATATGTGATAGGGCTCTTAACGTCTCATCCAATAGGCCGTTTGGATTTGTTATATACGATCTTTTTAGGTGTGTTTCGTTGACAATATGAAATTATCCTTGAAAAACAAAATTAAGGAAGCCACGGTGGCGCTCCTCCAAGTAAAATCGTGTCACGGCATTTCTCCAATAGAAGCTAAAAAAAACTACGGCTGACACAAATTGAATAATTGGTACTTTTGATTACTTATTCTCATATCATGTATGACTATCTAAATATCACTCTAATTATATGAAATAATATTTTCACACGACACTGTAACATAATGTTTATATATGGTAGTTTTTATTATTTAGGTTTTTAAACAATAAATGATTGAATAATTAATAGAAGCGGAATGCTTTCAACAATTCAATGGCGGTGTGAAATTCAAAGCAGAACGACAATACGAGTACTGATTTTCTTAGTCAGATAATGCCTGCGATTCGAGCATCCCAGATACAGCCGTAGAGACCAAAAAGGTCAAAATCGCAGTCACGGTCGCCTACGTCCGATATCAGAAACGTTGCTAGGAGACGAAGCTGTTTTAATTAAAATCCAAATAAAGAGCGTCCTTAAATACTTTGAAACAACCCCATACCGCGGAACCGCTTTGATTGTTCTAAAGGGCGACTTGCACCAACCAGAGTGTTAACATCAGCTAATCGCCGTTTGCTAGCCAAGATTAAAAAATTAACATCTTATTCAATTTTGATGGTTTACACCAATTATTCTCGGGTGCCAGTAATTAAACCACGGTTAATTGCGTCGGATGCTTTAAAAACGCTTTTTGAGCTTTGGAAAATCATTCCCGCTGACTTGCCGACCAGCGCGCCGCTGTCAAAATTATAAAAATGTCGTTTACAAAGAATCTCTTTGATTACCAGTAATTTACACGAAAACAAGTAAAGTAGTAATCTTCTATATTTTCCTACAGTTATATATCGAAATGCTTCAATACTGACCATTGCTATTAGTGCTCAGAAAGCCCTGTACCGGCTATTATGAAATTTACTGCTCATCGTCACGTATAACGTAAATATATTGTTAAATCCCCTGCCTTATAAACATCTTTCTGCAATGCTTTATACATCAGTGCAAAAATGCAAAAAATCTTTATCACGTTGATCTTGATTATATTTTATTATGTTATATTATTATGAAATAATCTAGCGACTCCTATATAACCGTCACGATATTGACCTCTGCGAGCAAAAATAGTTTTTTTTTTCGATAATATTTAGTTAAAAATATTTACGTGCGTAATCTTTTTTTACGTTGTTATAACAACCATTCTTTTAGAAATAACCATATACATATATAATCTTTATATAATAATATTGTGATAATGAAGTTTAATCATGTTCGTAGCCTTGGGTGATACTTGATTTAAGACTAATGAGGGTTATTAATATTTTAGCCTTGAATATTGATAATAATTAGTATTTGAGTTTGAGTATTAAACTTTGTATTTGAGTTCATAATTGTGAACAATAATGATATTATTCTATAGATGTTTCATTGTTGTAATAGGTACTATTATTTATTTCGATTTACGATTAGAATGTTGGCAAAGTATGTCCTTTAAAAATAAAAACAGAAAAGGATCATTTTTATACCTACGTTAATCATTTTAAATAAAACCTTTCCGTTTAGACACAAGAATTCTCTTGAGTCTAACCGCAAAGGTGTTATTTAAAAAGATACACATCAGTGGAAGAATGATCCTTTCCTATTTTAATTTTTAAAGGACATACTTTGCCAAGCATTAAACCTTAAATCCCTTGCCATTGATAATGCGAAAACAACAGCACTTAGAATTTATCGCCGACAAGTGAAGATTTTAAAGGTAGTATTTCTTTTAGACTGGATATAGTTTTTCAATATAATTCGACACTCCTTTTCATTGTAATTATTTGACAATCAGGTGCTGAATCGCCATTATCGCGATGGTTAAAAGAGTAATATTTTCAAGTTTTTAAATATATTAAAATATCGATACGTATCAATGGTAACGCTGAAACACTAGTTTCCGCCAGATCACTGAAATAAAGCAACGTAGGGCGTGGTAAGTACTTGTAAGGATAACCGCCTGTGTACTGACAGTGTTGTTATAAAAGCCGGTCACCTGTAATATGGGTGTTACACGTTCTAGCATCAGTTCAGTCCATGACGTTGGTCAGACAGGCGGGAAACTGATCGTTTATTGCGTTGACTGATGAACTGCACTGACATATTGATCATTTCTATCAGTTCATCAAACATATTGATCATTTCTATCAGTTCATCAGTCAGTTCATGATCAAGGTCGCGGACTGAACTGATGCCAGATTGAACATGTAACACCTGTCTAAGACAATTATCGTTAGACATTAAGGTGAGCTGTTGCCGTAAAGGGAATGAAGGAAAAAAATATAAAAAAAAATAAAATTAGACAGACCCAGAATGATGAGTTTGTTTTCGTTTTAGTTTTAGTAAGAACCATCTTGAGTAAGAACTTTTCTTCACTGGGTTCAGATTTTTACATGGAATTTTTTCGCCCGAGTTCGTACAGTCTTTCATCAGTCACGAAATAAACTGTATTATTAAATAATTCATGTATATCGTTTCTTCCATAGGACTACACGACATACTGTCTTCACCGGCTGTATCATACGCCTTTCCTCTACAAACACTTCCACAAACTTCATCATAAATACAAGCAACCAACCGCATTCTCAGTCACAGCGATTCATCCAGTTGAGATTATTCACGTGCAATTGACTATGTGCCTACCACTTTTCGTCATACCAACTCATTGGGGTAAGTTCGACATAGTTTTGAAACCAAATATATTGACTGCATGGACTTAATCCTAGATTGAAAAAATAATGGCCCTGTATCTTGGGAGCTAATGGGCCCATGGAGTTGGGCTATTATGACCCAGCTCACAGGTCAGCACCCATCCGGTAGCCTTCCCGCAGAATTGCCGGCCCGGGTAGGAATCTGGCCTACGAGCCAGTTCCCTGGGAATCGTCATTCGGGCGATCCTGGACGGTTTGCGCACAGTGCGGCGTCAACCAATCGACTGTGCATTCAGAGTGATAACCGGAAGGGACGGGAAACGGCTTTGTTTCCTATAGAGTGAAGGTGGTTGTTTACCTTACGGCAACAGTTCTTAAAACGACCAATCGCCTACCAGATGCAGGGTGAGCAGCCAGGCAAAACAAGCCGTTATCCGCGATAGATTCGTTAGACACCGAATCACCGCTACGTAAGGGAGAGGGCCGCGAAAGCGACCTCGAACCTGCAACCAGTCGGGAGGCAGGAGAAATCTGGCCATAACTGGTAGCGAGTGCTCTCGGTCTGCCCGCTGGGTTAACTACTCGGTGCCGGGCGGCAAGGGTTGGTCTCTTGCTAGATAGAGGATTGTCATTGTGTAAGTCTTCTACTCTCATCCCACGGCTGAAAGAACGATCACATATCGTGACACCAGCCTGGGGTGACGGGTTCGCCCGTTGTAGTCGACACCGCCCTACTGGACTTGCATCTTATCCGAAAGTAGGAGACTTCGTGTGGAGTCACATTATTGTTAAGGGAGTAACTAAACATTCATCAAAAAACATGCATCCAATGAATTTCTGATTATTTTTCTCCTCTCTACTTTTAAGGTACATACGTCGTCTTAGCTTACAGTTATTTTTGCAATCATTTATTTTTTAGTGGCTTTTTACGGAGTGGCTCTCTACACGTACTACCATGGTATAATCGACCATTCTGGAATAAATTTCAAAGGGCAGTGGTGGCAGCCCTGGCAGCCTGATGCGGAATTTCACGACAAACATCATCAGCTATTCCATGTCAACTATTCATTCAATATTAAATATTGGGATAAGGTATGCGATATGAATGAAATATTAATATCAAGTATTAAGGTCGTTTTCTTGTGTTGTAACTTTGACATTGTTTTGTTTCAGCTACATGGAACTGATGTAAGAAAAAATCGCGTATATACAGAAGAAACGTTCGAGTGCGTAAAACCGATTATCAAAAATGAAGATGACGAGGTTGATATCAAAAAGACGACTACGCCTGATCAAAATGGAAATATTTACAACAAAAAAGTAGAACAATTAAAAAATGGTCACGTCGGAAATGGACACATGAAAGAATCGTAAAGTAATCATACGAATGTTTCATAAAAGGTTTATTTCCTATTCTGATATAATTTCTAGATATTGATTAATTTGTAAATAATAAAGAAACAGTAAGGTCGTATGTTAGCAAATGATATATTTTTTAATTAAACATTTTTTTATTTTTTTAAATATGTAAAATATTGTTTATTTTTATTTAGAATTTTGGGGCTAGTTTTCCCTTCTCGTGAGCAGTAACGGTAGGTAAAAATATTTAATATATCGTAATATGTACAATGTGAGTGACGACGTACCAAACACCAAAGTTGTTATTGCTGATGATAACGAAAGGTAGGCAATAGAAACGTTATTTCATTTTACGTCACCTCGCACCAAATTCGACCTTCCACGTTTCTCTCTTCCCGATACTCCATTTCCCGTACCATTCAAATGAGGAAAGAAGCTTAAATAAAATTGCATCAGCCATAACAATTCGCTTTTATTCTCGACCAAAATTGGAGGGTCACCAATAAAATATCGATAATAAGATAAAGGAGCCTCTTTGTAAGTTCTCCCTACGGAAGCCGCCTCAATAATGTCCCAGTAGGGCTTTGCATAACGGAGACATCATGGGAGGCTTACGCTTATTATCGATATCGATATTCGTTAATAGATTCCTCTCCCGGCGAGATATCGTAAAATTTCAGAGCGTCGTCAAACGAAAACGACCTGGGCCAACCGAAATAATAGTGGGCGCTACGTTGGCCACAAGCAGATCTAATGACGGCCATTAGGCCTGTATTGCTGTCCATATCATTTCAACGCCGGCGATACTACGAGAATCTGATGATGGTTGGCATCCAGAATAATAGGCGTACTGGCAAATAATACGAAACGAAATATTAAGCTGTATTTCTTTAGTTATGTCAGTATTTATTTATTTCTCAGGCGGCTAAATCTAAGAAGGCGGCCAACTTGATATTTATGAAACAAATAAAATTACTTCCTATTCTTACAATTCACTATGTTAATTCAAAATTAAAAACATTTTAAATGACACCATGTATACTAGTCTACATTTATAAATAAATACATGCAATCTGTTTTTTTTTATATCTTGATTGATATTCAAACAGACATTGACATTATTTTCTAATTTTATTCTGTGTGTGTGTGTGTGTGTAAAAGAAAAATGCTTAAACAATCTAAACACCTGCTACGCAAAATAAAAAATGCAACATTCTCGAAGGATGATCACCAAAAGTACTAAATCCCGCAGGATGAATTACTTCGGTTACATACTACGTAGATAGTCACCGAATATATTTATAGCGCCATGGAGATAATCAACAGGCAAAAGTAAAATTGAAAGACTGATATTTGTGCACATGAAAAGATTATCTTTATTCAGACATGGGACGTACTTTAAATAAATGAATTATGAATGAGAACAATTGGCACAAGACAACCCCAAAACGTGGAAAACAGCATAAAAAGTACACAAAATGGAGGAAACGGATACGAAAATGAGCGAAGGGGAATCTACAAGTGGATACCGATGCAAAAAAACACAAAATAGAGAATCCGGAATAAATTAAATATGGACGGATGACCAAAAAAGGTAGACAGAAAGACAATATTTATTATTTAATGTCCTCACAATCATGGACCATCCTAATTTCCTTTGTCGGCTCTAAGTTGTTAGTATACGGTCGATTGATTGACTTTTTCTATCTTTATTAAAGGCAGATGCTCCTCAATCCTAAAATGCGACCCTGGTGTATTCAGCTTATCGTATCCGGAGAATTCCAAGCTGGATGTAGTACCTATACGAAGCTGGGAGAAACTAGAAGACATGATTTATGCATTCCAGATCGATGGAAATAACACATAAAATACATCATTAGCTACTGGCAAATTTTCAGACACCGTCAACGGCTGGTAACCGCCCTAAAGCAGAAACAGAGCGAAATAAATTGTACGTTATGAAGATGGCGAGGCCACGATAATCGCCCGGCTGGGCTGCGCCATTAAAAATGAGAACGATGCAGAAGAATGTAACGAATAAAATTACGTAAGCGTCCTCTACGTATCATATGGGTCACGTGTTATTATTATTTAAATCCCTTTACTTATTTGTATGGACTTAAGGATACGGTCGCGTTGAAGGCGTTACTTCATTTCCGTAATTTATTGTTCGTTTGAAGGGGTTTGGGGTGGGTAGTTAAGAGGGGGGTTATAGAGTGGGGGGAATTTGGCGGGGTGGAGTGGGGTAGCGGGAGAAGGTAAGGGAGGGGATAGGTGCGGAGGATAGAGGAAGGGGTGGGAGTGGAGTGGAGGGGAGGAGTGTAGGGAGCGATTGGTAGGGTTTTGACCTTGGATGGGGGGGGGGGGGTGGTTAAGGGGGGAAGTTGGGGAGAGGCGGGGAGACCGATTTCAAGCTCTATCTTTTCAACTATTGCCATGACCAAATGATGCATGCATGCCAAATTTCAGCCCAACCGGACGAAGCGTTTGGGCGCTATCGTGAAGGAATACACACAGCCAGACACACAGAAGTGCGTCCACAATACGCTCTTTGCCAGGAAAGTAAAAGCATAAAAAACAAACGAAATGATAATTTCTCATACAATTCAAAAACATTCACAGACCAATATTTAGGTGGCTGCAAAGCGACAGCATCGTGTGTTGCCGTGCCCCACAGTGCATTTCCATATATTGTAAGTCGTAAGATGCGGCGCGCGGCGCATACGGGCGCGGGTGGGTCATGCTTGAGTGAATTCCGGTGGAAAGCCACTTGAAATAAAAGATGACAATGTCTGCCGTTCGGGGTAAATTCACAAACTCGCAAAGACGGTATCTCATGCGTAGCGCAGTAGTATTTTCTACATGTTTGCTTAGTATAGCGCTTGAATCAACCCCTTTTGTAGAGGAAGAATATGCCGATGCAGGGCGGTTATTTCCGTCGCGGCATTCTTCGGATTGCTTTAGCTTGAATTTAAACTGTGTGCCGTCTTTTCAGATTTATTTAAACCTTCAAAGAATTATTTTATAAGAAAGCAGAGAAAGCTGTAATGCTGTACGGCAGATAAATCTGCAACAAAAATATAACGTGAATGGCATCCATAACATTTTTAATCTAAGCCTTGACTAGCGTGGAAAATCCTTTTTATATTCACGTTCCTGATATTCAGATTTTTTTCCTAACAAAAGCCTAATCGACGAGCTTTCAGCTCTGTTTTTATTGTGAAAAATTTTAGTACAGAGAAATACTAAAACGAAATCTAAATTAAAATTGAAAAACTTTCTGTCTTGTTTAGTTTGATGTACAAAATAACTCACGCGCGCTAATAACATACAGTATACAACAAGAAGCCTTTGTAAAGAAAAGGCTTTGCACTGGTAGAGATTTAAAATTATTGTTTCGGATGAGGTTAAAAAGTCAAACAAAATTTTGATGAAGTCTTGGCCAAAATTTTGCATACCTTTATTAAGAAATATTAATAAATTTATTGCACGACTTCTTTAGTGAGGTTATTTTATCCTAACATTAGCAATATTCCAATAATGTCATCGATTCTCCAATGGATGTTTTAGAAATTTTCTCTGTATACTCCATTGGCTATGATACCTCCTGACGCCAAGGCATAAAACGCTTTAAAAATATAGGTGAATAGCCACGTAAAGTTTTCCATAGAAAAACATTTTCAATTCGATTTTTTCCGCCGTTTTATAGCGCCCATAGGCAGCAGTACTCCAATAGCGTACTGCTGCACAGGAATTCAACGCCAATAACTAAAACAGACATTTTTATATTGACTAGTAGATTACTTTGAAAAAGTTTTCAATTAAAACGTTTTGAAATAGTTATGGTTTTTGCTCGCATCTTGGAAAATACCAAACGTATCACTTTGAACACTCGACTCACCGATATCGAATTCCCGATGTAAACATAAAATATATGTAAATATAGGTTATTGCTTCAGGTTTTAGGTTATCAATATTTAAATATCACATGTCTGGCTTTTCAGTTCACCTTCTTCGAAAGATGGTCTATCAACATTGAAGTATGAATTTGAATATTGCAGAGGTTCTTAGGTTTATTACGATCTAAGTGTCGGACAAAATGTCGTAAAAACCTCACGCACGACTGTTTTCATCCATTTTTCTCTTAATTCGCTTCTGTTCAGGCCCCTTTTAGATATATTGATGGTATTACAAAGCTCGCTCGCTACTCGCTCTAAAGACGCTTTAGAGCGAGTAGCTACTTGCTCTAAAGACGCTTTAATGAATAGCGCCAAAATTTGTCCAGCTGTTCTTGAGTTTTTCGCAATCAAACAGACAGATTGGTAGCAAAACGTTTTTTTAGGGTTTGCTTTTATAATTGTGAAAATTCTTGATCACTTTATTTCAAAATAGGAGCTATTGCTAAAAAAGGATTGAAAAGATGGAGTCATCGAATGTGTGGTTCATAGTATATATTTAATAATAAGGAGACTACTGACAATTGGTCATATCAAGAATAACGTTACAATCAGACTACAGTTTTTAAAAGGATTAAAAACCAATAAATACATGTGATAGAGCGAGTTTTTTATAAATAAATAAAATACTAAAGGAGCTGCCATGGAATTCACCGAAAAATCGGGCCCATCATATATGATTATTACACTTCTGGGAGGTGAAGGGTGGATTCCGGACTTACGACCGGCGGTGGTAGGTTTAGGACAGCTGTCTTGCCACATGTAAGCGTTCACCTTACCACCCATTCACTCCCCCTTCGAAGCCATAGAAAGGGGAATGCGAAAGGAAATAAGATGAAAATACCTCTAATTTTTGGTATGAATATCGACACAGTATTTCGACTACACATTTGTATTTAGGTAAATATTTTCGGTTTTCAATCAATCCGCTGTGAAAATTGTAATATATTGGAGTACGCTACATCAAAGGCTACTCCCGGCTTGATATTTTCTACATTACACAAATGAATCCTTCAGGGAATTTCAGCCGCCGACGGCTCTCGCGGAAACCGGGTTGTTATAATATATTATCGCACTACTGCACGGAATAATCACATAAACTTTTCGTTTGGATTTTTAAACTTTATTGGAAATGAACATTTACCCGAAAATGCGAGTACAGCATTTTCTATCGTAACGGCTATCGATCCAACCACACCTCATGTTACCATTGGCGCTAACAGATACAGTTTCATGACTTAATTAATCGAGGTAATAGCAAGCTTATCCTAGCAAACAGTAGTGGTAAGCAGACGCGCTTCACAATACAATCTCTTTGTTGGATGTATCTATATTGGCGCCTCGCTGAAGATGCACACAAATAAACGTAATTTATATTCGAATTCTGCTCCATCAGCCTGAAATACCGAGTAGTTGTGGGATTGACCGATAGAGGCGTTACGCTTAATTTCACTGTAGACTGGGAGGACATGTTGTCATCAAGATTAGTACTCATTTAATGGATAATACTCGTTACTTTTGCAATTACTCATTACTTAATAGGTTTACTAAAAATAGGAAGAAAGTGGTGGGAAGCGGCTTGCTCTCGCATTGTGTTTAGTGAATAAGCAATGCAAGGTAGTCGTTACAGTCAGGTATGTTCAAAGAATTACATAAGTTTCGGGTTAAATTCGGAAGACGAGAGGAGTGCTAATCGCTAGCCATTATTTCAGTATACCAAATAGCCGCTTAAATACACAATCGCCTTTTCCGTCCCTCTGATTCTCTTCCTTTTATTTTTATATAATCTCTGATGGTTATTGCGTCAAACCCAATTTTAAACATTGTAATGTTATTTTATTAAAATTATTGTATTTTTATGTAGAGCATTCAACTACATTATATACTATACATAGTCAAAACGTCCATTAATATGCGACTCGTTTCGTTATTTATCGTTGTTTTCCATAGAATGCGCTGATTTAACGGTACCTAGAATATCCGCTAATTCAAGCAAATTCTGTTGCATCATAAACAATAAAACACAAACGGAGCTGCCATGAAATTCACCGACCGAAAATCGGGCCCATCATATATAATTATTATACTTCTGGGAGGTGAACGGTGAATTCCGGGCTAACGACCGGCTGTGGTAGGTTTAGGACAGCTGTCTTGCCACATGTGAGCGTACACCTTACCACCCATTCACTCCCCCTTCAATGCCATAGAATTTGAGATGCGGAAATCGCGGTTTTAGATATTTTTTCTAGAAAGGAGTTGATTATTTTCCTGGAGAGACCAAGATCTTTAAAAAGCTGAAACAAAGATTTAGCTGGCAGGCCACGAGCGCCTACTTCCACTGCGTAAAGGTGAACAGTGAAGCCGTTCCGGGTGACGGCATTTGTCAGATCATGGTATTTATTTAATTTGTACTCGTGGTCTTTTGGGATATTTGATTCCCATGGAACAGTTAATTCTACGATAAGGACCATCTTCCGAGATAGAGAGTAAAGAGTTATATCTGGACGCTAATATAATGATTAAAAATATCTAAAATATTCGCCATAACTTCATGGTGAAATAAAACCAGAATACTTATAATTTAGGACGTTTTATTTCATTCGTAAATTTGGTATAAATGTTACGTAAGGGCGACCCTATGCATTCCACCCTCATCCTGTTTGGGATCTAACCTTAATCAAAACCGCAAGGAATCGCCGAAATCTGGGAGACTAGGTAAGTAAACCGTGAAAAAAAATAGTTGAGCAACCTGCGGTTATAGGGATCGTGGGACAAATCGTCTTCTCGCGACTTTCGAGCACCGACCGTAGAGAGCAGAGACGCCGGGATTGACCACCGGCTAGCATTCTAGAATCCTTGTTCAGAGCATTCTCCGACTAATGTCAAAATACATTTGCTACTGTTCAGGTTCTTAACGGTTCCGCGCAGCTTGGGACTGATAGGCTGTCTGTGTTTTTAGGTCAGTTCAGCTCCCATCCGGTAAATTCCCGAAATGAGTACTAACCTGGAAGGGCTGCTGTGAACTCTGTTGGGTTCGGAGGGAACCGGGGGATTCGCTTTCGATCCGGGATGACACCTCGGGCGGGACTGCGCGGTTTGCGGCATTAGCCAATTGACTGAGCAATCTAAGTAAAAACCAGGGGAATCTGGAAACGTACGTTTCCTAAGCAACGGGGGTGGTTGCCGACCTGACGTTATCTATCCTTAAAAACGACGAAACATCTGGTCCCATTTGTTCTTGACGGGCAAAGGGTGCATTGGTCCGCAATAAATTCGACTTTGAATTACCACTAATGTCTGGTAGATGCCGCCCAAGCGACCTCGCATTTATGACCAGACGGGAGGACGGAGAAATCCGTCTAAAACTGGCACTAAGTTGGAGTTGGACTCTTACGTGCTGTAGGTATAATTTGACTGTGGATTAAGTTGTTTAAGTTTATTTCTTATTGTCTTTACGCCTTTTCAATGGGAGACTGAATGGCAAAATGTCGTTATAACTCCCTTGGTTGACGGTTCCCTCGTTGTAATTGGTACACCTTAATCTACATATTGACATCCACACCTATCGGAGGGCTGAGTGCTAAAACACTAAATGTAACGGCAACCGACTTTGAAATTATATTTAAAAAGACCTTAATGCATGTTGATTTATTTAAATATTTGATGATTGGAGTATATACGGCGATTATAAATGATGCTGTAGCAATAAATTGTACTAAAGTCTTATGGCTAATAATTTAATCGCACGTGGAATTATAAGTGTCTTGAAATTTTACGTGAAACATAAAAATAAAAAACGAAAGAAGAAAGTACAGGCAAGATACTAGATAACAACATTTTTTAAAGGTAAAGCATTAATAATATTGATTAATCACTCGATAAGTTTACTTTGATTTTATAGTGATTGTGAGTTTATGTGTGGATGGATGGTGTTTGTGTGTGCGGGTGCAAAGGTGTAAGAGGATGTGTGTGTGTGTGTAAGTGTGTATGTCTACATCTACATGCCCTGTGTATGTGTGTGGGTGTCATATAGGCGACCTCCACGCATGAAGTGCGAGCCCGGGTAGGAGGGATAGTTTCCCCCAGGAGTCAATCTTCTGGCGCTCCTGAACGGTTTACGCACTGTGCAGCGTAAGACAATCGATTGTGCATTCTGATTAACAGTCGGGGGATTCTGGAAGCAGTACTGTTTCCTATAGAGCGGGGGCGGTTGCTGACCTTACGGCGACTGCTCTTGAAACGACCATCGTCTACCCGATTCCGGGTGAAAAGCCGGGCATAGGATGCCGTGGTCCACGATAGATTCGGTTGACACCGTTTCACGGCTACATAAGGAGGAAGACCGCGCGAGCGAACCCAAACTCGTAACCAGTCGGGAGACCGGAGTAATCCTGTTGCAACTGGAAATAACGGCGCGAGTGCCAGCCCGCTGGGGAGCATACCTGGCTATCTCGCGGATAAGGCGTTGTACTCTTACGGGTATGTGGCGGAGCTTGACGGTGGACTGTTTTGTCCTAAGTCTTCTGCGCTCACCTCACGGGAGACACAAGTATCAAATTTCGTTAAAACTTCCTGAGGTGGCGGGTTCGCCCGATGTAGTTGACAGCTCTAGTTGTATATTACATCGACTTGGCGATGATTTTCCGTAAAATTAAATACATGATTTACAGGGATGGTGCTATTTGACCCGTGGCGCCAAGAGGTCTTCTTCTTCCGGGCGGTAGATGGCACATGCTTATTACTACTTCTAGCTCATTAATACTTGATATCATCGATACGAAATTAAAATTCGCCATTTCGAATGGCTTGTCAATACAACTATAATAGTGGCCTATTGCTTATACATACACATGTATCAATGGAAAAATGGAAAAATGCGCATTGAGCTCGTAGTAGTCCGTAAAACAGTAACAGTCTGCCATTGTCATTTACTTTTACATGGACGTTATGCAGTGGAAATTGTCTGCGAAATTCAGTTCGCAGGGAACAACATTCCCAATATACAGACCACACGAGCCATTTAAACGCGGAAAATTTCGAACATTATTTGGGTTAACTGAAAAAAAATGTACACTTATAATTGTCGGTGTTAAAAGATTACTTAAAAGAATTCAATTAATTTAAATCGACTGCCATCGGCGCCTTTATTAAGCTTTGCTCTTTGTCTGTGTCTCAAGTCGTGAATTTACTAGATTAAATTTTGTTCGCCTAGATTCTTTCAACAGTATTCAGTTTCAAGAGTATTTATTGCAACAGTGGGTCAAAATTTATTTTTTTAATCTATTTGTAGTGAACATATTACAAACCTTATAAATAGTAGTAGTAGTAGTAGTAGATGGAGTGGGGGGCATGTTTCCAGCCCTTGATGTCACCTAGATCTGTAAGGTCTTTTGTAACTACCCACTGTGTGGTTAGGTCAATGGTCAGCTAGTAGCCCGGTACTTCTTACCAGTCCAAGTAGGTCACTGACCTTCAAGTTGGGCAGATCGCTGGGTTCGAGAAAGGCTCGTCCCAGTAAACTGTGTCTTTTGGCGGCGAGCCCTGGACAGCGGCCAACAATGTGTATGCTGTCTTCAGGTTCCTCGCCATATATTCGGCAATCCTTGCTCTCAGTCAAGCCAAGGTTGAATAGATGAGCTCTAAGGGTCGTGTGTCCGGTGAGGAGACCGATAGTGGTTCTAAGGTTCTTCTTGCTCATGTCAAGTAGGGCCTTGGTTTTTTTCTGTAGTGGTTGCTCCATCATGGCTTTTGCCTGGCGACATCCCTGACTCTGTTTCCAGGAAGCCCGATGTTCCTGCTCCAAGCAGTCCCTGATGATTTTCTTACCTGTAGCGAAGGGGACCCCTACAGCTGGCTCCACTGGGCAATCCAGTGTGCCCAGTTTTGCCAGTCTGTCGGCCTCTTCGTTTCCGGGTATGCCTTGGTGACCCGGTATCCATATTAGGGTGATTTTGTTGGATTTTCCCAATTTGTTGGGACACATTGGGAAACCTTATAAATAAGACAATAACGAATTTACCGCGTGAAGGTTATTATAACACCCGAGGTTTCGGCGATGTTTCAGTTTCGAGAGTATTTATTGCAAGAGAGGGTCAAAATTGTTTTTACTCAAATCTATTTGAAATTGTGAAAATATGTTGTCTTATCAATTGCAAACCTTATAAATAATTAAAAAACGAATTTACCGCATGAAGTTTATAACACCCGAGGTTTCGGCGATGTTGCAACCGCCGTTATCCAGGGTAGTCTACCCGTTTTTACCTTTTTATCTTAGTTATAATCTAACAACCGTGATAGTTTTCGATTTTTAATTGCGAAGATGTAAAATATTACTATTGTAACAGCTGCGCATCGATCCCCAAGTTTAATACAATCGTATAAAATACGATATCTTGAACTAGTTGAAATATTATTTTGTAAACTAAACGCATGTGTTACTATTAAGTGATATGCTATAAATAATTAAGCCCGCCATTTTATACAAATAGTTTTGTTTTATACCTTTGAGAGAATAATAGAAAGCGCTACTGCGTCACGCGTTTTAGTCTGGTTTTAGTGGGACAAAATAAAGTACGGTTGTGCGCGCGTTTACCATTGCTTACATTATAGTCTCTTTAACTTTTTATAGATAACCTTTAACATTCCTTGCATTATATTCTAATAACTAATAGGTTATTATAAAAACTAGAAAACAATGTTATCAATATTCAGAAATGTAGGTGATATTAAGGACAATGTATTGCCGGCTTTCGGAGATGTCATGAAATGTTATGAATGGAGTAGATTACAACTTAAAATTAGCAGTACCATCAAAAAACCATAATTTTTAGATATTTCCGAGCTTGTGTCTCAAAAAGTAGAAGATGTTCAGAGAAAATCGTCTCTTCCTACGGTTTCACACACAAGAGTCATTTAACTATTAAAGGCTTATCATTTGAAGTGCAAAAACATGATTATATCCTTAAAAAGATTATCTGCGATCAGAAAAAATATTTTAACAAAGCACAGCAAAGTTCTTTTCTACATTTGAATATGCAAATGTAACCCAATTGAATAAGTTTTTGCTTTACCAATAACAGGCAAGGAAGATGCGGATTGGTGTAATAGACCGTATTCCTAAAACTATAATAAATGACAAAAAAGGTAACACGAGCCCCTAAGAGAAAAAAAACTTGCATCCAGAATACTGATGCCTCGATTTGACAGTAAACGAGACTTTGGGGCTAAAATATCATACATTGGATTTTTTTCACAGTATAATAATATTTTCTTATATCATTTTGTTTACTAGGTTGATGTTTGACGAATATATTTCCTAATTTTCTATTAAAATACATTTATTTTTTATAAACTATATAGGTTTAACCAAACGTTGTTTTTACGAAAATTTCGTAAACTTTGAATCTCATGCGCGGTATAAAGATATGAATAAATTTACCTTTTTATAGCCACATATTATTTGTTTCGTCCTAAGACAACCTAATATCACTATTACTATGTGATATATTTGACATCGACTCTCACAATATTTTTATAGTATCTTTTGTTTTCAAGCTTTGTTATTTTTACATTCACATAATGCGGTTGTGCAAAAATATGTATTTGATATTCCAGTCGATTCATCCGTTCGAATTGTATAGTAAAGTCTAAAAACTGCTTGGCCACATACTATTCACATGAGGCCGTGATGCACACTTTTATATTATGATGATTCATTTTAACGGCCCCAAGACGGCCGGCGGAGGAGGTTTTTATGGGATTCCCGCCTTGGCGCCCCCTGGGCCGGGGCCAATTAAATGCGGAAAACATTTCCCCGCCAACCGTGAAAAGTTACCACTTGGACATTCCGGATAATATACGCCTTTCATATACAAAACGTGTAGCGCATTTCATATGTGGGTGATATAAATATAATCATTATTATTATTATTTTTTGCATCATTATACGGTATCTGCGTAAAGCACAAAGAGAGAGCATTTCTGGACCATATGGAATTGTAGATAGCTACCGATCATACTACATCTACATTAGGAAGGAACGAAAAGTCAATTTGGATTTTTAATTTGTTATAGCGGGAAAAAGTTGCCTTTCGGTTTAGATAAGATAAATTAAAAATATAAAAAAAATATTAGAGTGCGTCTTGAGGTGCCGCAAGGACGATAAAGTTCCATACAATTGATTTTTTTCCTACATTTTAAAGTTTTTTTTTGCGTGCCTCGATTATGAAATAGATTTTTCAAAGAGACGTTTTAATATGAATAGAAGGTTAAATATAGTTATGCTATTGATTTGGCATCCAAGGACATGGGTCATCACCAGAGCGACAGGAAACTAAAGGACTACAGAGAATAGTTAAGTTCAAGAACAACAACAAATACTATTGTATCAGAATCGGTTACCGGCGACAATGATAGCGATGAAGAACAGCGGTGTTCTTTACCAGAAGAGGCAACCAACCAAGTCCTCTAAATATACAAGACGAGATAAATCTACCAGATCCTTCAATGTAAAAATAGAGATACATCTACCAAGCCCTTCAAAACTAGAAGACGAGAAAAGCACTCTAATGGATAATAAATTTCCACCTTTAGCTTCCATTGCTGACCGTATCGGATTATTAGATAAACCTACTGCAGCTATAGTTTGTTCTGCTTTACAGGACTAGGGTGTAATCACAGAAGAAGACAAAACCAATGTAAGAGACAGGATGAAAATTAGACGAGCAAGATCAACAAATCGAAGTCGTACAAAAAAATATTTCAGAACAAGAAATAAGAAATAAGAAGAAATAAGAAAAATTTATTTTCATAAACCCGATCTGGGTATAGAAATTACTTTACAAAAAATTATTATATATATAATAACATTACGAAATTACAACAAATAGTTTTACAAATGAAATTACATTTTAAATTATAAAAAAAGTGTATAAAAAGTTCTGCGATCTAAGCTAACAGTGTATAAAAAAAGTGTATAAAAGTTCTGCGTTCTAACAAAGTTCTACAACACGTTTCATCCAAAGATGAGCCAAACTCAAAGTTTACATGCTACTTAACACCTAAATGTGGCACCATAAGAGACATAGCAGACGGTATAATTGAGTTTTTTGAAGATAGAGACCACAACAAACAACTTTTGTCTGGAACTGTTGTAAACACTGGACATGGTAATGGTGTGATTTCTTTCATGGAAAAGCAAATAGGAATACCTTTACAATGGTTTATGTGTTTGTTCCATGATATTGAAATAGCATTGCGACATCTTTTTTGACATTTAGATTGTAAAACGATGATACCCAATGAGTTTTTAGGCAAAATAGCTCAGCAGCTTGAAAACTGCTTATCTTCCTGTGGTTACTTTCTTGCCAATTAAAAATAACCTTCCTCTTTAGGGGGGCAAAACTGGTTTAAGTCAGAACAGAAGTATTTATTGGATATTTATATCGCTGTATCATGTGGAAATTGCTCACTAGATGTATCTTTAAGAGAGCCTGGATGACTTGCTCATTCCAGGTAGTTGAAATTAATCATTTGTGTGGCGTTGTATGTGGCAACGAAAAATCCAACTAAAAAGAGACTTCTTGAGACTCTGGCTGAGTACACTGTGAAATTGTATCTGCCTGTGGTTTAATATTAAGTTATAACCTTCATGTACTTATGATTCCAATCATCTGTTTAACCTTACATATATCTTATTTATGCTATTTCTCTGATGATCTCAAGAACGTTATAGACCCTATTATTCAAAGAAATTGGTTCTTTGCTGCTCCGGGAAATCTTATTTTGTCCATGCTTTGTGATGAACGCAAAATTCAAGGAGAACTTCGTTTACGACGTGTTTTAAAAGCAAGAACAGAAAGTAGAGGCGAAAGTAGGTAATCAGGAAATTTAACGTTCCAAATGTAACCTTCGATGCAGTGGGTTAAATCGACATTATCCTATGGCCTGAAAATTATGTAACTGTTACCTTGTTAAAACATGTTTCCAGTGACTCTCTCAAAGACCTTATATGGAAGGTATCTAAAACTGAAGCAAATAGTAAAGTGGACCCGGTTATCGACTTTCCTCGGACACCTTGTCACACGCAAGCAGTGGAAAGAGCTGTGAAACTGGTGACCGAATCGGCCTAAACTATCTGTGGTTCAATCACAAGAGAAGGATACATAAAAGCAAAAATTAGTCAGCATATGCCAAAGTTTTAAAAAAACTAATTAATGTGTCAATGAATTAAAAGCAAACATTTTGCAGCTATAACATAATTTGTAATCATTAAGGATACAAAAGTAAGATATACAAAATTTGACATTACAAAATATTAGTTATTTATTATTATATTTTATCTCAATTTTTTTTCCAATTCTAATGCATATATATATGTATTTAAAAACCATTTTTCGTAACATTCTTTATACAAGAAATTCATAAAAATAATTTATCGAATTCCAACATTTTTATCATTGTCCTTGTCGGATTTCAAAAATAATTTACCATAGAATATGATGGTCCTCGGAATGCTTAATTTTCATTATCCATTATACGTACTTATACAATTATTTAATTAATTACGATAATAAATTAATACCCTTCTTTAACATTTTCCTCGTTTCTTTCACTAAACTTTTTAAAGCAATTAAACTGCGTTGCAAAATATCTGACATTCCTGAAGTTTTGATGTTTTAGAGAAAAATCCTTCAAGTTTTCTCAGCGTCCTCTCTTGCCCTGCAGCTAAACCGATAAAGCGATGAGTTTTAAATGCGTCACGGCGAATTGAAACCATGAACGAGGAAATCTACATAGTTTTAGTGAATGTTGTTATGTCTAATATAGTAATTATTTATAATCTACCACACTTTAAGCGAAACGTGTAGGGTAACTAGTTGATATCTATGACGGAGCGTAAGGGGTGCACACTGGTCCGATGTACGTAACGTACGCAAAGCATGATTAAATCTGGCCCTTGCATTTAAATTAAAACAGACACACATCCTACGCAATGTAGCGTGGGATAAGTGTTTCTGCTTCCATATACGTTGCGTACGTAGGCCCAGTGTATCGGACACCTAAATAATATACGTAAGTACATCAGTGTTACTCTTCTAGTACAATGTGGAAACATTATTTTAAATAAATTACGTATGTAGCTAGCTAGCCGTATTACGAGTATTTTTGCTACCAACCGATTGCTTCTCCGATTGGCGGCTGCATAATATATGATTGTATAATTGGCGGATAATCAGCGGATAGTTCAGTTCATCGTAATAAAGTATGAAATTACGTAATAGTGATAGAAAACCAGTTGTAAACAGCATTGTAATATTATAATAATCAAACAAGGATGATTATAATGGATATTAAATATGTATTATTATAAATAAACCTTGAATACACATTTTAATTGTATATAAATAATACTTCATTGCATATACTATTTATTGTTAAAGCGTATCTCGCCATTGGTCGTAAAGTTTTATTTTAGTAGACAGGCCAGTGGGGAGGGTTATAGGTCTCCTTAATTCCTTACGCACTGAAATAGACATCTTTTGTATATCCCTTTTGCAGCTAAAAAGGCAACTCCCTGCTATCTCATTTTTATCATAATCTTTGTTTTACTTAGTTTCATGTTTTTATGTTTTTTTAGTCAATGTAAGCATTAGTTTACGTATGTAACTATGTTATTATGGATTTATACTCTAGATTTAATATTCAAGGGTGAATTGGATTCGTCTGTAATGCTCTTGAATAATATTTGAAACAAATAAATAAATAAATAAATGTGAACTCACATTTTCATTGCGAGCACTATCAACATTGAACGCGTTGATATGTACTGGATGTGACGTCATGGACCAATCCCATGCAGGGCATTTTTCATCCGATCACTTCAAACCTAGCTTCATTCTCTTTGTTAATAGCTCAGGAATGTTGTTAATGTCGCCATTAAAATCGCGCACCGCATAAATGTACATCGGATACATCTTGAATAAAAGGGAAGATAAAACAATCTAAAAAAACTTAATTCAATCACAATAACGTAATATACATAGGTACTTAGTACCTAATCTCAATGTCGTTAGAATAATTAAGGATACAGAGTGAATAATAAATAATTAATAATACAGAAAATAAACATGTAATGTAAAATATTTTTTAAAAAGTTCATAATAATATCCAAATACTCTAATACAATAACTTTAATATAAATCTTACTCTAATGAATAATCAACATAAATTAAATTATTGTCTAAATGTATTGGGGCATAATCATTTCCAATGATATATTTCAATTACCTATATAATCAAATTAGGCACCTACTAGTATTAATTTTAAGAAAAAACACAAGTCGGTACTACTGAAAAACTTACTCCTCAAATTCGTTCAAGTTTTAAAAAGAGTTGCTCATCGACATCTTTTTGATTCTTTTTTTTTTCAGTCGAAAATCATTTAATATTTAAATAATTACCGCTAGGAGGAGATTGTAGCATTTAAAGCTAAGGCATAAATAAAGCTTCTGAACCGTGGCTCATTCGACAGAGGGTACTTTTAGTCGAAGTATAGTATACGTGTTGCGGGAATAAATGTGGTCATTTACTGAGGTATCTGTTGGATGACGTATTGCATACATTGACACTGTAATGTGTATGCAGAATATATTACTGTCATGCCTGCATTGATAACATATTTTTTACGGGAACTTCTTCTGTATACATGATATAGGCTTCGGAGTGATCTCTTTTGCAACATAAATATTCATCTGCTGGTTGCAGCTTTCCCACAAAAATTTAAGTACATACATACGTCATTAGGGAGAAAAATTAGGCAAAATATACACTTTTCTCTGCTGCATAACCATTCAGTTATTTGTTTGGCCGAGTAAATAGAGCTACATAATGTACTCGCTAATTAGTTATTTTGAAGAACTCAACTACAATTAACTGTTTATTACTATACCCAAAAAAAAATACATTGCCAACAATTTCGAAATCAAAATGGTCCTGTAAGTGAAATGGAATTAATTCAGATTGTTTGTTTGTTTGAAAAGCTTTATTGCACACACAAAAGAATACAATGTTGTGGGCCTATTGCCAAGTGGCAATTTCTACCGACCATACCGCCAGGGTTATTGTGACTGAAGGTTTACGTGGGCAAATAAATTTACAAGTAATAAATAAATACACTTACAAAAAAGTCATCATAGTATAAAATATAATTCAGTGATCAGTAACGTATGCCAACTCGTATTGAAGGGAGGAGTGAAATATTGTCAATGCCAATAGGCGGTCAATGCACTTAATTTGAATAATTATTTTATATTATAAACATTAACTTAATGATGTAAACAACATGTAAAATAGAAGAGTGGTAATTAAAGTTTAACCTTATTCAAAAAAATACGGCATGAAATCATATCACATGTTTAAAATATAATTAAGGATTAAATTGTGGATATTTACGGCAGATAAATGACAAATTAGATATTAAAGATGAATAATTTATTAATTAATTATCTAACTTAAGCACCATTCAATATTTATAATTAAGATTTTGTATATTTTATTGTGCAAGCAATAGTAAGCATAATGATTTAATAAAAATGTATAACGTTTTAGCCTAGAAACCAGGGGCTATTAAGTAATATGGTAATGGTATATCTTACTCTTTCAAATAATACGTCTTTATTTTTGTCACTGATGTATGTTTTCTATTATTATTCTAAACATTTCATTACTAACCTTTCTATAATGATTGATACAGTGACTGATTATTATAAATAATAACTATTTAGTTTCATCGTCGCAACGCGTCAGTCTTTCATAGTCGCAACGCGGCCACGTCATAAACATGCAACTTTTTCAGTATAGTCGCAAACTCTCTGATGAGAGAGTATTATATACTGCGTATATACGTATAAGTAGTATCCGCGTCGTGTTTATGTAGCCCTTACTAAATCCTATTAGCAGCGAAATGAAAATTTTAATGAGATAAACCGAAGAGAAAGGAATTCTGTGAGAGCAAAATAAAGAAGGGATTCGCACCAGGAACAATGCAAAGCTGCGATTAAAGCAATCGTACCTACATTCACGTACATAATACATACCTACTCTAATTTTCCCGACGGCTGACTGACGACCCCGCTTCGGTGGCGGCCTCCCTCCGCGTGTAAAAATAATTGAATTTGTGATGCTTTTTTAAATTTTATTTCAACGTAGGAATTAAGCCCGTTTTACAATTTTAAGTCAGCAGATTGCTATGTTAGAGAGAACTTATTTTTTTAAAAGTGAATTTTGCAGACGTTTAAAGTAAAGTAAAAGTAAAAGGTATTTATTTCCAATACAACCATACAATTGTGTAGGAATGACAGTAATTAATCTTAAACTAGTTACTCAATTTAGACAATTTAGATGATATACAATATATAGCTTTAAACTTACCAATTTACAAAAACATAGACTATATGATAACAGTTTACAACAAAACAATTAACGGTAAATAATATGTATTAGATTAAATGGGTAGATCCGATGCTATGTATTTTCAAAATATTTTAAGAAGTCGTTATGGGCATACATGTTGATTTTAAGCAGATAGACTCGGATGGATCTCTTGAAAATATCGATCTTTTTAATTGCTTTAATTGCTTTAATGGGAGTCTCTTTGCCACTGGTAAACGATTACCCCTTATTTATCCATCTCGAAAACCACGATGATCCTTTTGCGAAATAGAATCTCGCCCTAAAAGTTGATTTTACGCGAAAAATTAATGAATGAAGCACATTGATTGTAAATCGACGGATGCCTTTTCTTAAATATAGGCTGACAGACCGAAATACATAAAAAAGACGAATTTATTATATTATTTAAATATATGATAAGAAGATGCTTCGCTCGTTATCAGCCAGTAATGAAATTAAAATAAATATAGATTGATATGCTCATTTTTTTGGAAGCAAGCACTCAAATCATCGTTCCGGATTAACCCCTCGCGTACCAGACGGCCCGAAACGTCCAGAATTGATATTTACCGTCGAACCCCAGACGGCCCGAAATGGCCAGGCGAGGCCGACCGCTAATTATGGATTATTTAATCGACTAATAATTATGAATAATCTTTATTGCTTTACATAACGACGTTACAAATATCTAATAGCAAATTTCAATAGGAACATAAAACAGGTCTTTTTTAGACGATCGGTGTGACAGTTTCGGAGTAATCGTTTTTTTTCTGAAACGCCATCTTTTTTTTGAGACTCGCGAATTTCTTACGGGCCGTAAGGCACACATTAAAATTCAAACCGCGGGCCGCGAGGGGTTAAGGAGTTTTGGCTTAACCCTTCCTATCGCGGGGTAAAAATTTAGTCGTCACTTCTGCCCGGGACAGTTTTGCGCGTGAAGTCGATGGCCTTGAGAAAAAACGACCATAACTTTTAAACTACTCTACGGATCGTAAAAAGAATAACTGTAAAATGATGGCATTGAAATTTGAAATTTATAATATTAAGTATAACCTTATCTCGTCAAACAATTAACATAATAATGAATAAATATTTAAAAAGTTGGCATTTTACGCAGCGCGGAGCGCCCTAACCAATATTGGTTAGATACAATTTTAGCATTTGTAAGCGTCTAACCAAAAATGGTTAACTCAAATAGGAAGGGTTAAGCCTATATGTTATTTATAAATGTTTTTATGGGGGGATGTTGGTAACATAGGAAAAAATTCTGTAATATTGTAAATATTTTTAAATGTTTTTGGAAATCCTTTTGAAACAGATAGTTTAGAGGATAGTTTCTTTTGGAGTAGAAAGAAAAATAATAAAAGCTACATCACATTGTCATTAAACGTCGCAGAGAGTAATATCATACATAGTACTGTGAGGGTTCTGACTCAGTAGTTTAAAAATATATATATTTATTAGCAAAGCTATAGTATTCCAATTTTAAAACCTAATGAAAAAATCTATCAGTCATCCTTAAAATCTAAAACTATAACAATTTTGCATATTTTTAGTTTCAAATATTTACTCAATAGGTTTTCAGTACGATAATAATACGATTTAATAATATGCCAAGTTTCAAAACAGTGCAATTTTTTATTCGACAATAAAATTTGCATTGGCGTTTTATAGAAAAATAAATAGAAATATATTCATTGTCTGAATTATGGCGTAACATTTATAGATTTATTGTATGATTTTTCGTTCCTCATAATTCCCTCTTATGATAAAGGATTGACAATGTTTACCTATTTGTTAATTTTGTAATAAGTATTAATTTGTATCATTATTGTACTGTCTTAGCAATAATATCTAATAAACGTAAATTTTATTTAATGAAAATTTAAAGAAACTAAAAAATATATATATTTTTAAATCCGTTATAAAAACTGATATTGACTCCTGGAATGATCTGAAAAAATATAGTTTTACAAAAAAAATATAAAATGAAATATCTCTTAAAAAATGAGATTAAATTGCTACAGAACTTATAGAAGTTAAAATACAAAAAATATTCAGCAATATCCTACTACGCGAAAGTTAATAATATATAAACGCGAAGTTATAATATATAAACGCGAAAGTTTGTAAGAATGTATGTATCGATGTTTGTTACTCTTTCACGCAGAAACTACTGAATGGATTTTAATGAAACTTTACAATAATATAGCTTACACATCAAAATAATACATACGCTTCAATTTATAAAGATATATAGTTTTCTATCATCATTATCACAATTTTCCATCACCACTCGGGTGAAATCGCGGTTCGCAGCTAGTTATTAATATATTTTTTAAAGTCCGCACATAAAACATATCTATAATAATTAATACTCTTCATAATAAAATTGGCAATAAAAAAACATTTAATTGACTATAGTAATAATAAACATTTCATTGCTCAATAAAATTCTTACAAAGGTATTACAATATTTATATGCAGGAGTACCGTATTCCTAATACCAAATTTCAGCTCAAATAACCTATTATTTGCACAAACCGTCACTAAAATATATTATGAGTATGCATTTTCATCACGATATTTTCCCATAAATCGACTTACTAATTCTAAAAACGGTTTAAAAAGTTTACATTTAATAATCTCTGATATTTGCTTAAGCAATAGATTTCAGGACCTCAGGTAAAAAGATCGATCTGTTTCATCATCTAACCTAGGGCACACCGAAATGATCGGGAATCCACTACATTGTAATAAACCGCCATTGTACCTTATTTTTATTGTGCAATAAAGAGATTTTTATTCATTCATTCATTTCATTCCATAAACGAGTAACGAAAAACAGAAAACAGAAACAAATTTGGAATATGAGACAACAAAAGCAGTTAGACGCTATCAAGCCAAACGAAAAAATTAAACAATGTTGAGTAAATTACCGCAGTATATTACAACTTTATATTTACTATAGTGAATAATCTAATTAAAGAACACTATATCGCTGATATTCAGAACTTCGACGTGAATGTGCCTCTCTTAGCACCCAGGATGTGCCTCTCTATTGACAGATTGACCAGGAATAGCAGCGACACAAGAAATCGTTACTGCTTTACAATAATACCGGGGTGTGATAAGCTATTTCAGTATATTTTGGATATTAGAATGAATGTCATACAAATAGTTTTGCATGATGTCCAGTTAAGTATCACTTAATTTCAATGAAAAGGCCTTACGAAAAAGAAAATTTGAATTTCAGTTATTTTTCGTTTGCGGATTCTTCTATTACCGGTCACTTTGGTATACCTCAAATATTTAAGCAAAGAGGAAAATGATTAATTTTCTACCGTAGTTCAATCCCAGTGACATTCTGCCAAAACATTGTCAAATATCCCAATTTCGTGCTTAATTTGGCAACGTATGAAGTGGGAAATTTGCATAGAAATTGCAGGGAACGTGCTTCATGCTGGCTCATTCCTCACGCTAAAGGAATCGTCTGATAAGGAAGCGGAGGACACGGGCGGCGAGAATGCGAGGAAATAAGACGCTGTGGAATTGTGCTCGTTTGCGCGAGCTTATAATTGAATCCCATTGCAATTTTTGCGCTTTTCAGTGAGAAATATTTATGATCACCATTTAGACTCGACTATTTTAAAATATTGTAAGATAGAATAAAAGTAGTGCCTTAAAATACTCCATGGGTATGTACTCTATATAACATTTTAAAATACTTTAAAAACAACATCCTAATTACCAATGTTTTAATGTACATTTATTCATTGTCAATTGTTATATTATAGTCTATTGTGTTAATTGGAATAATTTCAGAGTAATTTACTATAAATCATTCTTTGTATTGAGTAATAGTAGTAGTAGTAGCAAACGGAGTGTGGGCATGTTTCCACTCCTTGATGTCACCTGGATCTATACGATGTTTTGTAACTACCCACTTTGTGGATAGGTCTGCTGGTAGCCCGGTACTGTTGGTAGCCACTCCATGCAGATCACTGACCTTCAAGTTGGGCAGATCGCTGTGTTTGAGAAAGGCTCGTCCCAGTAAACTGTGTCTTTTTGCGGCGAGGTCTAGGCAGCGAGCAACGATGTGTATGCTGTCTTTAAGTTCTTCGCCACATATTCGGCAGTCCTTGCTCTCGGTCAAGCCAAGGTTGAATAGATGTGCTTTAAGAGTCGTTTATCCGGTGAGGAGACCGATAGTGGTTCTAAGGTTCTTTTTGCTCATGTCAAGTAGGGCCTTGATTTTCTTTGGAAGTTGTTGCTCCATATAGCTTTTGACTGGCGACATCCTTGGCTCTGTTTCCAGGATGCCCGATGTTCCTGCTCCAAGCAGTCCCTAATGATTTTCTTACCTGTAGCGAAGGGGACCCCAACAACTGGCTCCACCAGGCATTCCAGTGTGCCCAGTTTGGCCAGTCTGTCGGCCTCTTCGTTGCCGGGTATGCCTTGATGGCCCTGTATCCATTAATTGAGTAACTAATTCAAGATTTATTTAATATACTGGTTCATTCCCACACAATTGTAAAATTGTAGTGGAAATAAATACTCTGTATTTTGTATTCTGTATTCTAATCACTCTAGGAGACCAAATATTCCTTTATGGGTATATTATGCCGGAGTTTTGCCTGGGGGTGAGAAAGATAATGGGAGTATTTTCCTTCCATCCAGCAAGCCAAAATATTTTTTTATACATTTAGACATTCTAAACAATAATGAGGGAGGGAATATATGCAGAGGCAGATCCAGATTTTTATTTTGGGGAGGAGGAAGGGTTCCCGCAGTACTGTCTCAATATTAGTTAGGAAAACAGCGCGTTCGCCCCCTCCCCCCCCCCCCACCCTGCTTCCACGATCGCATCGCAGTTTTTTTTTGTAATTAGGCATATTTAGATTAAGGATTGAATAACATAGAATAATAACTTTATTGTGCTATAAAATCATTACTTAGTTTAATCAATATTACACTAGTTTTATAAAAAAAAAAACAATTTATGCACAAATGGCGGACTTAACGCTGAAGCGATTTCTTACAGTCTACCATTTGATAAAATAATTCCTAATTTTCACCGCACACACACAGAAGTAGAAAAAATAAATTTAAAATAAACTTATACAAATATAATGAAAGGACATAGGAGAGGACTAGGTGAGGTATTTGGTTAGTGGCTGTGTAAAAATAAATGTTTCTTCAACCACTTTTTGAAAATATGCAACGAAGGTGCATGCCTGATAGAGTGAGGGAGCTAATTCCATAAACGAGCAGAATGAACCGTAAAAGAGTGCGTGTAAACAGAAGAATGATGTATCGGAATGGCGAGTGTTTTATCCCGGCTTGATCGAAGTGGAAGACCGTGGCCTCCCAAAGGGTGGAAATTCTCCTTGATAGGAGAGTAAATTAGAGTTATTGAGTATGTTGTAGAGTAGCGGCAACTTATGCAAATTTCTTCGATCGCGAATAGGAAGCTAATGAAGTTGCTCACGAAAGCAGCTAACGCGGTCGAACTTTCGTTAGTTAAAAACATACCTGAGAAAAATATTTTGCAGACGCTCCAGCTTATTCAAAATAACCTCATTGGCATCTATATAACAAACATCACCGTAGTCAAGTATTGGCGTTATGAGTGTGGACACAATCTTTTCTTTATGTGACATAGGAAGAAATCGCTGAAGCCACTGGAGACTATGAAAACCATCGTTTATTAAAATATACCACTCTAGGGAGTATCTGAGTATAGTTGCAGATCCCTGTATTTTTGAGGCCTCTGGTGTCGTCACAGTTTGAGAAGAATATTAAGATTTCAGAATTGGCGGATTCATAACTCCGCCCAAAACAGCGCACAAATAAGACGCTTAATTTATAATGATAATTCTCTACATAGCATTCATTTAAGTCTTGTCTGTATATTGATTTGTGCATTGGTTTGTACCGCAGTGAGGTTCTATAAAAATCATTTAGGCTGTTTCGTATAATAAATATGATATAATATGAGAAAAATTTGGCCGCCCAAAGAAAATGATACATTTTATTATTTTATTCCGCTGTATCGAAAGTGTTAATTTGATAATAAGTGTAATTTTACAATTATTTGGGGGTTTTCTGGTATTTTCTTTAAATCAACCGAATAAAAAAATAGTAGATCGAAGACAGATCATAATAATGTTATCAAAATGGGAATCACACTCATGGTCTCCGATTTTAATACTGTAACTTGTAGGCGAAACTTCAATAAGAAAACCACCCCATGAACGCAGTTCAATTGAACGACGTAGCTTGTTCGAAACTGACAGCAAAGCTCTTCGTATCTAGGTATGTATTTGGGAAATATCGCTTCTACCTGTCCCTATCGATCACTCCAGCGACCCGATATGTCCGTCCTTCCCTCGCGCGGATCGCTTATATTTGATGGGAAGCCGAATGACAGTTATTTATGAGGCCTGCGTTTCTTTCAGGCCCTGGAGAAAATGACATCGATATTGTAAATTAGAAATCTGACAGTGAAGGTTCCGGAGCTCCGAAAATTACGTTTTTTCGCATCAAGAGACAAAATTATACGTAGGTAGAAATCCATTACCTACCTAGGATAAATGATGAGAAGTACCTAGGGAGATTGGTACTTATCATTATTTATCAATACACTGACAAAAAGCTATAGGTACCTACAACATAATAATATATTATTATTATATATTTTCCTGATTAAAGTCATATATTGTTAAACTTCTAAATTATGAGAGAATTACGTGGTAAAGGCAGTGAAAAAGTTTTAAAATACTTCTGCTGCTATTCTCACTTACCTACTATACCTATTATACCTACTATACCTATACCTATTATAAGCAGGATGACTGTTTTCTTCCCGGACGGAAAACTTGATTTTCACGTTTATGGATCGACTCAAAGTAGTACCTATCTGAAGAATTGGGATTTCACAAGGAAGGTAGCCATATATAATTCATTAGAATACAATTCCTAACAATTACAGCAAGTTTAAAATGCACTAAAATGTATTACAATGAATATGGTGTCATCAAATTCGTATGCTTGTAGTGACTCACGATGATGAACCATGTAACATTTAAATCGACAAACATTTCTAATTCCAAGAGATATTAATACTTAATTTAACAGGCATAAATGTCGAATTGCCTGATGACAAAGAAATAATAATTTCATTTTAAAACGAATCTTTCGCACAAAGCAATTTAGCATTCATCTCGCTCATGAGCTTATTTTTCTATCATACCCTGTAAGTTTTAGAGAGAGAGAGATAATTATTACTATTGTCATATCCGTCAGTTTCTTTCAATTTATTTATTTATTTATATAAGTAGTGCAAATATTAAAAATAACAGTATTCAATTTCAGCGTAGGAATTATGCATAGAAATACTTTCAAAATTGAGTCAAAAGCAGAAAAAATAATACATTGCATAGTCTAGTTGCAACGTCACCTAACTAGGCCGGGGCCTGTTCTAACGTAAACATTTATTTTTGAATGTGCTTGCACAAATACCGTGCTTATAATTTATTTATTTATTAGTTTCAAATAGTATTCAATGGCATTACAGATTAATCCAATTCGCCCTTGAATATTAAAGCTAGAGTGTAAGTCTAAAAATAAATGACTACATAACTAAATTAATGCTAACATTGAACAAGAAAAAAACATAAAAATATAAAACTAAATAAAAGACAGATTATGATAAACATGAGATGGCAGGGAGTTGCCTTTTTAGGTGCCAAAGGGATATACAAAAGATATCTATTTCCCTGGGTAAGGAATTAAGAAGAGCTATAACTCTTTCCACTGGCCTGTCTACAAAAATATTTGTACGGTGATACGGCACATTAAACAATAGATGCGATCTCCTCGGTGTGTAATTTACCGGTACGTACAATTCAAACTTACATAGTATCTCTGGCAAATAAATAGTTCCTTGAATTAATTTATATGCAAATATAATTAGTGAAATATATCGACGCGTTTCAAGACTATTGTATCCTACCATTCCTATCACAAAATCGGGCGGAAATAAGTATGGATAAATATTGTATTTTCTGTAATAAATATATCTTAAAATTTTTCTTTGAATACGCTCTACCATCTGAATGTATTTGTTTTCACTTGTACACCAGATGACCGAGTTATATTCAAGTATGCTACGGACTAAATAATTATATAGTAGAAACATTACATGAATATTATTAAACTGTTTGCATATGCGAATAACAAAACCGACCATTTTGCTAGCACGATTGCAAATATTTGTAATGTGTGCACGGAAGTTCAACTGCGTATCGAATGTAATTCCCAGGTCCCTCACCTCGGTTGACCTTTTTAAAATTGACCCGTTTATTGTGTATTGGAAAAAGCAAGGTGTTTTCTTCTTAGTGATGGTTAAAACAGAGCACTTATTAGTGTTGAATTCCATGTCATTGACAGAGCCCCATCTTGAAAGTGCATCTATATCTTGCTGTAATATTTCCGCTTCTCGAGCATCTGTTATTTGATGAAAAATTTTCACGTCATCAGCAAATAGTGAGCAGTGACATAAATTTTACAAATTTAGGTGAATCATTAATGAAAATGAGGAACAAAATCGGAGAGAGATTTGCACCTTGCGGCACCCCCGAATGAACCTTAAAGAGGGCTGGGCTGACTCGGAGGAACCAAAGCTGACTAACTGACTCCTGTTTTTGAAGTAGCTTGCGAAGAACTTCACAAGATGTACAGAGAAACCGAAGTCAAAAAGCTTCTGTAAGAGGATGCCCCTGTTAACCCCGTCAAATGCCTTGGCCATGTCCAAGTATATAACATCTACTTGGAGGCCCCGGTCCAGGGCGGTAGTGGCATACTCTGTCAATGACAATAAATTCGTGCATGTTGACCTTTTCTTTCTGAATCCATGCTGGCTTTCCGACAGCAAGGTGTCTGCGAATGAGTAAATACGGTCGTGTAGAATAGACTCGAATAATTTTGCAAATGTACACATAACGCTGACGGGACGGTAGTTCTCGATTACGTTTTTAGGACCACTTTTATGAACGGGTATAATACGAGTAACCTGCCATTTAAGCGGAAAGCAATGTGATTTAAGGCTAATATTGAAAATATGTGATAAAGGTCCTTGTAGGGCCATCGCGCAGTGTTTAACTAGGAAAGGTGGAACGTTATCCGGACCCAGTGATTTTTTGAAACTCATTTTAGAAAATGCGCGATTTATCTCATTCGAAGTCACCTGTGGGATGTCGAAGACAGGTCCATTACTGTCGGTATGACAAATGAGCGCATCTACATTGAGCAGGGGCTCAGTACTGCTGTATACCGTTTTAAAATACTCTGCGAAGGCTTTAGAAATTTCTATGTCTCATTTGAAAGTTTCGCCTTTAAATGTCATAGTGTCCGGATGGGAAGAACTTTTTTTAGTGTTTTGGACATACTTCCAAAAATTTTTATAATTACATAGCATGTCTCTTTCAGATTGAAGCACAAAATCGTCAAACGCTACTTTAACGCAACGCTTCACTTCCGTCCGACAAGCTGAAAAAAAGCTATAAATATGTTTATCCTTTGTTGTTTTCCACTGTTTATGGCAATTATATTTAATTTTGATTAAATTTTTAATTTCCGAGGTGAACCACCTAGGGTAATTACGCACTGCAGCCGATTTATTTGGTATGCACGGAAAACATTCGTCCATCACTGCATAAATTATGTCATAAAATGACTCTACAGCTGAGTTGCAATCTCCACTCTTATAAACAATACTTACTCCAATCGGCCAAACGCAACATACTCGTGAAACATTCTGGGCTACCACGAAGTAAGTCCCATCGCCTTTGTAATAAATTAGGTGTTTGGAATTTAGGTCTAATAATAGCTCTACATCTTTCTACTTCTATATTTATGCATAAGCTAGGGTGGTAATTATCTTCTTTGGCGAGTAGACCAGGCACCTCCCTTACTACCTCCGAAGCCGGTAAATTACATAAAACTAAGTCTAATAATTCTCCTCGATAATTGAAAATATTATAATTTTGTTTTAAATTAAATAAGTTTAAAAATAAATTATATTCTACAGTTATATTAGGTGCTGAATTAAAATTAAAATCCCCTAATATTACTAAATTAGGTAGGCAGTAGTCTCTAAAATACATTTCCGCTGTGTTGAAAAAATTTACATATTTGTCACGATCACTTCTCGGTGCAAAATACACTACACATATAAACACTACTTGAGATTTATATGACAATTTGATCCACACCGCTTCAGGGTGAGATTCAAGTGTAGGTAGGCACTCTCTAAGCTAGAGCGCCAACTCCATTCCGAATGGCGAGTAAACTTCCTCCTCCTTTTCTTCCATCACTCCTATCAGCTCTAAATACTGAGTAGCAGCCAGAAAATAGTTCCTGACTTTGAACTAATTCTCCCAGGCCAGTTTCGGTAGCAGCAATTGCAAAATAATCATTTATCAGGATGTTGTTCCTATATTCAATAATTTTTGAATTTAAACCTCTAACATTCTGATAATAAATATCCGCCAGAAATATTATCCCGTTACCCTGCAGTCACGCAGTAGACGCTGGTTGAGGATCACGTTTAATAACATAATATGGTTTAATCTTTGCTCCAATAGGCCACATATTCCCATTCAAAAATCTACCATATACACTTTCAGGTACTCTAACTTTGAAAGAGGCGTATGGGCCTTTAGCAGTTAGTTGAACCACCTCTATTTTAATACTCTCCTTAAATGTTTATTCTCATGCCATTTCATACAATTCCCACGCCAGTCAGCTGACCAGGGCCGAATTTAGGGAAGGCATCCGGGGCTTCAGCCCCGGGGCCTCGACAAAAGAGGGGCCCCCACCATAGAGACTTCGAAAAAAAATATCTTTCAGATTCCGACGAGTAAACTAGTAAACACTAATAAACAACTTTTCCTTTGATATTTTTAAAGCTGTTTACCTTTACCTACAGTACTTTGTGCAAACTTTGTGCAAAATATAAAAAAATAGATTCATCTATATTTTTTCACTCCAAACAGAAACAATGGAATGTTAATATTTGTTTCGACCGTTTTCTTTCTTCCTCAACAAGGGGGCCTCCACTTGGGGCAACAAGGGGGCCTCCACTCCTTTGGTGCCCCAAAGCCTACAGACTTCTAAATTCGGCCCTGCTGACTGCCATACCTGGCAAAGGCGATCCACCAAACGACCGATATGACGTGCTATGTCACTCGCTCTCAAGAATATCATACGCTTATGATGAACGCAGCTTTTTAAATGGATGTTTTACGGGTCCGAAGTCTTGTTCAAAGTATTGTCGCCCAATGTAACTCTTTTAATCTCATCTCATGTCATTCAAAGACTAGAAAAGCATATGAAACAATATGGATTTTTTTAAAGCTATTGTCACATTTGTAGAATTTTCTATAGAATGGTTTTTGTTTGTTTCAGAAAAAAATGTCTTTGAAAATGTTTATAATAATCCTTTTTCCGCAAATTGTTTTTTAAGGGTAACCTATTTAGTAGAGTATAGATGTAATAATATTATTACAATGCGTCCAATTTGTTATTTTTTTCTAAATTGATTTTCTATTGTGATGAAATCCATGTTTCTTATTCTATGTAGAATTGCTAACTTCTTAAATGCATTGATAGTCGCAGATTTCATTTTATCTAGAGTGACTTCCCATATAATAAAAAAAATCTTTTTGATGAGAAAATTCGGAGATGTGGTGGGGAAATACTTTCTCGGGCGACGTTTTTTATTTTGAAATCAGTTCCATATTGTTTTAAAATTTGCTAATTTAACATTTCCATATGTTTCGACTGCATTTCGCCTCATATAACAACTAGGTTAAATTATTATTAATATAAAGTTTTATGACTATTCCAATTTCATTCCAATAGATTCACAACTGATCGAAATAATCAACTATGTCTTACAGATGGCCCATTTTTTAAATTTGTATATACTGGTTTTGTCCCTACGATCTTCAATGATAATAAATTTACTTAGCTATAAATATTAAAAATCCCAAAATTATTCCAATATTTTTCCCTCAGTAATAATAATATATTTGCTATGTATAAATTTGAAATTAAAATTTGAAAAAACTGTAAGTAAAAATTTTTAAATAAAATGTTTATTTATGGTAATATTATTCAAATATTTTTAGCATGTGGTACTCCTAGTGGCATCGGTTATCAAGAACGGCAACTCTTTCGTGGCAACGCCATTCGTACTAAGCAATAAAGCTTTCGGCGTTTATAATAGTATAAGCTGTGCCCGGTAGATGGCGATTATTAATATTTTTAATAACTAACAAATTCGTAAGTATGTACTTAATTGAAGTTTAGGAATAAACATTAGAAGTAGGTACGTGATATATGCATTGAAAATTTTAAGTTGAAAGCCAGTAAATAAATTAATTATTACCAATTTTCAAAAATTTACACAATATTAAAACCAATTTTAAAAACAAGGGGAAAATCTCCATTCTGAGAACTATCCCAAAACTTAGGCTCTCGCTTTAAATCACATTTTTTTCCACTCCGTTGACTTAAATTATGTTTCTTTCTATGTGATATTATATTTTTCTGGAAAAATTATTTATATTAAATATAAAATGTATTTTAAAAATTTATTTGAAATATAATTGCCCAAAATCTTAGTAATATTTACCTGCAGCGCAAAGCAGATGGGGTCAATTTTCAAAATAATTGTAACGGTTAAGAGGCCGTACACGAAATTTTGCGCATTTCGTAAATTTACGTAATTTGCAGACGTGAATTTAAGGTTAAAATACTGTATTTCTATAAGTTTTATTGCACAACATAAAATATCATTTATATTATTGTCTAATGAGTGAGCTACTACTTTGAAAATTATTATAGAATTTTGATTAATTGACCTTAAACCGGCGACTGTTTGTGAATTTTTACTGTAGGAGGTTTAGAATATAACATATTTACGAATCGTTTTGACATCTAAACGGTATAAAAAAAATATAATGTATTGTTGTGAAAGTCCTCTATATAATAAGTAAATCACTTTTTACTACTTTCATATAAAATTGTTGATAAAAAAAATATTTAACTTTGTCAAATTTTTTAGAAAATGGGCAAAGAAATGCTTTTGATTTTGGCCTTTTAGAACTCTCGTTCATAAAATAAAAACAACAGAAATAAACTTTAGTTCAATATCAATCCATTTCCTCAAAAAAAAATGCAAAACATTAATTAAAATTGGCAATGAAGGGTTAAAACAATCTAATTCTCGCGTTATGATACTCGCCTATGATACGATTCACGCCTCAAGTCAGCTAATAGTCCCCGCCGAGCGCTTCCAAAGAGTGGACGTATCTCTTTGGCTCCGAAAATCCTACCTACCTATAGTTATATTATACCATTGATTATAGAGGTATCACGGCCCACATCGATTTCGTATACGGCCTCTTAATAGTTGTATTTTTTTAAATTGCTTAATTCTTCTTTTATAATATTTAATTCTGATTTGTGATTTTAAAGTATGAGTTTTCATAAAAATATTACTTTTTTAAATGAGTTATGTCCTATAAATAGTTTAGTCACAAAAAAGCGCTAAAAAGGTGTGTTATAAATTAGAGGCCAAGAAAACGCAACATCAGCGCTTGTTTCTACTGTGCAATAAAGAGATTTTCATTCTTTATTCATTCATTTTTTAACCATACGGAAGCCAGTCTAGTGTTCGCGCGCAAAAACGGCACCGCACATTTTTGGTCAATTTTGTATACAAATAATAACGATATATTTTTTAAATCAATTATCTCTTCTATAAACTATCTGATCTGTTAGCCACCTGAACCACCGATTGGCGTTTTGGTCTCATAGGGGTTAATATATCATACGCAGAAGTATATGACAGTATCTATTTAATTATTATCAAAAAACTAAATCAATTATAGTTGATGAAAATGCATGAACGATAGACAATAATAGGAAAATATGCAGTAATTGGTGTTTAAAATATTTCTTTTAAATATGTCTGAATAATTGAAGGAATGTATTGTTATAGGGTGATGTTACTTGTATAGATAACGTGGACAGTACTTGTACTTCATTGTTTTATCGAGAAGAGGACCAAATACTAGAAATTTTGGAAATCCACAGATATCCATATCGGGGGAAACAATATTTTATAAATAAAAAAAACATTGATTTGTCTGATTTTTTTTGAAGTCACATTTTTGTTACTTTTTCTTCCGCGAATTAATACTTCCGTTTATATATGGGTTAGAGGCATTTTAAAAAATCCAATAAAATACGTATTTATATAATTACTTCGAAAATCCATATGGAAACAACGCAGCCTTCCATCAACTATACTACCTACTTGAATAATATTAATATAAATATCACACGACATACGTCAAATAGGAATGGGCAAATACCTGTATTAAGCATCCGTGCAGTGTCTGATGCAAACCAAGGCGTAATATTGTGTATAATAACTTAAGTATTTAAGTATTCAATATGTTATATTAATATTTCTGTACCGAAATAATAAATAGGAAGTATCTAGCTACCTGCATTCAGGATTTTCGCTGTAATACCTTCCTTCCGCAGCAAAGGGAATTAAACGCATCGAAGCGAAAACTCGGACAAGATTGCGTTCTTTGAGAAGCCGAAGAGTGGAGGAAAGTGCTGGATGGGCTGTTCGAGAGTTAAATCCGCTGTTGCGTCATTTCGAGTGGAAAATCTTCTGGACGCGGCACCGACAGTGAAATTATAAGACGATGACTGGGAGGAAAGGGTGCAGGAACTTATTTTTTTTTTATATACCTATTCAAAATAATCCTCTTAGACAAATTAAAGCGGCTCCAGAATGATTGTGTTCGATATGTGTACGGGCTCAAAAAATACGACCATATTTCGGAGTTCCATAATAAACTAAATTGGCTAAAGATACGCGAACGTAGAACCTACATATTCTCTGCCTATTGCAGAAAATACTCAATAATCCACTTATTCCGCCGTACCTAAAATTCAGATTCCGAGTGTTATCTTCCCACGGGCTGCCATTACAGTGTCAGTCAACGAATACTCTGTGTATACGTTAGCATCACATAGCTTTCATTGCCTATTGCTTTGCTATATATGCCGCACGAGTATGGAATAACCTTCCTTTCAATATATGGGATATCGTTATGTAGTTCGAGTGCGTTTCGCTCCCTGCTGAAGCTATATCTGCTGTCAAAATAATATATCTTAATCCTGCGTATATTTTTTCAATTTCAATTTTCAATTTCAATTTATTTCCAAAAAAATCTTAATAGATTGTAGAAACTTAATATTTAGGTACATTTAAATTACAGTATATTAGTTCGTTTTTACAATATTTAAATTTATCACCACGTACATACAGTTACTTCTTTATTGCTTTTAGGGCATCCAAATCATTTTTAAGATTTATTTACTAAAACCACAAATTAAAATAATTGATAAAATAATCAAGAAATTAAAATCAGAAAAAGTCAGAATAATTAAAAAATGCTACTTAAAATTGTCAAAAAAAATGACCAAAAAATTTGAAAAATTATTTAAAATTAACAAACTCGTCGATCGAGTAAAAAGCTTTGTCTAATAAGAATTCTTTAAGTAACTTTTTGAATAAGCTTTCCACTTGAATAGTTTTTAAACTTTCTGGTAGCCTGTTAAAGTAATATGGCCCTGAGTATTTTGTGTCTTGCCTTGCTGTGTTTAGTTTAATACATGGTATAAAAATGTTTAATTTATTTCTCGTATTTTTAGTATGTGTATCTGAAAACTTTTATATTATGTATATTATGTGTATGCATATTATGTATATTATACATTATGGATATTATATATCATTTATATTATTATGTATATTATGTATTATGTATATATATCTTCTATGTATATGCTTTCGTGTATATATTATGTATTATGTATCACGAATGAATTACGTAATGTTCTCGATTTTTTTGAAGCCCATGATAAATAAAATAAAGTTCTGCCATAAACAAACGTAGTTACTACCTGCGGGTTATTTCAGTGTATAACAATAAGCCCGCCTTTTATACCTGCTGTGGTCAATACAGAGTTTTCATTATTATTATACATTAGAATTACAGTTCCACCAAGATACTGACTTCTGGCTTAGTACACGTTACAATGATATATTGGCATCTTTATTTTTGGGTTACGTAAGAGTTACATTTATATCCTTAAAAAATATCTATTGTGTTTAGAAATATTGACTCTAAACCGATACGCAAAGATTTATATTAAAATGAAGTTTAATTAGGTATTAAAATAAATTATTCTGTGATTTTTAATTTTTGCTTTATTTTACGTTTGACGTAAACTTAACTGATTTAAGATTATTTTATTTTATTATAGCCTATTTTTACCATGCCTAACAGTGTATCAAATCTATTAATTTCGTTTTCACCAGAAAATTATTTACTGGCTTTTTTTTAACCTCCGGCAAGATAGAGTATCCTCTCGTTCAGTTTACGCCTGTCTTGGCCGGTTGTTTTCGCTCCGGTAATCTCGCGTAAAGTCGCTCATATTAATTTGGCTAAATTTGCCGTGCTTTATGCTAAAACCATTGGTCCGTATAATTGCACATTATGGCGTCTGAGATGTACCCAGCGATAGAGATTTTACGAATACTAGGTAGTTGGGGGCCTTGGAACAAAGGTTAATTTACTAATGGTATCCACGCCTCTAATTATTCGTATTACGCAATCAATCGCAACTAGGGAGTGATATGCAGATTATGAGTGCCATAAACCTGGCAATATCAACCAGGAAGTTTAGACAAAACTTCGGGAAGGATTTTGGAAGGGGGGGGGGGGGGAGGTAGAGAGAACACCCGCACCGCAAGTCTATCGTCTTTTTACCCGAAAAAGAAAATTAAACTTAAATTATTCCAGCAATATTATTCGTTTAAAGTATGTCTATTAGGTATATTGTATAGTCTTCACAGATCGACGCATTGTATGCGTTCTTTCTTAACCACTCATACTTTTCCTACACACATTTTTTTTAAATTACATTTTTTTATACTTTAATGTATATAATAAAAAAATCTAAAATGTCATTTTATAATTATAATAAACTGAAACATTACTTTCAATATACTAATAATAAATAAGGAGTTTTTCTCTTTTGATTACTGTGACGAAGTTATTGAAAATATTTGTTTCACATTTGTGTTATCTCTTCAAAATGCATAAAATATTTAAATTTTTATATTGGGCTGGCTTTTCGTCCCTTTCCTCTGTTTTTTTAACGCTTCCGATTTATTGCGCATATATTTTTGTTACCACCGATTCTATATATGATCTCAAATTCATAACTTTCTCATATCATACCATCTATCTCATTCCTCGTTACACGTTGAAAGCGACAGCGATATAATTTTTTAACCAGTATGTACCTGGTATATACGCTGATAAGATAAATTCCGAGTAATAATAGTGATTTCTATTCCTATTCTTTCTGTGTCCATGGTGCAAGACTCTGGAACGATCTCCCAGCAAATATACGAAACTCGCCTTTTTACCATCGTTCAAGACTCACCTTAAGGATTACTACCTTTCTAAGAAGTAACCAGTTCTTCCCTTTCTCTCCTGTTCCTCTCCGAATTTCCTCTCCTCGGGCACTATTAGTCTTAAATTCTTCCACTTGTCTGTATGTTATGTAATAATCTTTATTTTCACTATGCGCGCATGTACCACTATGTTTAGGTTAGCTGTAAGACATTGCCATGTGGCATTAAGCTCGCCTTTTTTGTATACTTTTTTAAGTGCAAATAAAGAGTTTATTATTATTATTATTATTATTATAAGACCGCAAAAAGTTAGTTACTACAAATCGGGACATATCCCTGTAAATCGGGATGTATAGCAGCTCTAAGGCAGGCATAGTCTTTCGGTCTATTTGGAAAAAGACGCGCGTTGGCGATTTCAAGTCGGACTATTACTATTACACATACTCAAGAAAGAAACAACAATATTCTTTACTTAAACTTCATTGACTAAGTGCTAAGTTTTGTTTCCTTAAAATTCCACATAGAGTGGTATCTTCGTATTTACTATATAGTACATCCATGAATAACCAAATTATACTTAACAAAATAATTTTCTGCCAAAATAATTCCTTTTGTAATAAAGTTGCTTTTAATAGCAATCTAGTAAATTTACATATTAAAATATTTAATATGAAGTCGAAGACTATTGCGGCAGTTTGACGTTATAAATAATATGAAATTATAATTTACCGCGTGAATTAGAACACGACTTTTCGGCGACGTTGCAATCGCCGTTGTCCAAGGTAGACTGGTCTATCCGGGACAACGGCGACTGAAACAACGTCGAAACGTATGGTGCTACAAACTTTATGCGGTAAATTAGTTTTTTATTATTATTTGGAATATTCAATATTCACTAAAATTAGACAAAAACCGATTTTATCATGTGATGTTTGCAATGTCGACAACCGTGATAGTCATCGATTACAATATATATGATGTATTTTAAAACGCAATAAAATTGGGACAATGCGCCTGATCTATTTGGAGGTATATACATTGACGATATTATGTTATTTTCGTAACATAAAGCAAACACAACATCAAAAGCGTTTCTCTTTCATTCACCCCGCACTAATTATTTCCCCGAATAATTAAAAAGATTACATCGAAAGTACTTGAGCTTTGTGTACAAATTGGCCCCCTATTCTGCATGACACGACTTCTCATTATGTTGTCGTTTTTCGCTGAAAACACGCGATCCACGAACAAGAGCTCTCAGCAGCAGAGTGGAAGCGATGCGGCCCCGGGGCGATCAAGAACCACCGCGAAACAGCTGCAATTCTCTGGCTTGATGTCGAGCAGCCGACTATGAAGGCAGAAGTGCTACCATCTGCCACGGTGGGCCCATCTTTGTTGCCACTCACAGCTAAGATCGGGAGTAATGCGCTGGAAACTAACACGCTTTGTATTAAGGTTAAGTACGTTTTAATACAGAGATCCCACAGAGCTGACACCGACAATTTAAACGTTGAAGGAAAGCGATATTAATTTACCAAAAGGACATATCGAAAATAACTAACAATTAAACTAAAATTATATTTATATACTGATTATTTAATATATGATAAATATTAAGTATATACAAATTATTGATTATTTATTAATTATTTAGTGGATACTATTTTTTTATTTTATTCCTAATATGCAGCATTATGTAGTATTATTTAATATACAATATACTAATGATTTATTATTTACTAATTATTTAATATATGTCGTTTGTCTAATATATACTAATTATTAAATATATACTCATTGTTTAATATGTACTAATTATTTAGTATATACGTCAAGGTGAAGTCCACAATTTTTTCAGAATTATCCAGTGGTACTCTTCCTTGGATGATTAATTACTACGAGGGCTACACTGAATATTTCCGGAATGAATATGAAAAAAATCAAATGAATTTATTTATTTTACTTATTTATTTAAGAATTAATTACTATGAAACATTGATACTTAAAAAAATAACAGGAACCGAATGGCAAAACCTTAACCTATTGCTTATTTGTTTCTGTCACCCAACTGGGACTAGCCCGTTCTAGGGTGGACAGGAAAAATTGCCAAAGATCAATTTACTGCTTTTTAAAATATTCTCAATGACCGTTATACACCTTCTCATATATTTACACCAACTTTCATATAACATTTTCTCCATTCCTCCTTGGTGGCCTCGCAAACGTGTTTTTCATATTCTTAGGCAGCCTTTTCTATCAATCTAAATCGTTGACCTTGTAATTTGTTCTTAAATTTTGGGAACAAGAAGAAGTCACAAGATGCTAAGTCGGGACTGAATGGAGGATGGATCATGACTTTTGTCTGACTGGCCGTTAGAGAGCTACCATTTTGGTAGTGAATGATGAATCAGCGTTTACGGTTGCTTTTACGGAGTTCGTTAATAGCTTCCGGCAAGCAAATGGTCGTGTACCAATCAGCATTCAGGGTACGACGATTCTTTAAAGCAACAGTAGCCGCTTGTCTAGTTTTCCTAAAAAAAAGCGATGATCGGCTTCGCGGCACTTTGGACGCGCGCCACTTCGGTTGGGTTCGGCTCATGTTGAAAGATCCAAATGGTCGATTACTGCTTTCGGAATCGTAGCTATAACTCCATGTTTCGTCACCTGTTACTATATCTCACACCAAATTTAACACTCCTTCGTTGAATCCGCTAAGCATAGAATTATACCAATTGACGGATCACGTTTTTTGAGCCTCACTCAAATTGTGTGGTATCCACCGCTAGCACAGCTTTCTCACAGCTAAATGTTTGTGTATGATTGTTGTATCTTACTCATGTCTAAGCCTGAAAATGCCCGCATCTCATGGTAGGTCCAATTCCTGTCTGTTTCGATCATACGCCGCACAGCATCGATGTTTTTGTTGTTGACAGCGGTGAACAGACGACCTTAAAGACATTCTTCACTGAGATTGGCACAATCGCGTTTGAATTCTGTGCAAACCAGCTTTTAGTGTTGTTTCCGATATTATAACCGACACAATTTACGTGAATATTTGGTAAAAAAAATATTAAAAAATCCTATATCTTACGATATCTCAGAAACCAGAGTTGCTTTATATGTACAGATTGGGATCTTTCTTCTAAAATTGAGGACACATGCAGCTTGTATGTACTATATTATGAATAAGCAGGAAGCAAACCAATATGGCCTTACTGTATATTAAATTGTAAATAATTAGACCTTGGTAGAAGAGACACGGAAGAATCCCTTGTGACGCTATTTTCCTAAACATATATTTGTATTTTTTTAATTTAAATATTTTTTTAATACATATTATTACTAATTATTATTTCTTATTTACCTATTATTAATTGTTATTTATTATTCCCAAATACTAATTATAATTTATTATTACTTATTCATAGTTATGAAGTTATTGCCTACTGACAGTTTAATTTATAACCTAAGTACGAAATTTTATTTTGGAAGATATTTTTAGAATCATTTTTATTAGCGTTCTCCATAGAACAGGCTCTGCCAAGTTAGGAGCGATGAAAATTATGTTGAATTTAAATTTTGCTTTTGGTTTTTTTTGTGATCTCATAAATAAATTAAATAGAAAGACGTATTTCTTGTCTCCAAAATTTAAGCTACGAATAGTATGGTGAACCACTTCAGAGCTCCTCAAATCGATTGCTGTTAATATTAAAATAGGCATGATAATTTCCGATAATAGGAACCAGAAGACTGTATGGTCAAAATTAAATAGTATATACGGGCGATCTTAGAAATCCTGGATTGCAAAATGTCAACGCTTAGATATCAACGAGAAGCGCAATGTTACTCGAAAAACTTCTCGCACTCACGTCTTACTTTCGCTAGTGTTTAGCTCTTTTCGACTTGGATCCATCCTAATTTTGAAAAGACTGGTTACTATTGATAAAACCCGGATGTGCCACAATTTATAAGGCAAAATAAAAAAATATATAAAACCGAGTATTTTTTTTTGTTTTAGCTCTTCTATAATGAGTTAACTCATGTATAAAAAAGCTTGATCCATCAGGATAATGCACAATATCATACAAGTTCTGTCCTGAAAGTAATGTCAGTAAGTCTATTAAAAAACATTTATTAAATTTATGGTTACAGGTTTTTAAAAATCTTCAAAATTGTTTCCTTTTGAGGTTATACATCGGCTCCAGCTAACTCTTAAATGCGTAGCGGCAGTCCTCCTCCAAAATGTCCTTTAATGCTGCGGTGCAAGCTGCTTTGATCCCGTCCACTTTCCCAAAATGCTTGCTTTCAGGGGTTTTTGAGGCGTGGAAACAGAAAAAAGTCGGAGGGAGCCAAGTTCTATGCGGGGGTTGGGGGATCGTTGGCAGCCCTGTTTTACCAGGTGACGATGAAGGTACTGTGGGCCAGCACATTACCGTGGTGCAACTTCCAGTTGTCTGCGATGACCGGGCGAATGCGTTGAACCCTGCGTTTGAGTCTTTTGAGGACTTCCACGTAAACTGCGGAGCCCGCGTTGTACAAACTCGTGATGAACCAGTCTCTGGATGTCAAAAAACACGATGAGCATGCTATTGATCTTTGATTTGCTCATCCTTGCTTTCTACTGGCGAGGGACGAGGGCTTCTTGTACGCAGTCTTGGGAGGGAGTTCTTTGTAATCAGTCTTGATCATAGTAACAATTTCTGTAGCGGCCTTGCTAAGTTTCACGCAAAACTTGATCGCAAATCTTTGTTCTAACGAGCGATGCATTTTTCACTTGCACAAGATCAAAAATCAACTCTCACGGATAGGCCCGCCTCACTCTCCGGATGCTCGAAGCACACTGAGCGACGGAGCGCTGCTTAACTGTGTTCCCCCACTACTAGTTCTAACCAGTTAGACTGTGCTCCGACGTACAGTCGCGTCACAATAAATTCACTGACACTACTTTCAGGACATACCCTGTATTTACCGCTGTATTCAACAGATTTCAGTCTATTAACCTTTTAGCCATTTCCTACTCTCCTAAAAAAACGCGTGCTTGAATACACAATTAAAATATATATTATGCTGTTGATACTAAATTATCAATAAATATTTTGAGGACCTTAACGATTCGACAATCGATTTCTAAATCAGCTATATAACGTTGAACTCAAAATTGAAAGATAAGCGTGAATATTAGTAAAATAGTATAATCGACACACTGTCACATCCATACAGAGCATAATAATATGTTTCTTCCTCCCGCTTTGACCTGTAGGTGTGGTTGCTTTAGCAATTACTTAATCACGTGCGCTCCTCTCCTGTTCGAACCCTGAGCTCAAGGACTGAGTTCCTTCCTCTTAGATGATAGCTATAAGACCGGTGTTTAGTGTGGGGTTAAAGACGAACGATGACATGGAATATAGGTATTGGCAACAATCATAACAACCTGACAACAACATTAATACTGATATCAATTGCTTATATCAGTACCAATAAGCCATTTATCCTTTATAATCATTTATCGCGTCACGCCAAAGTCCATTGTTCCAGGGCGACCGAAAACCATCGTAGCCAAGCTGAGATGTAGATTGAACAAGGATCGCATTTTATCGGGCATTCGTCGAAAAGGGATCATTACGACAGCAGATCTTGGTATGCCTTGTGCATGGGTAAATGTGTACGTGAACGAGCATCTTTCTCCATACTACAAAAACCTATTTATGAAGGCACGCGAACTTTGCAAGCAACACAATTGGCAGTTTTTATGGAGAAAGCACCGGTCCTATCAATATCCACCGAAACCGATCTGAAGAAAATCGCAGGACCTGCATAAATCTTACAGTCACGGACTACGATACTGTCTTAATGTTCTTCTCTTTTTCTTTTGCTTTCTTTTTACTTTTAACTTTTTTCAATCACAAAGATTTCTATAATTTACTATTGGTTCACCGGTCATACGTTTTTCTTAATCTTAAACGCTGTTATACCATCATGCTCTCTCGTACTCTACATACACATACACACAACATCTCACATTCGCACAATTTCTCACAGATACACTCATATATTCTGTTGCTATTCTCGAGGGATGATTACACAGGTTACTTTTTACCAGCTCGGTATATTATAAATTCTTGTAATTTACTGTTAAAGGCGAGCTGAAAATATATTACCAAAATGTAAGAGGTTTACGTACGAAAACCTCAATATTTTTACAAAACGTCATTAGCGAAGACTACGATATAATTGCTTGCTCAGAGAGCTGGTTGACCAATGGTATATTAAAGGGTGAACTAGTGGATGACCGTTATGAATTATTCAGGGCTGACAGGGATCCTATTTATACAGGCCACGCGATGGGAGGTGGTGTTCTTTTAGCTATACATACTAAACTAAGTCCAAGACTGTTGTCTGCCTGCAGCAGGGATATAGAGTGCATTTGGGTGACGATTCCCTCGATGGCTTTAGGCTCACCGCATGCTCTCCACATTGGATGTGTTTATTTTCCAGGAGATAAGAGCTCGCACCATCAATCCATTTCCGAATTTTCAAATTCTCTTACAGATATGCGAAGCCGTTATCCGCATGATAATTTTATTGTGATGGGAGACTACAACCTACCGAGAATAAGTTGGCAACCTCTTGTAAACGAGGCTTATCTAAGTTCCATAAACGTTTCTGACAGGACCAGTTCCGTCCTTGTCGACAGTCTCACATTATCTGGACTCCGACAATACAACGGGGTTAGGAATTTCTACGGTAGATCTCTTGACCTAATACTTAGTAACACTGATATTTCGGTTAAGAATTCTAACTTTCCGCTAGTGAAAGAGGACATATACCACCCATCTTTGGAAATTGTCTATCCTAATGTCATCCTTCCTAACCTACCCGCACAGCATCGTATAAAGTCATTATTCAGGAAAGCCGACTACGCTAGTATCAATAACCTTCTATCTTCAATCGACTGGCCGCACTATCTTGACGGTGCTGACCTAGAAACATTAGTAGCAAAATTTTACGATATCTTGTACACCGCGATCGAGCAGTTCGTGCCGCAAACCGACGTCCGTAACTCGAGATTCCCAAAGTGGTACTCGGTCCCTCTAATTAAAGTAATTAAGGAAAAGCGTAAAGCTCATACGAGGTGGAAAAAATATGGTAATCCTCTTGATTATGACGAATTCACGTTACTGAGGGCTCGTCAAAAACGATTACAATCTGAATGTTTCAATTATTATACTCAGGAATGCGAGTCTACAATTCGCAGTAATCCAAAGTTTTTATGGACTTATATAAAGTCACTTCGGAAAGACAGCAATATACCTAGGGAAATGATTAATAATGGAGAAACGTTCAGCGATGGCACACATATATGTGAAGGTGTCTACTTTAAATCAGTGTTCATAGAATCGGAAACCGATTCGAACACATGTCACGCAACGCCTAAAAGTGGCTCGCACAATTCGTTGAGTATCGGAGGCATCGAAATCAGCCAAGATATTATTCTTAGATACTTAAAGAAAATTGATATAAATAAGGGTTCGGGCAGTGACTCCATCCCTCCTATATTTATCTATAATTGTGCTCAGTCCCTCTCTGTTCCATTGGCCATTCTTTTCGACAAATCACTTAAGGCGGGCATTTTTCCGACGAGATGGAAAGAAGCGTGTGTCGTTCCAATTCACAAGGCCGGCCCAAAGAATGTAGTATCTAATTACAGACCGATATCTATTCTTCCGGTTATTAGCAAGTTATTTGAGAAGGTGGTATACGATTCCCTGCTGCCCTCGTTTAGGACAATTCTCCCTGAGAATCAGCATGGTTTCTTACCAGGACGCTCGGTTACATCAAATCTATGCCAATTTCTTGACTTTGTCACGGTCAACATGGATAAGAGACTGCAAGTAGATGTAATTTACACCGATTTCTCGAAGGCGTTTGACCGCGTCGACCGCGTCTACTTGGAAAATTAGAATCTGTGGGCATACACGGCGACCTACTGCGATGGCTCTCATCGTACTTGAGGAACAGGCGACAGGCTGTTGTACTGGGTGGTTTTCGGTCGAATTATGTAAACATTCCATCTGGTGTACCCCAGGGCTCTCATCTTGGTCCGCTGCTGTTCAATGTATATATACACGATATTCAGGATTGTTTCCAACACTCACACTGCATTATGTACGCTAACGATCTTAAAGTTTATTCTGTGGTCAAAGATATTTCACAGTGTCATCGATTACAGGAGGACCTTGCTCGCATGTCAGACTATTGCTCTCTCAATAAATTAAGTTTAAATGCGGCGAAATGCAGCAAGTTATCCTTTACTCGTAACCGATCAAAGTATGATTTCGACTACAGGATAGGAGGAGAGATTATAGTAGAGAAGAGTGTAGTGCGGGATTTGGGGATAATGCTGGACAACAAATTAATGCTGGATACACACATTGAACACTTGGTGGGAAAAGCTTACAGAGCTCTCGGTTTCGTATTGAGAGCATGCAAACCATTCTCCGACATTAATGTGCTCTTCACTCTTTATAACGCCTACGTTCGCAGTATAGTGGAGTTTGCGTCACCTATATGGTCACCGCAGTATAATGTACACATTGACCGTATAGAGCGTATTCAGAAAACCTTCGTAAGGCACTTGTGTCATCGAACCCTCGCTGAATATACCTCATATTCTGACGGATTGGCAAGGTTCGAAATGCTGAGTCTTCAGCAGCGACGTAAAGTGACTGATATGACGTTCTTCCACAATATACTTTCGCATCATATCGACAGCCCACAAATTCTAAGCAGAATAGCCTTAAACGTCCCATCGCGCCGAACTCGTCACCCAAGGGTATTCAATGTACCCAGACTCCATACAAATCAAGCAAGGAATTCAACTCTGCATCGAATTATGGAAGCCTACGACGAATCGTTTCAGGAGCTTGACATTTTCTCAATGAGCAAAAACGAGTTTATCAGAGCGGTAATAGACCACACCTTAAAAGCTTGAACAGACACATACCTGTGCAGAATCACACACTCTCATATATACACAACTGACACATACACGTAGATGTACTTACACACACCCATTAAACACACATTACAATCACACACATAAGCACACTCATCCTAATCTATCGTACACACTCAGAAATCGAGAGAACATGATAATATAACATAATATATAAATATTATTACACATCACGCACATTAACTGTATATTACCAGGAGACTATTTTGGCCGTAATATTGTTATTATTATTTATTAACTTAAGACCTGTGCGCTGTTTTTCTCTTTTGTTGGAATAAAAAAAAAAAATAAAAAAAAAAAAAATAAATAAATAAAATCAAATCAAATCCAAGCCCCAACACAGGCAATATAATGGGTGTTTAGAGATATCGTCGTTTTTTTCAACCATTTTTTTGAGCCATCTCAGCTACCGAACTAACACTGTCCGTCTGTTTCTCAGCGGCTTGCTTCGCGCCTGCGGCAGAAATGCAAAATAATTTCGTTACCAGGCAGAATGGAAGGCGTTTTAATGTGTTCACCATGTGATCAGATACGCCCTCAGTATTTCAATAAAAACGCCAAATTACAACTTTGCTCCTGACAACAGACCCCACTCGGCGCTTTTCATGACTGAATAATAATATTCGCATGAGTAATAATTTACACACAATTTCGGTCCTTGATACGATGAAAATAAAGTAACAATTTTATTGTGACACATTATGTAGAATATCTCTAAAACTTGTAAAAGAATTCGCCGTTGACCCTTCGTAGTTCTAATTTTGGAAGATTATGGGATTCCGAAGTGCATTGAAAACATCGTTGGTTTTGGTTTTAGGTGGTATTCATATTGAGGATTATCGTATTTCTTCCATATTCCATAATGCATATTTGCCATCGTTCGTAAGTGGATACGTCACGTTGATCATAGAATAGTTACATAGTAGTACATAAAGATCATTCATACTAGTAGGCACTGCATAAATAAAGTATTATAGTATAAGGCTTAGCATATTTTACCTGTTTATAACCCACTAATAATAGACACATTCGTTTATGCAATTATAGTCCTCGATTTCGCGGTTAGTCTTAATAATAGCATAAATGTATAGTCTGGAGAGTTGCCACCTACAACCCGTAAACCTGTCACCCCAGGAAGGTATAACGATATTGATCGTTCCTACAACCTGGAGTGAACGTAGAGATTTGGGGAGGAAACAGTCCACCTTCTAGCTACGCCAACAAACCCGTAAGAGTTTACCGCTTTACCGCGTGGCACTAGGAAGTGGACCAAGCGAGCAGCCTAGTGCCCTCACTACCAGATTTGGCCGAATTTCTCCGACCTCCTGCTCACAGATCCGAAGTCACTTGCGCGATCTCTACCTGATGTTAGCGTTTATAGTTCAAATTTATTGCGGACAGTGGCGTTTTTTGCTGTCTGTTCACTCGGGATCTAGAAGCCAACGGGCCGTTTCGAGAGTGGGTGACATCAGGTCAACATCCAGCCCCGCTGCTTAGGAAACATATAAATGTTTTCAGACTCCTCTAGCTATTCGCCGGAGTGCACAGTCGATTGGCTGACGCCTCACGATGCACAAAGCGCCCCGCAGTGCCTAAAACCTCCCCCCAGGGGAACCCAACTGTATTGGCTAGGGAAACAGAGTACTTTTCGAGTTCAATCTTCTTCGAGGAGGCTACTGGATAGGAGCTGGACAGTGAGTTAAGCCAGCCAGAATTAACGAGCAGGTCTTAATGGCCTAACTGCACAGAAGCCGTTAGATGCCCATAAATATGTATGTACGATTGAATACTACACGCAGGACGGGTGCTCGGAGGAAGACTCGGAGGGTATCGCATTGGCAGAGGCCACTTTTTCCCTTATTTTCGATGTCTTTCTGTAGTGAATCTGACTAGATCTGGCTCGAAGGACCACTCTGTAGAAACACTTGAAGCAGGTACAACAACCATTTGCCGTAAGTAAATTTGCTAGTGTAAATTAACGACAACATAATGCACACCTTCAACCGATCGGCCTCTTACTGTGACACCGTCTTCATCGAAACAACCACCGCGAGGTCATTGATGCCCCGTCCTGCATGTAGTATTGTACATGTACTATATACAAATTGCTTAGTTAACCGATCACCAGCGAAAATAATAATACCTTTCTAGGGTTAAGAGGATTCGCTACTGGCCATGATTATAGCTGTGCACTGTTATCCGAACTCGGTGGATCGGTTATTGCACAACGCTGACCATTTGGTTAATAACCCTACCGTTGGAGAGTTGGCGGGCCTCGCGGTCTCACGGCAGTGTGTCTGCCGGACCGCCCGCCAGCGATGAATTGCCCCTACAATTTGCGAGGGCCCACGAGACCGCTAACTGCTGCTTAAACGCCATTTCACATCGGCCACAAGCGCCCCGGGAATTTTAAAGAGGGGTTCACTCGCATATCATCTACATTTCGCGAAGCCGACTTTTACAACTTTTATTATGATATCGATATGTAATAAGAGGTCAATTATGTCATTTTAATTATGTAGGAAAGAAGAACATGATATGAATTTGCTTGCTGAATAATTCCACCTTTTTTTTATTTCCAATATTTTTAGGTAAATTTACTTTAATAATATATTTATGTTTTCCTTACATTTCATATTATTCGCGTTGTTAAATTTATATAGATATGCACTGTAATTAACATATTTAACGAGTATATTTCAAAATTAAGGCACAGTTACAACCATAAATAAACAGACGAAATGAATTTATTGTGATGAACATGTAATATTTTACAATTTAGAGCTATTGACATCTGCTCATCTAAGAGATCAAATCAACATATCATCATAAATCACAAATGGAGGTCCATTTCATGGTATCATGTATACAGAATATAAATAATCAAAACCATTACTCATAAATTCAAAACTTACTTAAAATATGTAAATTTTGCAAATTTCGGGATCGCAAATATTACGAATTATATGTCTGAAAAATTGTAATGATCCTTTGACAACTAATTTATTATTGTTTTTTTTATTTTGTTTAGTTTTATCTTATTTGCATAAATATTTCTTGAGTTGAAATTTTTAAGTCAACTTATATTATATACATACATTCATTTGTTTGATCTAGGATTTGCACTTATATTGTCGTAGTTTTAATATTTTTAATTGGTTTCGTGACTTTTTCATTATTACTTCATTTTATCGTTAGGCAGAAAACGTATCTAAGCCTACCTTAATACGGACGTCTCGTACGGTCAAGTTAGGTTAGGTCCTATTACTTTGTATCTGTAACTAGGATTTTTAAGACAATATTTTTTTTAATTTCAAAAACTTTAATTTGATCAAAGCCGTTGGTCAATTACTAAGGTCATTCATGTTGACTGTTAAAATGCATTCGCTCAAAATCGATTATCTAAAATCAAACAGAAAACTACAAAACTCGGCTCTTCACGTACGCCGCAGCATGGGCCACTTTAGAATCAGATATTAATAAATTTTAAAATGGAAGTGTAAGGCGGCCTCGAAGACTGTACATGCGAGTCATTGCGCGGTCATTGTTTATAGCGTATACGTGCTCAAAGCTGTTTAAATTTGCGAAGATGAACGAAATTACACTCCTGGAAGCCACGAATTGCTGGTTACCTGTCAAAATTGCACGGTGCCTTTTTGCCGCGCAAATAAGCTCCTCGCATTATGTTCATTGATTAAGGCGGAAAAGATATTATCATTACAGATAGATGGTGATAAAAAGGCGTATAACGTAGTCGATTGACGACAGAGCGATTTGAAGTTTAATAATTAATACCTTTTTAACACCTTTTAAATTTACTAGAGTGAAGTAAAAACATAGACTGAGTGAAGTAAAATCAGGTAGCAGCCCTCTGAATATCCAAAATAAAAAAAAATGGTATTTTAAACATTTAAATCTACCTATAAAACAGCACGGAAATGAATCTGAGTAGGATCTGTGTATAATGATAGAGATTACATACCACTTTTAAAAGACCTAAACAAAAAAATATATTTAGGGCAAAAAAGTTAAAGAAAATAAAAAGTTTTCACAACATAAAGACGAATACTGAGGATTAGCTTTTGCAACGAAAAAAAATAGTAACTACTTAATACATAAATATTTATACTATAATTTGTAGAGGAAATTGAGATTTTGATTAGATTTTTAAAGAGGTTGGGATTTTTGTACAGGAAGTTAAAAGGGATTTACTGGACTAGGAAACCATGAGTAGAAAACTTGAGCAAGGTATATGCAAAAAGAGATTGAAACAACTTACAGAAGATAAGAAAAACTTTTCAGGATAAAAGGCATAGAAACAGGAGAATTGTAAAAATTAAATTTGAAGACGACTCGGTGCAAAGTAGCCATAACTGAAATGGGAAATGGTCATCCCAAAAAAACGAGATCAACGATATATGAAATGTACATAATATTTAATGAAGCATATAATATTATATTAGGAATAGTAGGAATAGTATATTAGTGAAAAAAAGTATATTATATAATTATTATAAAATAATTAGTATATTAGTAGGAAAAAAGTATAGTATATAATTATTAGAAAATAGATATTATATTAGTAGGAAAATGTATAGCGGTTCGAATTTTACAGTGGGAAATGAGATAAATTGGAATTATACATTTTATGGAAGGCGACATCTGTGAATGGCAAGAGAGTGAGAAATGCTTTTGTTGTTTTCACTCATTCAAATTCACGCCAGTTACGTACCCTTAAATATAAAAGTTAAATTTATACCCAAACCAGGCAAAATTCACTGCTAATATATTCAGAAGAAATACATAATATTTTAGTGCCTATCTTGAGATTAATGAGGAGCGGCGAAATTGCAACGCATGTCTGTCGACGCTCCTTTGATAATTACGCCAATTTTCGCAACGGCCCTGAGGCAAAGAATATTCCTGAGGGTGCATTTGAGATGCCCCAGCGGCGGCTATGCCACTTTATAAATAATTGAAAACGGGTATTATAAATTTTGTGGTTGACAAATTTCAACGCTCTTTATTAGGTACAAATATTAATATATGGATGATATCGTTATGCTAATAAGATTGAATAGTAAGTAATACAATATATAATGCCATGGTCCAAACGTTGATTATTATTATTAATCTATAATGAAGTATTTTATGTAAGACTTTGTTTAATATCCGTCAAAGTTGTAAAACAAAAGTATTTGATAGGAAAGCTATTCCAAGTATTACTAAAAAAGACGTTGCTAGACTTGATCTCTTAAACGCCGAAGCAAGGTGAACTAATGAGCAATACAATAGTAATATTAGACAGACAACACATTGAAGTTTGTGCCATAATGACATAATATTTTGGTCCTAATGTTTAGTCATATTGGTCCTCCAGGCCATGATTTAAAAATACAATCATTGCAACAGCTCTAGGACTATGAGATTGATGTGGATTGAATATGGACGATGTGGACGAATATAATATAACAGGGAGTCATATATTATCCTTAGATCTAGAATTATAGGGTAAAGCTATGAAGACAGATCGGATCAGCTCGTGCAAAGACTCATAATATTTAGAGAGATACCAGGTTACCTCGCAGACCAACAACTAAATATATCATAATACACAACTACATTTACATAAGAAAATTAGGAGCTGTCACGCCTACATAAATCTTCTTAGAAGAGTAAAATTAGGAAATGATGTCAAATTTAACTGCCCAAATGTAAATATGGAGCTCTAATCGGTAGTAATCAATATATGTAGACCATAATTCCTATTTAAACCCTAAACAAAATGACAAGTCTAAAGAAAGTTACAAAAAAAACAAAAACCACATTGGGAGTCAAACTCGAAACACCAAACTTGGCGAAAATAAAGATGAAATAACAAGCTAGTCAGGAGGTGAAAATAAGTATAAGAAGAGAGTAATAATATTGGCCTTTATCGCGTCAAATTTGAGGTGCGGTCGTGTTCGGACATGTTTTATTACCGCTAATAACACACAATCAGTCAAGCAGTCAGCGGACCGTGAAGATCGCCGCACTACGCCCAACAGCGCAAATTGAGAGAACTTTTTTTCAATCTCTTATCGTGTATTTTTCTACCCGTAGGGCACAAATCAATGAAAGGACGAAGGTTGAAGCATAATGTGGCAATAGAGTCTTGAACGGCTGCAGGAAAGAATGATAGACAGCCGTAGGTTTTTGAGTAAATGGAAAAGGTGAAAATAAGTTACAGCCTGGAAGATAAATATATTGTCGTCAGGAAAGTAGATCGACTGTTACCGCAAATTTAGAAAGGTTTAAAAAAGGCGACGAGAGTATAAAAACAGTCATCAAATCGTAGCGATACCAAAGACCGTCAATTTTCGAATTCTTAGCTAACGTGGTTAGATGCTAAAAGATTTGTATGCAATCCACTAGACCTTTACAAAACAGCGTAATTTTGCTTTTGATTTTGATAATGCTTCATCTGTATAGCTTCGTGAATTTCATTACTTTCGATATTAATATTTATTTTGGCTGTGTATCCTGCAATAATCTTCGATTTGTGCTTTATCTGCCGCATATCTTGTCTTACATTGATAACAACAAATTTATGTTATTTTGATAAGCGTTACAAATATTTCACCAAAATATACCTCTGCTCCTTGATCTATACCCTTATGATTGTTTTGACAAATTGCTTCCATTATCATTTGAAAATGTATCATGAATCTGGAAATCGTCTAGAATATAAGTGTAATCTAATTAACATAAATTCTAGAAGTTTAGGATTATAATATCATTATATTGGTTTTTACAAAATCTGTAATCACCATAATTATCATAATCAAGATCATATTAATATCGCTCTCTTGGAGTGGTTCCTTTAAATGTTAACCAGCCTGACTATAGTGTAGCTGCAGTCGAGAAGCCTTCTCAGAGTCGAAGAAGTGTCCATTATCAGGAGTAGCCTGAAGTGGCTGTTGCCATTAACCTACCCAATCTACTGGAGAGGGCACTCTACGATGATGCAATGCATGTTTGAAATGAAATTTGCGCCAGGGGCCAGGGGCGATTAGGCCGGTCCCCATGCATATGCCCCTAGTTCATATTTTATGGTCAATTTATCATATTCCACCCATTGAAATGGGTGTAACGGGCGCGTATACGCCGCCGTAACAGGATGCCATAAAGCGGGCTGAATATATCGCCGCCAGAATTTTCATCATCCTGTTTGCTCGCGCCGGGAAAATACATGGCACCCAACACTATTTCTTTCTCCGCTCCCGGGAACAGTCTTGCAGTAATGCCGCGATCATACTCGTTGTCGTGAATTTGAAAGAATAAGCATTGATCATAAATACACTATATGGAATAAATGTAACGGAGTAAATGGAATAAATGTAATAAATGGAATAACCAATGGAATAAATGTAACATATCGGAATAATACATTCAGCTCTATCTATAGAGTAAATTTTGTATTACATCAGTTCAGGAATCGTCTTTCAGGAATAAGAGAGGAAGTTATTTGAGTGAATTAAATATTTATAAAATGAAATGTGTTAAATCAGTTTTATATTTATAATGTAAACTAATTGAGAATTAAATCCTATATTTTCTTAATAAAAAGCAATGGTTAAAATCATAAAAAAATAAATAGATCATACTACTAACAAGTTCACAAAATAAAGCAGTGTTGTTCAACCTTTCTTAGATCGCGACCGATTTTTGTTTAAAAGAAACTTACGCGACCCTCCCTTCCTTCCACTTAGGCTTTTCCTTAATTAATACTTATAAATATAATTAATAAGAAATTTCTATGAAAACATTCATTTAATCAGGTAATAACCTGGGGTTATCAAGATGCTCCATTAAATAAACGTAGTGGCTAAGCGCGGGAGTAATGTTTAAATTCTTTTTTTTACTTCCGAAGCTATAGTAGCTAACTGTTCATATTAGATCAACGTAAAGTTATTAAAAGCAATAAAAACCATATTATAAAAATATATTTCTCTTTCGAAGCTGTAAATGTTTAGATTAGCTTTATATTGATTACAGATTATGCAATATTTTCGATATTTATTATTTCCGCGACCCCTCGGGTCGATAGAGGATCTCAAAATACCGAAGGAAGATCTCTGTTATTACTTAAGGTATTTTTTTAATTATGTATGGTTTTAGAGCAAAATATTAAGGCTACTATAAACATATCAGGCATTTGAAGGCAACCTGCCGTATTTGAAGTTTGTTTCGGATGTCGCGTGTGGCATACATATATTTTATTTTATTTTATTTTATTTTATTATTATTAAGGAAACTTACAGCTATTACAGTAAAAATATCTGAATTTTATTTACAGACTACAATGCCAGTTAAAAGTTTTCATTTAAAAATCGTAAAAATATACAGTCGCCTAGGAAGGGGATAGGAGGAAGTGGAGGGGAATTAAAGTAATAATTTTATTATTTTATTATTAGGGAAATTTTATGGTTTATTTTAATATTGAAGAAAGAAAAGAAAGAAGAAAAGAAAAAATATAATATAATTATTTCACTCGTCCTTGAATATTGCCTTTCAGAAGACCCGGAATAAGAGTCTTGAGCGCAGTCGCAGTTGTATTAAACAGGTCAATTTCGCTTAGCTTGGTATTGCAGAAATGAGATACTCGATAAATGTAGTTATTTTGGGCGTAGTTTGTGCTTACTTGAGGTAGATGAAATAAGTTTAATTGGCGGGAAGGCCGTGGGGGTACATGGAAATTTATAAGTTGAAGCAATTCAGAACAGTCGATAAAGCCATTTAATATCTTGTATAGGAATATTACATCTGAACGAACTCTTCTCATTTCTAAAGGTATAAGCCCATGATAGTCACCAGCTTCGTTATAATCTGAAAAAGTTACATAAGACCGATAATTTAAGTTTTTTAGGAACATGTTTTGAATGCGTTCGATCCTATTGATGTGAATATTGTAACAAGGAGACCAAATTTGCGAAGAGTATTCGAGGTGGCTGCGGACATAAGCATAATATAAAATTATAAGGGACCTATTATGATTAAACAGCTTGGCTAGTCTGAGAATAAAGCCCAGCATACTGTAATCTTTGGCAGTTATTGTGTCAATGTGTGACATGAAATTTAATTTACTCTCTAGAATGACACCCAAGTCCTTTATAACAGATTTTCTTGGGATGAGAGATGATTTATTAATGATGTGTGGCATACATATACATATCGCGTGTGGCATACATATACATATCTCCATATCTTCATACCAGCTAGGCGGCACTGATTTGAAAACATCAGCATTTTAATAGGCGTTAATCCCAGCAATTGTGGATGAAAATTCGCAAATGGAGTTTTTGAGGGTTGAGGGGGTAACATGCACTGCTACTCTTGAAAACATAACCCGAAGACATCATTGTCTGCAGAGACTGTGAAAGCAATCTTCACTTTGTGTGGTGATGAAGAAGGCAAATCTAAAGATTTGAGGAATGTACATTATCTTTCCATATTCACCAGTTTGTGCTTTTTTGACCTGTATACAAACACCAGTTTAATATCAGATAGTGTACGCGGAGCTCATAATTGAATCCTCCACCCGCGTAGCAGTGAAGGCAGGTCTTATTTCCGCGTTTCCCCTTCGCCATTGCGGGTATAAATCTTGAGCGAGGAGCGTTGAGTCCCTATTTCTGTCTCTCTTTCTCTGCAGCGTCGCTACCAAAACTTTTTATTTTATTGTTGGTCTGTCGGATCCCGGTCGGTGTATCCGGAAGAGCAAACAGGGCAATATTTATAACCGTTTGTAATTTAGTCGTTATTGTTTCTCTGCGGGCCAATATGCCGATGATATAGCGCCGCCAGCATCGGCCCTTTCACACACTATGAAAAAGTAATAAAATTTATTTTATTGATACATTTCAGAGTAAATTCCACTTTTCTTTGTTTTTTTAGACGATGTCACTCTTGCATAACACTATTACTATATAACTGAGTTAGTGTTACTGTTACTATCCTTGGTTATCCATATAAACTTCCATTTTCATGTATGCGTTTATATGTATGACATGCTTGGCATAAACGCCTTATTTTCGACGTAGATGCACTATGGTAGAAAAAAAATTGATATGTTATCCCAAGACTTTCCCGGCAAGTAGACAATCACCCCCCACCCCCCCCCCCCACCCCCCCCCCCCAACGCGCCAACCCAACCTCTCCCCGCGCGCCAATTCATAGTAAGTATATTTGTAATTTTCCGTGGTATTGAAACGGTATTTATCCAAAAATGATATGGCGGACTATAAATATGACTTGCGTCGCTATGATATACGAGATAATCCAATCAAAATTTCACGTCGTAATTTCGGTCCAAGAAGGCCTCTATCTACCGATTTTCAAGCCTCTAACTGGAATATTTCTAGATTGAAGTATGACTAGCGCGCCCCGGTGGACCGATTTCAACCATAAACTTTTCAACTCTTGCCATGACAAAATAATGCATGCATGCCAAATTTCAGCTCAATCGGATGAAGCATTTGGGCGCCATCGTGGAGGAATACAGACAGAAGTGGTTTCAGAATACTTTCTCTGCCGGGAAAGTAAAACGCCTGATTTAAAATAGCTTTACTGTAAAACATATGAAACCGGTTAAAAACAAAAACATTTATTTTATTGTATTCATTTTTTTATTTTTTATTTAGGTATAAACAGTGTAAAACGATAAGATATTACGCAAAGATAAGTACGCAAAAGATATAAAATATATTGTTACACCGATAAAATATTTTGCATTAAATTATAAAAATTAGATTTTAAAATAACACATAGCGGGGAAACCGGGAGAAGTATAGAATGGGAGTACCAAGAAGGAAATGAAAGTTAATCAAATCAATACATATTTATATACAATGCACAATAAATATTGATATTAAAGATAGGTACCTACATTGATAAATATACACATGTAAAAAATATGATACATTGAAATGTGATAAAGATATTACTTACATGTGATGTTAACCTTATGAAAACCTTTACTATAGTCTGTATATACGCCAACAGTCTGGTAGTGTTGATCCGTATTTGTAAGCAAGGACTCGCTCAATAGAATTAGGTTAGATGTAGTTGATCGTTTGGATTGGAAGCCATATTAAAAGTCACTAATATCTGACTGTATTTGAATATTTGACTAATGTAATAAGAGAGTCAAAAATGAGTCTACAGTGTCGCAATTTTTTAAGCACGAATTTTCGGTTAATTATATTAACCTCTGAAAATTACAGATTTCGTCTGAATAATGTCAGAACGTTGATACATTAATACTTTTTGTTGTACTGTTACTATATAGTGTGATGATTTATTATCCCTTCGAACTCTGTTTAAATCTTCTGAATGGAAATTCCATTCAGAAGAAAAAATCTTCTGAATGGAAAAGTAATAATATTTCGAAAAATCGGTTTAACTATAATGGTTATGAAACATATTTCAGTCAATACAAGGACAGATGATATTCGAAGTATTGACGTGACATTTACGTTGTGGGATTGTTTGCGCACATCAATGCGACTGTCAGCCTTGATGTTGTCGTATGTAAATAAGTGGTGTTGTAAAAGGAGGCGTGTGTGTGTTGTCGTTGTCTGCATTGGCTTTACAGTGAAGGCTTCCATTCAGGGCTGAGTCGAGCTGAGACGAGGGAGGCGGGCGATGCATCAACGTCAAGCGGAGAAAGAGCATCCGATGTCGGGAATCAATCATCGGCATCTCCGGTTAATAGACGTCACCATCTGCCGCCAGGCCGCCGCTGCCGCTGCCGCCCGGAGATTGCTGATTAAAACCGACAGTCTTACCATTTAAGGCGCTCGCACACGTACGCAACAAAACCTGACCGGAACGGACCAGCGACATGACAATGACGGACGATATTATAGAAATAAATCAGCGAGAGTAACCCCAAAGGCGTGTACATTTCAGAGTTGTGTTTATGCAACAGAAAGAATCGATACCACAAATGGACTCACTGATGCCATTGAGACAACTTAAAAACCTGATCGGGTTTTTAAAATCTATTAAGATACATTTAGTTAATGATAAATGCCTCCCCACTTCCATCCCTTATATTTCATTCTTCCCTTCAATATTGAGTTGACATAGGTTATTAATTTCTGCCTTATTTTGATTATTATGTGTATCACGTAACTGTCCTAATTTATTATGATCTATACTTTACAAAATCTCACTTGTTAGATGATTTGCCTACATAAATATTTAGTCAATACAACCCTGACGATGCGGTAACTCGGTTAATTGTAATAAATAATAAACAGAATAAATTAAAAAATAATATAATACGTATAAGTCCATTACAATAGTCGGTAAGGCTGTTTGTTTCTAAATAAAGCTATATAAATATATATATATATTTTATTTCATTTGTTTTTCTGAATATCTATAACTTTTGTCCATGCGCACAAGTTATTTTAGGTTTTATTTAATTATTTATTTCCAGTTATTTTAGCGTTGTATATAAATCATATTTATTAAAAGTGGCGCCTAATATATTTCTCCTACAACCGTCGATATCTATACTATATATTAATTTGAAACGTGTTTTTCCTGATAGAACGGCTATCTGTAAAAATTTGGTTAAGGTGTCTAAAAAAAGCTCTCGGTCTGTAGATGTGTCATCAAAAGAGAAAAATAAAAAAGTCATCAAAAATCTTAAACGTGTTTTGTCTGATTAAGGTGTCTAAAAAAAAGCTCTTTGTCTGTATGTCGTTAAAAGAGAAAAACAGCTCTAAAAATCAGTATATGTCATAAAAAAAAGTCATCAAAAGAGAAAAAAAAAATGATAGGGTTATCGGCTGGATTTCCAGGCGGAGGTGGGAAGGTGGGGGGGTGGTAGGGTGAGGGGGTGAAAGGGGCAGGAGGAGGGAGTAGCTTGGAGGGATTGAGGGGATGAGTTGGGGGAGAGGGGGTGGGGGTGGAAAAGGGGGGAGAGAGACGCAGGGTTGGGGGAGTTGGAAGGGGAGGTAAGAAGATGGGTTTGGGGGGGGGGGGGGGGGGGGAGAAAGAAGAGAGAGGGAGAGAAAGGGAGGGTTGGGAAGGGGGATTCGAGGTGGAGTTGGTCGGGGAAGATTGGGAGGGTTTAGGGGGTTTGGCTGTTATATGACTGTTTATATTTTCCCAATATAGTTAAAACAAAATTTATAGATTTCTATCATTTCACCGCCATCTACCGTATAGTTGCTAAAGTAAGCTGAATTGATGCGAAACTTTTTGTTTACATTCTGTCACACGTCATATCATGTACGCATCGCTCTTCGATTGTTGCTGTCCGTTTTCTCCAAGACCTTTGTAACATTCCTGATCGTGGATAAATATTATTACCAAATAAATATTATTTGTACATTGATAAGAATTAATTCAGTTTATTTTTCAAACATTACTGTCAATAAAGAGACCGTCGGTTTCGACGGGTTTCAGCTAGTTAATATTTAATAGAAATAAAATTCTAACTATTATTGTTTTATATTATTATAACACCTATTATTATAATTACAATAACTACTCGTCAATAATATTATTCAATACAGAACGATTGATCCAAAAACCAAAAGGACTCGTAATATCATTCAATAAAAGAAGACGGCACGGTTTAGCGGATCGGATGTGGACGTTGTTCAGAGTTCATGAGCGCGCCAATAGGTGGCTTGGTTTCTTATAAATCAGGGGCCAAGGCTGTCGAGGGCGGAAGTGAGCGATAAACATTGTTTTCCCGCCGCGGCGCTTCCGGTTCGGGTAGGAGGGAAACGGAACCGGAAACGAACCGGACGAAGAGCGCCCCGTCGGCCGACGCGGCGTCTGCGGCGACGACGAACGCCGCCGCTCAACAATGGTCGGCTTCTGTAAATCGAATCTTATACGGCATCCAATACATTCGCCAAATAGGCGAATGCCGCTATTAAAAATAATGAAAACACCCCATTCTCGTACATATTATGCATCACTATCGACTTATGGTTTCGAATCTAAGCGAAACTCAGTTCATGGTGACATATATCTACACAAATAAAGTGTTTCCATAGACTTCGACGATAAATATTGCGCTTGTTCGGTCCGTCCAATGTTTGAACGCGGTGTGATATATCCAATCGAATGTACGAAAAGTTGTGATGCGTCATCGACGTGGCAGCAAAGGTAACAGATCTGACGGGGCAAGGTGTGTATATACCGTGTGTTTTTAGTTACCGCCATCCTTGAAGTGGGTGAATCAGTAAGAGCAAAGTAGCAACTTCAAAACATAATAAAAAAAAATATAAAAAATATAAATATTTTTTTTTGTTTGAAAAAAGTTTGAGAAGCGTTGAGCGCTCTGGGTCATCTAGCGGTAGGTAAAACATCGGTAATATTGTTTATTACCGATATTTTACCTGCTGATAGATGTCGTTAGCTACTTAAAATAAAAAAAATACAAAAAATTCAAAAAACCTTTTTTTCTAAAATTTGTTTTGTTTGTAATTTTTTTTGTGAAGTATGTATTTTTTTTCTATTGAAAAAAAATAAGAAGCGCTGCGCCATCTAGCGGTAGGTAAAATATTGCTAATATTGTACATTATCGATATTTTACCTATCGCTAGATGTCGCATCATGATCAACGTTTTCATACTATTTAAAAAAAAAAGTTTCTAACCTTCTCTTACTGATTCACCCCTTTCAAGGATGCCGGTAACTAAAAACTCACTATGTATATTGCGTGACCGTGCTATGTGATCTGTAATATATTTTTGTAGAATATTAACAATATTGATTATATATTAGGAGTCACATAATTGTTTCACTTTTAGGCATGAAGTCCACGAGATTAGTAGAGTTTTCAATGATATAAGGATCTGGATATCTTACCTGAATTACTGCCACTATCATTTTTATTTTAGCTTATCGGATCCGCTTCATACAAATAGCCTTTATAAAATCAATGGGAATTAAGTCGTTTCAATTGTCGGTGTCGTCAATACGTTTACTTGCCGATAAAGGCGCATGAGCCATTTATTTTGAAAGTAATTCATCATTACCTTAGACTGTATCATAGAGGTACACTTTACTTAAAAATTGCTTACTGTTTGATTTAGTATTTTTCATCCAATGGCAATTAATTTCGAATTAACTATTTGTATGTGTTAGAAATAAAATAAAACTGGAAGAAATGTCATTGGAACTTGAAAATCTGATCCGAATGGTATAACAATCTTTCAACAAGATTTAGCCCCATGATATAGTCTAAGTTAATAAAGAATTACTACAAAATATAACCCTGATATGAGTTAAGGAAATTCACACATATGCGCTTTTTCTTCTTGATTGTATTGACTGAAATCTAAAGAAAAGTAGCTGATTCTTTGTAATTTGGAAAGGACAAAAAGGTACGATAATTCAAATGCTTCACGAAAAAAAATAAGTACGTTTATTTCTCTTTACTGATAATTATAGCACGCAGACCATATTTGAGATAGCATATTCGGGGTGACGATCGCGTAGTATAAGAAGTAAGAGGGAATGGTTTTCTGACATCTGTTTTGAAGTTCGAAGTAGGAATATTATTAAATTATATTTTCGTGATATTATCTATGTGGCAGTTGAATAATAACTATATATCTGAAAGAGCTCCTAGATCCCGAATTGCCTTTTTCTTGGTTATTAAAAAACCATTGATAGTATAATTAAAAGTTAAATTATTATTTTTCAGCGTAAAACCGATATCTGTTAGAGGAAACAATGTCATTATTCATCGAATTCTAACATAGTCGTTCTGTATGCTATAACGTAAGAATGCACCTTGCAGTTAACTCAGGGAAATCTAATCTTAATATAGGTACATTTATAAAAATGTATGTTGGTAGATCTGTCTGTCTGTCCGAGCTTAATAGACTTAGAAACCGTTTGATCGCCATGAAAGTTGGCACATATATGTGACTTTGGGAAACACAAAGTTTATCTCTCTGACAATTTATGTGGTATTATGAGCCTAAGCTGCTATAGACTAAAACAAAGTAATAGAAGTAGCAACTCGAATATGATTTCAGAAACAATAAATCATTAAGAACTGCAGGAATGTCATGAATTCCATACGGAAACACCTCAAATTTTTAATATTGTACTTGATGTATACCTAAGTTTTGACAAATATTTTTTGAAAATTGTTACATAATTGAAAAGTATCTTTTTTCCACAAACCACATTAACTGGCACACTGCTTTATATCTAAGAATATGTTGATAAAATAATATAAAACCGGCAAAAAAATGATTATTGTGGCTAATTTGTAAGTTTACTTAATTACTAGCAGCTACTGAAAAATGCTAGCAACTTCAAAAATTACCTTGTTAAAATTTGTAAATTGCTATTCTGAGAAGTATCTCAACATTAGAAGTATGAGAAGAATACTCCTACATCGCTGCAATCGGAACATTGTACTTGAAGTAGCAACGATGGTACATCTTCGTACTCTAATTATATTGGTAATCAGTGACTGGCTGAAATTTCCTCTATCTCAAGTTTCAAAACCTACCACAAAACCATCTCTATACCATACAATCTGCCAATGTCCACTAAAATATACCCACTTTATCAAAACTTGATGAAGATATTAAATTTTCCCTACTTTAATGACTTTGCCATAAACTATTTGTGAACTTGGAATTTCTTTGGGTGATATCCCTTTACCAAGTACCTACAGCTTTGTTTTCGAAACAATTGCGTGCTACTGTTTCGTCTTTGTTTCAAAAGTAGTTTTCTGTTTTCGAAGCTATATTTCAATTCGCGCGACAGAAACGCCCATTATAAAGAAGGCTCACTTCTGTTTAATTTAAGAAAGTGGAATCGGAATATTACTTTCCATGTAAACTGAGTTTTGGCGTATATATTTTAATCCGTTTTATGTTGCTTAGATTAAAAGACACCAACACAGATGAGTTATAGTGGCTGGGTGCAATTTCATTTGGAAGAAAACGCTTTATTCAGTTGTAATTCTTATTTATTTATTTATTTATTTATTTAGGTAAGTAACAGCATGAAATTATAATTCGGTACATAATTCTTAAAAAAACATGTTCTTATGCCGATTATAGCTTACGCCGTTCGAAATTATTTGAAAAATATTTTACAAACTAAATTATGAAACAAAAAATACAATACATCCGTAAATATTTATTAGTTGACAGGAAACGGATCCATACCGCGCGGAAATAAACGACAGTCCTCCCGATGTATTTGTAGATGGCCAATGTAACTTTGCCAAAAATGTAACTTTGCCGGGAGAACTCATCGTCCAAGTCCACGCGGCAAGGGCTCATCCCCATCAACCAAAAAATGTCAAATGACCGCAAAAGTTGTAGAGTTATCCGCAACATATAAATCATACTTATACAAAATAAATTTAAAATAGGTAAATAGAATACATATATAAGTTATATTATATTTATACATACATAATTCTTTTTATTCTTCCCTATTCTATGATTTTTTCTACTCTCATATATGAGATATTATATTGGATGGTTCCATGTCTAATAGGTGACTTACGCTGAACTATACTAGATGCTCTTGTAGTCTTGTGAGTCGTGCTGCTTGATATTGAAGAAGCTACTAATGATGACCGAAATCCACTGAACTGGAAGTTGAAATCAATATTTTTCTAAACTCCGTTAGAACTCCGATTGGCGCTCTTCTGAAAGCTCTTTCTTTTTGACTGCTAAACACCGTCCCTTTCATGTACAATCGCGAGATCCGTTTACTTGTCTAAGTAATAAGTAAGAACTTTTTGTTATCAAATTTCTACAACATTATGTGGAAAATTCGTATATGATTTAATTTTACAATCATATTATACTTAGGTACTAAAGACATTATGATAGACATTAGACATTACGATAGACATATCGCACCCCTAGATGAAAACCCCGCTAACTCAAAAAGTACCCAAATTGAGTTAGTAGCGTTTTCGAATTCCTGACTTGAATACCTACACGGAGATACAACTCGCGTAACTATACCTTCAGCCGTTGTCGATAGATGGCGCTAGACGCTGCTTTAGTTGAATGATCTTACGCCGGATGGTGCGAGCACTATACCGACATTTTTAGTTACCTTCCGACCGTCGCGGTTAGAGGCCGTTTGCGTACTACCCGATTTTGAGTTGCAGGTGTTTACGTGAAAGTGATTAGGTAAGCCCCATCTTTTATTTCTAGTTGATTGGGTTTTGATGAAATTTCATTGAAATAATAATTGTTGATTTTGGTTTGCGGGGGTTTTGATGATATTATATCGTAATATTTTTTATGTTATTTCGAATTACTCAGCTTTACATGACAGAAAAATTAAATTTAGATTTACGCCAGTTTTGTTGAATGAAATTTGTATTTCGTTTTTCTTGTTTGTTTAATGAAATAAAAATATTTCATGGAGACAAATAGGCTATTTATTATATTTTAAACCAGATCTATGTTTCATTATGAAATTTTACAACCAATACGTGATAATAATTGGGTTTTTTGAGTTGCTTTACTTTACATGATTTGTTAAATATTTTGAACTTTATTTATTTTAGAACTATGAAAGGCCGAGGACAACTCATGTTAGACATATTAAACGCAGGAAAAGAGGATCCCGACCAACCAGCAGCAATGGATGATTCAAGAACACTTCCGTCCACTAGCATGGAAATGCTCAGTACGGTAAAGGAGCCTGAGTTGCCAGCTGAGGGTTTAAGGTCAGTTCCATCACCGATCATTCTCGAATCTTCGTTAAACCTTGACGAGCAGCCTTCTACATCTGACGGACGACGAAGAGTTTCTAAACGTCAGTATGCTGTTTCACCAGTCCACAGCGGCGATGGAACCGATTTCGACGATTCTGATGCAGATCCACACTACGAAAATCCGATTTCTAAAAGAAAAATAGTTTTCTCTCCTCCGCGTAAATCTCCCACTCCACTAAACATATCACGATCTCGCTCTCTTTCATCTTCGTCCAGCAGTTCAAGTTCTTCAAGCTCTAGTAATAGCTCAAGCAGAAGTTCAAGTAGTAGCTTAAGTAGTAGTACTATAAATCAACGTAACGCCAATAGCTTTCATTGCGAGGTTCCGAATCTAGACGATAAGATTAATTCAGGACTGAATGAAAATAACGCAACTAGCCCTAACTACGTTGGTCACAACCTACCTCAAAATACTACAGAGGGTGAAGAAACTGTAGTGCAAGAAGGAGTACTAAAGGGTAAGAAGAAGCTAAGAAAACCGGAGACATGGAAGGTCAATATAGCTAAAACCCTCAAAAATTCAGGAATGGCGTATAAGTCTCGGGGTAAATTAAAAAAAGAAATCCCTGCTCGCAAAATGCGACCAGCTTGCGGAGAAAAGTGTCGTTTAAAATGTAATACTAAGCTCAACTCAACAACTCGTCAAAAAATGTTTGATACATTTTGGGGACTCGGCGATCTTCAGCGACAGAGGGAGTACATTGTGCGGCATACCCACGAAATAAAGCCCAAATACCGATATACAAGCACTGAAAACTTTCGAGCTTTAAATACGGCCTTCTATTTTGAAGAAAATAGATCACGCATTCGTGTTTGTAAGAACTTTTTTAGGGCCACGCTTGATTTGGGCGATCAAGCAATTAAAACAGCGCTGGACAAAAGAACGGAGGCTGGGTTTATAAAGGGAGAGCAAAGAGGAAAACATAACAAACATCCCACGGTAGATCATGCAGTTAAAGAGAGTGTTTTTCAATTCATCAACACTATTCCACGGGTCGAATCGCACTATCTACGAGCTCAGACTACAAGGGAATACATACAAAGCGACAAATCATTGGCAGATATTTACCGCGATTATAAGGACTTACGCAAAACAAATGACGAGCCATTCGCTTCCGAATCGACATTCCAACGAATATTCAACTTTCACTTCAACATCGGCTTTTTTAGCCCAAAAAAAGATTTGTGTGATTTATGTGAGGGCTACAAAAATGCGAATGATGAAGAAAAAACTAAATTATACCAAGTCTATGAACAGCATCTGCATGAGAAGGACCTGGCTCGAAATGAGAAGGAAAAGGACAAAAATAAATCAGATGCAATCGTAGTTGTTTACGATCTCCAGGCTGTAATGCAAATTCCTAAAGGACAAGTATCTTTGTTCTTTTACAAGTCCAGAATTAACCGTTTTAATTTCACTATTAGTGATTTGCATGCAAAGAATGTAGACTGCTTTTTTTGGGACGAGACGGAAGGAAAGCGTGGTGCTGTAGAAATCGGAAGCTGTGTTTTATATTTTATAGAAATGCAGCTAAATAACCATACCAGCGGAGACATAGATCTGATATTTTACTCAGACAACTGTTGCGGGCAGCAAAAAAACAAGTATTTGTTGTCCGCTTATGCCTACGCTGTGTCCAATATGAGAGTGAAATCTATTACCCATAAGTTTTTGATAAGAGGTCATTCGCAGAATGAAGGGGACAACATCCATAGCGTTATTGAGAAGCAAGTGAAAAGGCACATAAAATCAGGTCCTATTTACACACCACTGCAGTATACAACATTGATTCGGGCTGCTAAAAAATCTGGACCAGCATACAAAGTGCATGAAATAACACATGACCGATTTTATGACTTGAAAGCACTGCAAGAAGCTTGGGGCACGAATTTCAATAAGGATGAAGATAACAACCAAGTCAAGTGGCATGACATAAAAGTCATAAACATTCAAAAGGAAAATCCAATGGCCTTTTTCTACAAAACCTCATTTGCACAAACTGATTTTAAAAAATGCTTGGTAAACAAGAAGACTAGACGTACAGTTGCATCTGAATTTCCGAAAAGTTTGAATAGAGCATACATGGAAAAAAATAGTTTGTCAGATGCAAAAAAAAAGATATTAAAGAACTTGTGGAAAAAAATGCTATTCCGAAGCCGTACTATGAAAGTTTTTACAAAAATATTTTGTGAAACGACGGTGGTAGTTTACTATTCATCGCAGCTAAGATTGTTTTTATTTCTGTACTATTGGTTCAGTGGCTGTAGTTATTTTAAGGAGTTTATTTTTACCAATGTTACTGTTAAGAAATAAGAATGCTCAAATTAACATTATTTGTAAGCGATGAATGTGCCTACATGATAAAGACTTGACCTTGCAAATGTAATAATTATTGCTGTGATTATTAAGTAATAATAATAAGTCAGGCGCAATTTCTATTTAATTATAATACTTCGAAAGTAATAACTGTTTTAATAATGGTAAATTTTAATAACAATAAGTAAGTACTTATTTTTATGTTTGTATAGAGAACAAACCACCTTAATTTTGTGTTTTATTTTATTTGATGTTAAATTTTTCTATTTTATTCATTTGAATAAATAAATAACAACTTTTGATTTGAATAAACAATTGTTTTTTTTTCAATTAATTAAACCTTAAAGGACTTTAAAACTATAAACAAAAGCCAGTATCCCCAAACTTAGCAGGTTGTACCTAGGTATAATATTATTACAAATATACACCATTTTTTGATGGAATAATTCAAAATACTTAGAAGAAAAGTTGTATTTTTTTTGAGGTGAAAAGTAATGTAACTCATTTTTCTTTCAAGTAAAGTAAAGTAACTCCACTTAATGAACAAAAAAGTTGCTTACTGCTAGTATAAAACCAGAGTAACTCAAAAATTGTTTTTTATTAGGTTTTAATTAGACAATATAAAATATGAGTTAATTGAACAAACTTGAAAAAAATTTAGCTTCATGGATGTATTATTAGATTTTTTATATCTCTCATAGGTATTCTAAAATCAGTTTTTCGTTATTTCTGAAAAAAGCACTTTTTTGAGTTACCGGAGTTTTCATCTAGAGGTGCGATATGTCATCCCTTGTGCACCTGTGCATACATGCTGTTATAAATAATTACATGTCGCCTGCACTCCTTGCTGAAGGAATATATCCTTTTATCCCCGTACATATAAAATATGTGCAAACACCTAAATAACATCCGCGACTAAGAGAGTGTAACGTGTCTTCCGCTCTCCGGAGAGAGGAGTCTTAACAGTATCAACGCAGAGTGCATCATAAAATGCGAAAGTTCTCCTCCCACACTTCTACCCTCTCTCCCTCGCACGCTTGGGGAAGAGTGGTGAGCTACTTAGCAGCAAATTATAACCCTGAAAAATACGGGAGCTGTTCCAGTACGCCTGCATGAAAGCGGAGGATGTTTGGTGTGTGGGGGGAGGGGAGGGAATTTCAGTAAACAACCGTTTTTACCTTGTGCACTTGTGACAGTTTTTATAGTTAGTAGCCCATTTGTTAATGGTAATTCAATTGTATGAAAAGTCCACAAGAATTGCAAATATCGAGGCATTTCAGCATTTGCATGTCACCGGCCGGCATGTGGTGACTAAACGATCATTCGAATCTCTATGCATGAAACATAAAAATAAAACTTTATCTTTATGCAGCCACTACCAAACCATATCAAAACCCACTGACCGTTATTACAAAATAATCAGACCATAGGTCCAGGGTTCGCTAGCCCTATTATGTAGGATCGTCGTTGTTATTTTCGTGTAAATCATACGTTTTATTCTTTATATACACGCTAATAATTCCATGAAACTTGGGATTTGAAAGATATGGTTAATTCGGAGGCAAAGAAAATAGCTTTAATTAAAATTGTTTTTAGCCAAATAAACTATTTTTAAATAGGAATAATTAAAAAATATATATCTACTTGAATCGAAGCTCAAAATGACTTGATAGACATCCCCCCCCCCCCCCCCACCATGTAAATAAAATAAGGTACGACCTTTATTAAGATCTTGTTACGTCACTGCTCGATCCAGCGTAAAGTATAAATTAAACACAACAAGATAGATAATGAACTTTTAAAGTTAATTCGTCCCAGTGCCATAAGCGATGTATGATTTCGAATGCAAAAACGCACACTTACGAGTTTGGAAATGTACCAAAGCGTAGCGATGGATAGACAAATAGTCGTCAAAAGGCATATTTTCAAATTTCCATAGACGGTCTAGGATTAACATTGGAGAATCCGCGTAAAATACTCCCGATTGTGACGATCAATAATCGTCACGCGTCATATATTTCGGCAAAGCTACGCATACGGCACTTTTCGTTGCCGCCGGCGTAATTTTATTGGGACATCACTATTCCTTCGGCTACTAATTTTTGGACTGGAAATCGACGGATCTTTACGTCACTTTTTCGTCAAAATGACAGGGTCCCAGATATCGAATCCGGTTGCCGCGGCGTAATTTTCGATACATGTTTGTAATCCGATTCCATCGTCGTATTGTAAATTTAATATAATTCGAAAAACGAGCTCGCTCATCTATTCAGCATTCTCAAAAGCGGTCATAGCCATTTTCTTCCATCTGTCTTTGGAACCCTGACCATAGAATCTACCAGGTGTGAGGTGACTGACCTTTATTTTACGAAAAGGATGAAAGAATGAGATAAGGTGACTGACCATTGTTTAACAAAAAGAGGGTAGTTTAAAAAAAAAACATGGGATCGCCGTTAGTCTAGCGATGTCTTGGCAGCTATGTTCGCTCAGTGACACAGTACAGAATAAGTATGCTTAGATTTCGTAGCATACCCTCAGCGTAACATTGATTATGCAACAGTTTCTCTGTCTTACGTTCCTCAACATTTTACATTAGTTTACATTTCTATACATTTTAGGTATAGGCACACGTAGTTTATGGAATTTTCATGTTGTTTTAAAGTAAAGTAAGTTTAATTTTAATAAAGCACAGTCGGACGCAATCATGCATATGCTACGACCGTTTCTTTTACACGACTGCCCACAAAATAGGAGTGTAATATGTTTAGAATGTATGTATGTTGTCCGTTTCTTTATTCCACCATAACATCTAAACGCTTGAACCAATTTCGGATGTGTGGTATCATTATCATCGTTATGTCATTCCAGGTGTCATAGGGTAAACTGATTAAATATCAAATAAATAATTGTCCAAATGTCAAGGAATTAAATAAATATATCATTTTCATTATCAAATGAAAGATATGATTGAGTAGATTATGGACATCACGATTAACACAGAATGTACAATCGTCTTTGAGCACTGGATATTTATAGAGGGAACACGCGTAAATAAAAAACTTGATTCCTTTGAACTTGCTTTTCTGCGCGAACAAATTGTTTGTAATAATTTAAAATACAAATGATCACTTTTTGAACCAACAGTCGGGTTTTTAGTTTTTTTTAATTTGTTATTCTTGTTAAAGAATTTGCATTTTTCTGAAAATTATTACAGCTTTCGGTTTTTTAAATAAAATCAGTTTTTTTCGGGGACTTCTTATCCCCATAAATCCAAATTATTTAAACGATTTTAATCTTATTTAACAAGCATAAATTCTCTAATCGTTATCAGGCAGATTAGAAACATCATACTTCTCCAAATAAGTTTTCGCGGAAAGCAAACAGTTATTTAGCCTCGATCCATACTATATAATTGGTTTTACAAAACCTTCTTGTTGTTTTGTTTTAATTGTTATATACCAACCAAAACGCATGAAAAAATAGTATAAAAGCATTATTTTAAACACATTTGAACTATTGCAATTTATTTGGTAAGGAGGAGGGAATCCAATTCCATAAATCTATTTAACTGATTGGACTAGGTAGTACCAAAATTCGTTATCGCAATTTCTACTGAGCACTTCTTCGAACGATCGCGAAATTTCCTTATAATTTTCACAAAAAAAAAGGATTTTTCCATTAATTTTTAGAAAGTGTTAGAAACGCTATTTTTTCCAAAGTATAATGACAATGCAATAGCGGTCGCTCTGTAATTCCCAACTCGCGGAACCCTTTGTTTCTTCCGCATTGCGCACATGTCGGCGGGCCAGCCTTAGCAGACGTCAGAGCTCGCAATCAATCTAAAATATTAATAACAATGGTACAAAACACGGAGCGGCCCGTCATGCCGTTTGATATCACGATATTAATGACTTTACTCTCGACCTTTTAATTTAAAACTCCCTCCGCTAAGCAGAGAATTAATCAAAATCGTCGAGCGCTGTTGGCAAGTCATTCCCTCGCACGAAAAGCGTTTATTATGTCTTCATAATGGATCGTTTGCATTTTAATATTTTTATCTTAATCGTTATTTTATAGAAGTAGTTACGAAATGTCAATTCGACTGAGGATCAAAACGCTTCGTAGGTACTTCAAACACGAGACCAATTACAATAAAGTGGAATAAGTCTCGTATTTGACGTGAATTTTACTGGATGATTATGGTCACTTATCATAATTTTCATAAATAATTAGATAATAATAATATACAACGTGATAGTTACTAGAGCGCGGGCATATTTTTCAAGGAGTGATTCGGTATATGGCACTAATGGAAATTAGAAAGGAAATCATGGTTTCCGATGATAGGACAAATTTTGATACAGCAGATTATTCTAATCGAAAAACTGAGTTGAAAGCTATTTAAACGTCCGTAGCCCTGTTGACACCGGTTCTCCTCGTTGTTACAGAAGTTAAGTAGCGGCAGGCGCGGTTAATAATGGGATGGGTGACAGCCTGAGAGTTTGACTGCGTAATGCTACAAATGCCCACCTAGAAGATGGTGCCAATAGGCAACAAGGCGGGTTCCACAAAAAAGCATATGCCTTGGGGATAAAAAAAAATAATTAAGCCTTCTCTACCAAAGAATACCTTATATATTTCAGCTTTCGGATGTTCAGTTTTTTACTAATATACAAAAACTCGTTTTCGTAAAAAAAAAAAAACAAAATTAGAAACAAAACTATGTTTACTTCGATGTACAGAATCACCCATTTAAAATATTCTCTTACGCCAGGCGCGGATACAGAATAAAATCAAAGGGGGTGGGGGGCGCTAAAAGACATCTTGAACTATGGGTGTAATAACAAATCATCAAGTAACATCCACAGGCTATAACATACTACCTATGCAAGTACAACTACTCGAATGACGGATAATTTGCATGTAGATAAATACTTAGAGGTTTTTAAATACAACGGGCGAACCCGTCACCCCAGGAAGTTTTAACGATATTGATCGTTCTTTCTCCCTTGAGGTGACCGAATAAGAGTTTGAGACGAATTAGTCCACTGTGTAGTTACGCCACTTGCCCGTAAAAAGCCAAATCCTTACCGCGAGTCTTCAGAAATGCACCCAGCGGGAGGCCTTGTGCCCTTTATACTAGTTTCGGCCAGATTTCTCCGGCCTCCCGACTGGTTACGGGTTTGAAATAGCTTGCGCGGTCCCTCCCTTACTATACTTTACTATACGTAGCGGTGATTCGTTATCTACCAGATCTATCGCGGACCACGGCGTCCGTTGCCCGCCTTCTCCTCTGAGTCCTACCGGGCTCGCACATCAACGTGGAGGCTACCGGATGGGTGCTTACCTGTGAGTTGGTCCGACCCTAACACATGGGTCTTAATGGCTCAAATGCACACTGGATCCATTAGCTCCCTAGCGCGCTTGGTGCTGGGCCGACCGCGTCAAGTGGGGGGGGAGAGGCGCCCCCCGCGACTCCCATATGTATCCGCCGATGCACGATAATAACACATTGTATAAAATATAAAACCTTATTTTTTATTATAACAACACATTCCATTTTAGGGTTACATTTGATTAGATGGTACCACCCTAGTCAGGAGTTACCATGACCCGGTCCATTCTAAATTATCTATCACTATAAATTATCACTATTTTAACTTTCTCTGCGTTATGACAGACGGCCTTAGTTTCAGCTTTGCAAAAACAATACGTTTCGGACTCAGTGTGGCACCCGACCATTTCGAGTAGCTTGCGGAGCTAAAACAAAATTGGAACCAATTGTGGTAGTCCCTAAATATCCAGACTAACTTTTGAACAATACGGCCTAATCTTCTAGGCTTCAGCATGGTTACAAACTGACAGAGTGAGAAAGAGAGACGTGTTTACAATGTATATATTATCTCTAATTACTAATTTGTTTACATTGTATTTAGTGCGTTTTGTCACATAATTGTAAAATATATAAACTGCATTATTGAATCCACTATAAATGTTCAGTTTTTGGATATTTTCGAGTGCGTTTTACTCAAACGATTTAGAGCTAAAACAGCTTTAATTCAGACTAATCCATGATTATCTCTACACTATTCTTGGATTTTTGGATGTCAACTTGACGAGGAGAAATGACAATAGTCTCGGATATACAGTATATTAGAAAATCCCATTTCCAATCCCATCCAATCCCGGTTTCAAAACCCCATTGTGCTATACAAAGAACAATTTTGCTTTCCCCGCATGATCCGGGAAGCAATTGAAATAAGACGAACACAAAACTTCGATAGAGACGACGGTTTCAAACTCTCTACTATGTGGAACCCTCTTCTTAAAATTTTATCAATGCCCATCGCCGAGAGCAAGGACGTAACACAAGATACAGTGAGTGTTGCGTGCAAGGCGGATTTTCAAAATTCACGCTCGCCGGACTCGCCGCCCCACCATCGTTATAATTATAGTAGTAATAGCAACCGTTTGCCGCTTACCTGCAGAACAACGGATGACGATTGACAGAAATGCAGTCTACCCTGAACAACGGCGGTTGCAACATCGACGAAACGTCCAGTGGCATAGTATTTAGGTCGCCTGATCTTACATTGTAATGTCCCTGGTTTGATTCCCGGCTGGGTCACCATTTTCCGTTGGGATCAAATTAACGGAATTGTATTTTCGAATCTGTCGATCGAATGCAATATCAAGACACACACTTACACACATGTTACACGCACACATACATATAAATACGTCATAGTAGGGTTGGTTGTAAGAGATTGTCATATGACAAAAAACCCGCCGATTGTGAAATTTCACAATAAAGAGTAGAAACAAACAAACAAACAAAACGAAACGTCGGGTGTTACAAACTTCACGCGGTAAATTCTTTTTAACTTATTAATACTTAGTAATAATTTGTATACTATGATCGATCCCAATATGCTACTATTATTCACCTCCCCGTCAAACATCCCTCCATGGATGGGGTGACCATATTCGATGTATCAGCGGTAGCAATTTGTGTAATAATAGACGTCTCACTGAGAAATTCTCAGCGGGGTTCTAATTATTTCGCTTCGACTATTCAAAATGATGCTGCATAATTGGAAGTGGTCTGCTGGAAGTAATTAGAATTTAATGAGATTTTATCCGATTTTTTGAATTCAAACAATGATCAGAGGTATGAATAAAAAGTAAAATATTTGGGCGTATGCCAGATTCCATTCAAATTCAGATGGACCTTTCATTCTGAATTTCAAGATTTTAAATAATATTTCTCTTTTCAATCCGATAAATTGTATATATCATACAGCATTTAAATAATACATCCATTTTTATGTCTGACTCCATAAAGTTGCTGGTATCAGAGATTAATATCGGGCCACAATATATTTACAATGGAATAAATCAAAATAGAATCGATTTAAGCTGTGAACACGTGTCAATCATGAGGCTTTCTTTTCAGCCTCTGCCAACAAAGAAATATAATCATCCTGCCACAAAACCACGATCGATGGATATGACGCGTTATAATATTGTGGCAACAATAATGTCAATAACACAACTGGTCGTCGATTTGCAGTTTCTCAAACATTTCGTTTTTAAAAACGCGTATAATATACTCGTATTTCAGATGCAAATAAGCTTTAGGTTTACGATACAAATGTGTAATTGAATTCTTTGATAACAAAGGTTTTAGGCACGATCATTATTTTTAGCTGTCCTCGAAGCAGGTCAAGGAAACGAAGAATGCTGCTACTAGAATTTTGTTGACATTGGCCGAGTTCAAAGTTGTTAGGCGTATGCCTGATAATCATATTGTGTAAACTGAAAAATTGAATTTATAGAGAATGACCAAGAATAATTACGAAGAGCTTAGCAACTATATACTACATGTCTATAATTCTCTGCTTCATGAATCGGAAAGGCATGACTCAGAGACAAGTAAAGGATAAACAAAAAACAATTAAGCAAAATCCCACGAATCCACTTATTCAAAAATTTATTATTCATGTGACTGTAGTATAAAATGCGCCTTATATCTGTTATGAAATTAGTCAAAAACGAAGTTATCCCTTACTGGGTATGAATTCCAAAACGCTCATTCAAGCAAAAGCAACATAATCAACGGTATTTTCCAATTCCAATTCCAACTCAAGCGAATCCAGATGTATCCCGTGGACTAATCAGAGAAGGTTTACTGGTGGACGATACAATCAGTGCAAAATTCAGACAAAAAATACCTTATTCCAAAATATTATTATTTGATCAAAAACACTTTTATTGGTTTATTGTGTTTGGAATTGACTACCTTAATGGTAGTTCAATATTTTAAGTTTCCTTTCTTTAAAATTAATCAAAGATTCAAGCGAGCTCGAAATTATTATACGAAGAGTTGGCTATTTTAATGGTATATTTAGTTCAACGGCGAAACATCTTTAATATTATTTTTTTTCGTTAATAATAGTATATTTTTATAATAGTTTTTTTGTGGTTCTCTCCATTTGACAGAAAGTGCTTTCTATTGTATATTTGCTCCTCCAATATAGCCAGATTAGAGAGCATAGGACAATACCACCAAAATCTCTGGGCTCATAATTAGACATGCCATCGGGACCAACGGAGGGCTTAGAATTACGCCTGCTGATGGCGAAATTTACATCATCCGCGCTTACAGATGCCATCATCGGAGACCGCGTTGCGAAATATCTAAGAAAGGGATGGACGTACAAAAATAATTATAAGACCTAGTACAAAGATATTCAAATAAAAGGAAATATTTCACACAGATCAGTGATAAATCACCGATCAGCACAATTTTTTATCCCCTTTCCGAACACAGTATTAGTAGTTGTTCAAAATAAGTAGTTTGAGTACTCTCAAATGCCTAAAAGTTTTATGATAATAACTCTTAAATATATTTATGATAACAGTAAGGGAAATTATATTATTTTTAAAATAAATAATAACCTTTACAGAGAGTTTGAGGGTTTAAAATCGTTCGCTTATTTCGCTTAATTTATAGGATAAAACGGAAATATTAAAAGTAGATCGCATATTTTAAAATAAAATGGAATGTTTACGAATAAAAACCCAAGAGAGGGTATGGTTTGAGGAATAAATTTTGTTTTATTATTTCTTCTTCTGATCGTTCATTATTCACGATTTTAGTATATAATGAATACATACATACTGATTACCTCTCGCAGCGAGGGTGGCCGATTGGTCCATATCATGAAGCTACTTATCGGAATGAATCTATAGATTAAGACAACCTGTGACGTGGGATCATGAGCTATGAGTCTCATCCGAGAATGTTATGCGTATAAGTTTCTCCTGCTTATCATAACTTTGAATAAACTAATTTTTGAAAGAGAATGTTGTTTGTTGAAGTTTTCGTCTATTACCGATATTTAGGGCATTATTGTCATTTAGGGATGGAGTTACAAGGCCTCTTTTAGGGATATTACAAATAAATCTGGCATATTCATTCTGTTCTCGTTGGATTTTCTTTTCAAGTTTCATACCGAGACCAGGGGCATAAACAATTGGCTGTATTCGCGTTCTTTGTTGCCTGTATGCTTGCTTGTTTGTATAACTTTGAATTATTGATTATGCGTAAACGAGTACACTTATAAGACTCATTATTGATATATACTATAAAATCATAAAATTTTCATTCGTCGTATCTGTGTTGATTTTGCTTGCGGACTCGTTTAGACGTAACCATGAATTGAAAATATTTCGAAACGCTTAATTTTCCTATTTTACTAACGGGAAAAATTCCAATTATATCTGAAATCTAGAATCCGCAGAACAAATGCATCCATAACATTACGGTTAGAACATTTCGGAATTTGTACAGTATTTTTTATCTATCGAAACACCACTGAGATTTTTCTTTATTGTGCTTTTAAAAAAATTTAATAGTGAATCTATATGTAAAACTAGTTTTTTACGTGTATCTAATAGTGGTAGTGGAGTACCGACGATATCTATTACGCATATGCTGCAATTTTACATTTCTGGATAATTAAATCGAAAAACCCAAGAGTCAGAGGAAATACAGTAGAAAGTATCGCCGTGTCTACCATCTATCACAGACTGTAATCAATCTGCATCGTGTTATTTTCAACGCGCTCGATGTTCGGCTCTCGGCGTGGACAAAGCTTTAAAAAGCAGACGAATTAACTTTATATCTGATGTATTTTGACTGGACCTGACGGATATTGTCGATTACTTTGGAACGGAACTGGTGATATTATGAGCAGCTTGCCAGGCCGTTGATTCATCTTGAAAGTTACTTCTGGTCATTCCAACTTTATTACGATAGTTTGATAGTAATGTTTTAGAAACGTCCTTTTTTACCCTTCCGACCGCGCTGGCGTGTGGTCCACCCCATTGAAGCTGCTCGCTGTGCCGGCCTCAAATGTTACTTGTGCTCAAACCCCTGTCGCATCAATGAGATGGTCTCCCGTCGCGTCAACCAGAAGCTTGACAACAATGAACGATCATTACAATCGTATACTCCATGTGGTGTTGCAGTAACGCGCATAATGCACTACAATACGGACGACAGCAATAAAGAAAATGAATATTCTTAATATTGAAAACTTAATAAACTATTTCATTTACTCTCCTTTTAATTTAATTTAAGTAATTCGATGTTTATTTGCTGTAAAAAGACAAAATAGGCATTAACAAAATATGTGCTAGAAACCTTAACGTATTTTTATACATAATAGCTTGAGGTATTATGTACATACATAATACATATTATAAATAAAAATCTTAAATTTGACGGATTAAAAAAAATACTTTTCAAGGCATGCAAGATCGTTGTCAAACCATAAAATTAACTCATTTTATGCGATTATTCAGTTTTCCAACCTGAATATTAAAGTTGATTACAGGACCGCGCTGACAATACCATTAATTCTACCTCTTCCACATTACATCGATATCCTCCTACTCGCTAGTAAGCGTTCGGCCTCAGTGTTGGTAGATCTGTGTTGGTGATTTGGTCACTAATTGTAATGACGTTTGAAGGCCTCTGTGACAAACGACAAACAAGAAATGTTGTATTTTAGTACTTCGTGTTGGTGACTTTTTCAATTTCTTCAGGTTTTTTGGTGAAGCCATGACTTAAGTGCATGCCCTTAATTGACAGATAAACCTTTTAAACATTTCAGTATGATTATGCCCTCGGGGAGAAATGATTCAAGCACTTTTTTTAATTTTATATTCAGGTTGATTAAAACTGCTTTTTTCACACGCTATTTTTAAAAGAAGATAATACAAAATATAAACTAATAAATAAAATGTCCGTGAAAACAGTTTTTGGTACGCATAGATAAGGATTTTATTTAAAAAATTTAAATGCCTCTCATAGATTTAAATCGAACGAAATTTACTAAAAGAATATCAAGCATTTGGAAGATAATTTAAATATTTTTATCGATATTGCTGACAATATTTGATTTTTAGAAAATTAATATAACCTGCGTTCAGCGTGCCCGATGAATGGCTCTGCTGTGATATGGATTAACATTATTTTATTTGTGAAAGCGTGGTCCTAAGATAATAGTTATTTTATCATACATAGGTATAATATCGCTTCGAACAATCACAAGTATTAACAACACAAGTATAATCAATAATATCAAGTATTAACAAGCTGAGTAGTGTTTTTGTATAAATTTGGTTATATCTACATATTTTTTATTAGAAATTATTAGTTTTTGGTGATTCCCAGAAACCGTTTTACCATTTTTTTCACTGTGGCAACTACTAACACTTCCCGGTCTGACTTGGCATTCGTCTAGGAGGTAGCGCGGTCGGCAGTTATGTTTAAAGCCGTAATTCATCCACACGACACAGCGGAAGTTCGAAATCGGAGGCCTCATTTTCTTGTGAAGCAATTGTATCAAACATACTCAATGAAATGCTAGTAGTTGTATCTATATAACGAGTTTTTCTAGTCTTATAATAAAGTTCATCTTAAAGCACGTTATCTGCCGGCTGAAAAAAAGGCGGATAGCGTCGATGACGACTTGTCCAACGCTCCTGTATCAACTAGAGACCAGTAGCTTACATGGATTTTAAATCACCAAACACGATAAAAAAATTATTTCACAGTCGTCCGTGTGTATGGCATTAACCCGATTCAGTTTAGGTAGAAGACCCTAAATCTAAAAAGCTCTTTCCATAGAGGAGTATAAAAACTTGTCGAGAATAACTTTCCGTGAAACGATCAATCGGATAGCCGATTGGTCGTTTCAGGAGCAGTTGCCGTAAGGTTAACCACCACCCTTGCTCTATAGGAAACAAAGCCATTTCCAGCCACATCCGGTTTTCAGTCGGAATGCACAGTCGAATGGCTGACGCCGCACGGTGCGCACACCGTCCAGGAGCTCCAGAAGGGCGATTCCCAGGGTAACTGGACCGCAGGCCAGAGTCCTACCCTCCCTCGCATTTCGACGTGAAGGCCGCCGGATGGCTGTTGGCCCGTGAGTTTGACCGATTCTGAACAAATTTCTGCCCATTAGCTCCCAATATACAATTCCGTACAACCCCTTACTTATCACTACGAGCATTCCCAGTCCAAGCGACGTACATATTGTTGAAGCGGGATTAGTTTTGGCCGCTGTTTAATTGGGTCCCCTATGGCCCTCGATGGAGGAGAGTGGCACGCCCTATGTGCTTCAATCAAGCCGTCGAGTACCATGCGCATAGACCATTCGAGATGGAATCATTTCAATAGACGAGCGTAGTGATTTCGGACACTGCGTGATATTAATGTATCGGCCCTTTGTTGAATCACCGCTCGTGCGTTCCCATACTGACACTACATAGGGTGCGAGTTACAGGGAGCTTATATTGTATAGAGCTGTTATAATTGTACCTACTTTTGAATATTGCGCTTTAACCCAGTCTGGACAAGTCATCCTGATATCATATGGAAATAGAGTTAAGTAGGTCATAATGACCGATATTTTGTTTGCTGTAGGAATATTTATATTTTAATTCTTTCCTTTGCGGGTACCCCGTTCGCCACCTTCGTCTACGTTTTCGTTAAGAGGCTGATGCTGTTACGCGACTTAGATTGTCGCCTCCGTAAACTCTTAAGGCTTTATTTCTAGTAGGTTGTGTCCATTGCGTCTCGCTCTATCAAGTCACGAATTAAACATTCCCTATTGTTTTCACGAATTATCGTGAAGTTAATACAATTCCGGGTAGATTTAGATAGTTTTAGACCGCCCTAATGGAGTTGTAAAAAGATAGCCCTAAGGGAGTTGTAAAAAGATTGTAGAAAGATTGTAGGGAGTTGTAAAAAGATAGTTGTAAAAAGAGCCCCGCTGGACCATCTGACAGTCGCTCCTGCAATGGCACTCAAAATACACTTCGACATTAAAAAAACAGAAGACAGCTTTACATTAGCATCCCATATTATTGGATGAACATATATTTTTCATGAAACATATATTTTTGAATCCTAAAGATCTTTGACTAATTTTGTCAATTCAACATAAATATTAAAATGATGCAATAAAACCACGAATTAACGGGGATAAATCAATTATTTCGGTTTAACTATTGGCTTGTAATAAAGTTTGGCATTCATATATGCTACGCCAATTTTCGATATAAATTTTATTGGCTTTTCAGATGCTTTTTTTCTATGTTAGTATCGATGTTGTAACAAAAATAAATATATCGACAAATTGAAATCGTTCAGTCACCGTTCGACAGTCAAATAAAACCGCGCATTCATCGCGCAGCAAAGTTGCTCGGATATTTTTTCCAGCAATAAGAGATTTCGCCGTCCCTAACTGTCAGCAATATGTATCTAGAGATAGTGCGTAGTGATGTCAGGTGCTGCGTATATATTGATAAAAGGAGTGTTTTCCAAAAGTTTGTGTGTTTGAAAAGTATTATTAGGCACACAAAAAAACGGTCCATTTTCATCACTAAGTCACTGCTGAAACAAAATAATGTATTTACGGCATAGGTACATAGTTAATTGCACTGAACTGTAATATGGGCGGTTTGCTTCAATGCTCTGCCGCTGTTTTAAAATTTTGGTCTTCTAGTATTTTGGTCTTCTAGTATTTTGGTCTTCTAGTATTGGACGCTTGCTATAAATTTATGACAAAATATTTTCTGTTTCTTCTTTCAAACTTATTATGACAGACAATGTACTTATTATATGAGTTGGCGATGGACGTCCGAAATTTGTCGCCAAAATCCACCACTTTGAAAGCGGAACAACGGCAGCTCAGAGTCACCCCGAGCAGTGGCCAGTGGCGGCGCAAAAGGCAATAACCAACGGTCTTCTGATTTACGACTGGAGCGTGATTTACGCTGCGCAGCGGCCGATATCACGACCGCCGCCCATATTCAATTCATGGCGGCGTCACAAATCATCGCCGCGCTGGACGCTACGAACGCAGCGCCAACGAATCTGGCGGAGGTAGTGCTATAGAAATGCAAAACTCCATGGCCTTTAGACCTACCTGAAACGTGCGTGCTGCTTGTAAGTAGACCTCCCGTCTTGCTTTCCTGTCGTCGACAGTCTCCGGTACTACTCAAACCTTGGAAAGGGTAGATCACTTGCAGGAAAAGTGATGCTCTTCCTGGGGCAGCGCGATCCCCTGATAACGTTGTGCGGAACTACAGAATGTCTATAGCTTCATAAGCTCTTTTCTGCAAGATAAGAACTAAGATGACATTGAAGAAAGACTGACAATACTTTATATTTAAAAAACTTACGAAATTAAACTTTAATTATAGATGTTAAGTAACTGTAAGTACTATATTATTTTAAAACCAATTATGTATCAAGTTCAGGGTACTATCCGACGCGAGAGTCAAAAGAAGTGATAATCATAGGCGCGTTAACATTTTGAGATTGAGAACGCAATTCGTTTGGAAAAACATAAATTGAATTAAATTGCAGTAATTGGAGTAGGTACTATCATATTTCGAGATATTTATTGACAGATGAATATTTATAAATAAGATAAAAGCGAATTTACAGACAACACCGGTTGCAACATCGCTGAAACGTCGGGCGCTATAAACTTCCCGCGGTAAATTCGCTTTTATCATATTTAAAATTTCAAACAACTGCGATAGTCTTCGACTTCATAGATAAATCATTGCGGTTGAGAAAGTGGTCTGGGAACAGTGATGATATTCTGTCCGTCTGGAGTATATCTTGATGCAGCTGAATGCTTTAGGAACTAGCCCGATAGTCAGGACTGTTGCTATATGTTGGTTCTGAGGAGTCTGAAGAAAGATGAAAGGGTGAAGGGGTGTTTGCTCACTATCTTTAAAAACGTGTTTTTGAGTAACTGCATCATGCCTAGCATAAATTATTTTTTTTACAGGTGTCATTTTTCTCATATCACAAGGAAACACCAAAATATATTTTTCATTACCGTCACCTTTGTTATTTTTTCTTGTTATTTAATTTTTATTCATATTCAAAATGCTACATTTCTATTAAATTTTGAATTTAATGTTTTGAATGAGTTTCATCTCATATTTAATATTAAAACATATATGTATGTTACTTTGGCTTTTTAACCGACTTCAAAGAAAGAAGGAGGTTATCAAGTCGGTCGTGTCTTTTTTTTATGTTTGTTACCTCAGAACTCTGCCATTTATAAATCGATTTGAAAAATTCTTCTTTTATTCGAAAGGATATACTTATAGATTGGTCCTATTTTTATCAAATTCTTGTTCTGATAATAGGATCCATAAGGAATTGAGGGAACTCCTCAAATATTATCACATGAAGTAAAAAAAATACATGTCGGTTAAATTCCGATGATAATGATTTTTTTACGGTAAGCATGACCTGATTCTACACCCTGGGTTGGCTCCCGATGAGGGGACTCTTCAACGGTCAACAGCACAGATACGAAATTTTGTACACTCATTCAGTTATGATAGCCCGTTATAAGTTTCACCATAACATGGTTGCTGCACCCAGGGTTGGCTCCCGACGAGGGGACTCCTCAACGGTCAACAGCACAGACACAAAATTTTGTATATGCATTTAATAACGATAGCCCGATCTAAGTTGGTCCATTACCATGACATGGATGCTGCACTTATATAAAAATATGAAGTCGGTTTTTTTTTGTTAAAATGTTGTCTTTTATATATTTCACATATTCTGTGTAATAGTTTGGGTATATTATATAAAGCTCTAGAGCCATTATAATTATTTACATTGAGTATTTCTAAGTAGTTACCCTGCGCTCTTCTTGTGTTTTAGCAATTTTTTATTTGAATTGTATACGTCTTGTCATCGAAATGGTGTCTTATGTATACGTATGTATTCATTTGTTTTACAGGCAGTTACAGGACTTGTTAGTATTTTTCTAAATGCGATAATAAATTTTCACATATAGTGTTTTCCAACTGAAGTGTAAACCTACGTATTTTTGATTATTCGTAATCTCGAGTACGAGGCATGTTCAGTTTGATTATATTTTTTGTCAGTACTTCTTCGGCATTCATGACATCCAGGTGTCGCAAACTGCGCACGAACAAAATGAACACAAGATTTTCGACTTTATACGATACGTGGTATAAAAAATATTATATCCCAGAGACTAATTACCTAATCTGAATGAATTATGCTTTTTTTAAAAGAAGTGTGAGTTTTTGTGGTACAAATCATTAAAGGCATCAAGTAACTATTTCAAAAAAGTCTAAAGGGTACAAGGCTGTTAATTTAAAAAATATATATAATTTTCCGATTTTTTTACAATGTTGAGAGATATGAGTGCAGAGTACAAGCAGAGATACAAAAATCAACAGGAATGCGTAGAGCACAATATTCTCCAAATAACGCCAAATGAAATGACGGATTTGTACCCAAAACCAATATCATTGATTTTATTATAAAATCAATGCCAATATGCACTATTGCTGCGAGTATAGGCAACGTACGCGCGCTCAGATAATCAGGCGGCAACTGACAAACCTCGATCATGAACCTACGGATGTGGATTTTGTTGCAGACGAAATGGAGAATATCGGCAATGTCTATATTTTTTTTTTATCATCATCATCATCAGCCGGTAGACGTCCACTGTTCGACATATGCCTCCTCCATAGAATGCCATGACGAGCGGTCTTGAGCTGTCTCCATCCACCTACTTTCTGCTACCTTGGCTATGTCATCGGTCCATCTTGTAGGGGGGCGTCCCACACACTGCGTCTGCCGGTTCGTGGTTGACATACGAGAACCTTTTTTCCCAACGCTTGTCAGTTCTGCGAGCTATATGGCCGGCCCATTTCCATTTCAAGATAGTAATTTTACGAGCTATATCAGTGACCTTGGTTGTTCTGCGGATTTCCTCTTTTCGGATCACGCAGTGAAACTCCAAGCATGCTCTCTTCATGGCTTGTTGCGCGACTGTGATCTTGTGTATGAGGTCAATAATTAGCGACCACGTCTTGGTGCCATATGTCATCACTGGCATATCTTTTTTATGCACACAGGAAAATAGTTAATTTTATATAGAGAATATTTTCCACTGCCTCAAACGATAATTGCTTGTAGATTTTAATAAATATCTTAAAAAATTGTTAGTATGAATACAACAGAAACATTTTATAAAATTATTAAAAGACACCCGATCAAAATCGGTCCAGTGGTATTTTATATACGCTAATCGCAAAAAGAAGTACTGTAGGTAGTAGTCTTTCGACTTCGTCTATATACATATGTATAGCGATTATTGCCAGTTTTAGTGCTTTTGTGCCGGCTCAGGCTGCGGCAATAATGAACTTTGGGTGGATATAATGGCCGGGAGATAATGCCCGCGAAGTATATTACGATGATTTATAATCTTAGCAATAAAAACGTCCCGGCAGTACGGCCACCAAACCATAAAAATACCATTCAAAGCGAAAACTTGACCGCAGCAAGGCATAAAGGAAAGGCCGCGAGGGGAAAATGCCCATAAAATCGTGTGTCCATTGATGCGTGCCACCTTAAACTCTTATTACACGTTGGAAATACGCCGCGAAACGGTTCAATATAAAAATAACATTAAAGGGAATGGAGCGTTTGATTTCGGAGCCATTTTCGAGACGTGAACTGTGAAGAGCATTGATGAGCGATAAGGTCACGAACCCTTTGATGGGATACGGCTTAAAAGCGTTTAAAACGAGGGTATAAACACAGCAAAAACTGAAAAGAAAATAAAAATAAACTACTTTTATACATTGTTCTCGAATCCATTTTTTTAATTATATTAGAAACAAAAAAAAAATAACTAGAGTCTAATTTACAATATTATTAAATACTAATACAAACAAAATATGCAGGAAATGAGAGGTGTGCTTGTGTCGTCTCATTAAGCCGAAGCTTGTGCTATGGCAGACATATTAAGAGGTGTTTCACAAACCGCATTAAGGCGTCGATTGGCCGATATCGGCCACAACACGATTCAGCGTGACGACCCCGTTTTAATTTTATTTTAATTTAATTTGTTTTATTTTATTATGTTTTATTACGTTAATTTGTTTTATTTTAATTATGGATACAGTGGTTTGGCAGTAATTAATGTTTTGGTGAGACAGTGTTATAATTCAATTTTTTTACTAATTATTACTAAACATTTTTGGGATATCAACTTTTCAATCAGCTGAGAGGCCGAGGCCTGAAGGGTTAAATTACAGATAATTAGGACACAAAAATCGACAGTTATAATTATATCTAGTCTAGAAGCAATATATAAAACCTACTGCCAAATTAAATACAGTTGCTCAATTTAAAAGTGCACGTAAAAGCTATGCAAAAATGTGCTAAAGGTATTAGTAATGTATTTAATTGCCATGCAGAGTTTAGCACAACCCGGCAGTTATTGTTTGTAACTATTAATTAGGTAGTCAACCTCGAGTGTGCTCAGCGATTTTCAGAAAATGTCAACGCAAACATGTTGGTAAAGACGAACTTGAACGAGGCTCTTCGTAAAATATATTCCTGTAAAGGATGATAGCAGGTGAAAAAACAAAGATTTATTAGTTTGACATGTAAACTAGCCACAAGCCTAGAGGTGCCGCTTCGATAGCGAGAAAAAACACCAAAACCGAAAAAAAAACAATGTCAAAGTCGTTCAAAAACAGTCGAAGTCAAGTTGACTCTTTCCTCGACTAACTGGGTGTTGTCGACTCCAAATATTTCCTTGAGATGCAGAGAGGCAAACAGTCAATAAACGCATATTAGTAAGAGAAACGTAAGAGAAAATAGATTTTGTTGGAGCAACTATTCATGGATATATATCGCGCTATGATGATGCATTATCCGTCACATCGACTTTTGTACAAGAAATGTTGACAAAAAAAACGGATCTCTTTGGCCAATCGCCGTATTCACCGGATAAAGACTCCGTATGAAATTTTCTTTTACCTAACCCGGTCTCCTCACCGGATACACGACCCTTAGAGCTCATCTATTCAACCTTGGCTTGACTGAGAGCAAGGATTGCCGAATATGTGGCGAGGAACCTGAAGACAGCGTACACATTGTTGGTCGCTGTCCAGGGCTCGCCGCCAAAAGACACAGTTTACTGGGACGAGCCTTTCTCGAACCCAGCGATCTTCCCAACTTGAAGGTCAGTGACCTACTTGGACTGGTAAGAAGTACCGGGCTACTAGCTGACCACTGACCTAACCACACAGTGGGTAGTTACAAAATACCTTACAGATCTAGGTGACATCAAGGGCTGGAAACAAGGCCCCCACTCTATCTACTACTACTACTAACCCCATATTATTATTTTATGGAAGACGTTTTGATTCTATTAAAGCCATACAACGTAATTTGTAAAAAGAGTTGAAGGCCATATTAGAAAACGTATATTAAAAGTGTTTCGACGAATGGATTATTCGTCAGCGGGAAGTATCAAGCGAGGTCAGGTGACAACATAAATGTAGATGATTAAGCCAATATTTTGTGTTTTATTGAACCATTGCATGTACATATTGGAAAAATCATTAAACTATTAATCATAATATAAAAAAATACAATAATATGTATTTAAATTATTAAATAGTAGTTACCAACAAATGTAAATAACAGAGAATGCATTCATTAAGCGGCAAGTAATAAATATAGCCCGGTAAATACAAATATGCAAAAAAAAAACAGAAGTTTATTCCTGCTTCTAGGAACATTTTTTTATAACGTGGATGGAAAGGATTTTCTCGAAAACTCGATGGAGATTCTTGGCACTAATAAGTATAGTGGCGCTGGCCAAAGAGAGTAGATATTAGGGGAATATCAAAATCATTCCTCGCCGCACATAAGTGTTATGTTGATGGTAACGATGCTGCATAGTTCATGTATTGCAGTGAAAGTGCCATAAAATTACTTTTAGAAATGCCTTAATGTAAGTACTTTTTTAGTGTTAGAATAATAAATATGTGGAGTTACTTTCCATAGTTATTATTAGGGATACATAGTAAAACTTACATACATATTATTCAACAATGGCATTCATAACTTAAATCACACAAAACTATGTCAGATCCTTGTAACAAGAAGCGATTCCATTATTTATTTTGGTGTTATTTGTGTTCTTAGGAAAAAAAATTAAGATTAGAATAAACTTTGGTTTGCATCTTAAATTTCTACTGTTTTCAGTGACTTTTCTGTTTATTTCCTGTTAAATGACTTTAATTGATTTTTTGCCTTTTTTCCATATTTTATTTGTTTTGTGATTTTGTATGTTGATTACCCGATACTTTATCTCTGCGTAGATTTTTGTTATCTATCTATTACATCGTATTTCATCTATAAAGTATATATTTTTTTTTGGGAATATTTTAGATTATTTAACATTCCTCAGACTTTCCTGTGGCTTTAAGAATATCGATGGTTGTACTAATAGATTTCGATTATTAGATTTCGGGTCTCACATATCATAAAGAATGTCGCTGCTGCTAAAAAGCACCTGGCATTACAAAGTACAGGCACATTAGCGCATAGTCGTCGACGCCCGGCGCGGCGCAGTCGCTCTATTCGTCTCCGCCATCTTTAATATATGGCGCGCGGCTGCCGCGGTGACGCCAAGACTAAAAGTAGCCATTAGTCTTACTTGCTAGCAGCCATTTTCGTTGACTTACGGACGCTGTTCTCTCGCGGGGTAGCTCCGTAGCGAGCACCCGCATCGGCGAACGGCGATATAAAACTGCGATACAGGCGAGTGCGGAAGAGTTACAGTCTCACATCGTGAGAGTTACAGTTCCGTTTTAGGTTCACAGGGCTGTTATTCAAGTGATTTATATTTTGATGATGGGAGCTTCTGCTCTGTTTTTTTTAAAGTATCAGCATGTAAGTATTTAAGTATCAGCTTGTTGTATAGTCTATCCAATGAGCCTATAATGTGATTGAAAAGCACGTAACATATGCTTTCAAATGACAAATTGGAGCAGCAAAAACAGACTCTCTCATTGTAACATTCAGAATTGAAAATTTGCCAACAAACTAGGAATGTGTCATGTACGAGTATTTGGAAAGAAGGTCGCCTTCCAAAAGACGGTTAGGAATTATAGGCAAAATAGTTATGATGGGTAGTAAGTCTGACTATTTTAAGGATCATACTTTTCTATCGTAAAACCTTTATTTTTGCTATCTGGCTCGAACGACCAAATGGCATACTTAGGTGCACTGTCGTTGATTTATCTCACCGATGTTAGTAGGTGTACTGTAGTTTGATCGGTGGGGCCTAATCGATCCATACAGCTTGGGTCGTAAGGCTAGCATATTTTGTGGCCGAGCCAACTCATGGTTCAACTTATATCCAGGGGACTCCTCGACGAAATGAATTGAATGAAAGGATTTCCTCTGGCGCTGCACTCCGCAAGGCAGTGTGTATTTACACAAGGTAATCTGGAGGATTACCGAAAGAGTCTGAAAATCTATTTTATTAAGAAAAGGATTAGATGTTAGCTCCTTCTTATCTATCTCTAATTGCTCAGCGGCTAGTCGATGACAACAAATCACCCCGAGCTGTGACCAATCAGGTGGAAGAAGTCTTTCCAAAATTTAAAGGCAGAGATTGAGGGACTCCTACTTGTTTACCAGTACCCTGTTTCAGGGCAGTTACCAGTACCCCTGTATCAGGGCAGTAGCGTTACTATATCAGCATATTGCTACATTTTTCTTGATATCGGCTTCTACCCTAACATATTTAAACGCTCCGGAAACATGATGGTCCTAATTAATTTTACTGCTCTCTATTTTTTGCTATTACAACTAAATTATTTTTTCTTGGTATATTTTATCTATACTGTAATTAATCTATATTTTAATTTATTTATTAGGTGACATGTAGTCTTAAAACTGGCGCTCGCCGGCTTTTGTCTGCTGACGCCATCGATATATTCAGGGGGATGATCATATATCGATGGCTGATGCACTATTTTTTACTCCACTAAACATGTGGACGGGCTACCACAAATCGTAATACGATTACTAGACATCGTTCCACAGGCGTCGTGCGTCTACTCCGTTCCGTGGAGCCGAGTGAAACAAGCGGGCATGTGCGTCATATGGCGCTTCATATTCAAACGTTCGAGTAATTTCATAGCTTCCATCCGCGTAACGCAAGACTTATCCATCTGCGAAACGTATCCTACTGGGGGTTGGGGAAGTAGGCTTGTCTACTTACCAGGAAAGTATTGGGGTTTTTAAACACAAGCGACTTTTTCTTGATGTGATTAATCTTGATGTATTTAATTGTATATCTGCTAATTCATTTATATTTAATTCGCGAATTGAAATGCGGGCTTGGCTGGTTATTTTATTTTAAAATAGTTATTTAAAAATATTTAAAATTAAGTATTGATATATCTATTCATTTACTTTTAACTTTGCCGCTACGATTACGCTACTATTTTGCAAGGAATCGTATCCCTGCTCACTTCCCTCGCACCCTATCCCTGCATCGCCCTGTCGCTCGAGAGTACGCTCAATGCTCTCTCGGTTTACTGTGACCAAAGTCTCCCTCAGAACTTGCAGACAGGCATTATAATCTATGACAAGCTTTATTAACGCCGGTGATATATTTCCCGTGAGCTTGCGCAGCTTGAAGATGAACACGCTAGATAAAGGTAAAAATTCCGTCAGCATCCGTGGCAGTATATCAAGGTGGTCGGGCGTTCCGGAAATGAAATACGAGGTGAGGGAGGAAGTTGAGGCGCTGATTTACCGCCCAGCGGCGTATCAGCCGTAGATTACCCGCATACGAGAGCTGTGATACGTAGGATCTGTGCGGAATAAAAACGGTAAAACCACCCTGACAACTGTGAGAAGCCTAAGAGGGAAATCTCATATTTTGATGATTTGGTTGGTTTGTCTATGTGAAAGTGCATATGGTAGTAAAATAGTGAAGATTGTTCCTATTTATTGAAGTTTACTCTTAAGAGTCGATTTGATTTAAAGCCCTCGGTATGGGAATTTGATGGATAGTAAAATCGAATGTTAACAATAAATAACATGACTGCCGTAACAGAAAGTTAACTATTGTATTTTTAATTACGTTTATTACGGTTTTTATAAAATATTTCACTGGTTTATGAATTTATACTTATACTTATAAAAAAAATACAATCGTAATCGGATGCGTAGAAGATAAGATACAAAAGAAAGAGTGCGGCTAATGGCGGCCATTTTTAATGGCCGCCAATTTGTTTCCTGCACGGATTTTCAAGTGCCTCCCTATCTAAAAGGTTATATTTTGGTATCTACTATTACCATAGAAAGTGGCATATTCCAATCAAAAAATTTTCGTCAAAGGTGGAAAAATATTATTATGTTAATTTAATAATTAATTTAACAGTAAAGCGTCGTATTAATTAATATAAAAACAAATGTTTCGAACATTTTCCCGCAACAATGTTTCTGTATGGTCTCGCGTGTGCCACTGAATTTCTTGGGAACTTATTCCGCAACATGTTTTAGGCAATGCCTCTAAATGACTACGCCATTTAATAATGTAGCTACAATAAAATTAAGTAATGTAGCTAGGTATGCCATAATGAATATATGTAAGTAAGTAGTGGGAGAAGCCTTTGTTAATTTTTGCACTGGGGCCTATTTTTTTAAGTTATGTCATTGCTTTTCTCGCTACAGTCCAAGGTCTAATCTAACAACATTCTTGTCCTCGCAACAATTGACTTCAGAACAAGGCTTTACACCTTTATATCTGAACAAAAGTCGAAACGACACGTAGGTACGTGTATCATAGTGCAATAAAAAAAGCGACGATGACACGAATCCGATCCGTTACTAATTTACAAGCCGCTACAAAATGATGTCGCCCACGCGGACGTGCGACCGGCAGCTTTCGCCCGCCCAACAATGCCGACATGACAGGGAATATATTAACCGATAATGACACAGAAGTATGGAGTTTATAATGAAATGTGGCCAAAGTGCGATCGGTGACTGCGCATGTCGCCTACGTATACTCTTAATCCCAAATTCCAATATAGATGCTTCATAGATATGACACCCTGTCACTGTCATCCTTGAATGCCAGGGCTGCACTGGAGTTGTGTGATCTATTCTAATGAAACAAAATTTTAACTATGTAGTTAATTTTATATAGACCTTTAATAGACTATAAATTGGTTGGCATTATACAGAAAGAAACCAATCCACAAATAACAAAATATATATTTTGAATATCAAAACTCGTAATTTTTCATTCTTTTATACATTCAAGATAAAAGCAGGCAACAGTGAAGGCAACTAGCGAATATTGAATGAATTTTTTTATAAATGAATACGTATTTAAAAGTAAATAATTTTCAACAAGGGAACCAGTACGGTAAACCCTTTTAGGGACCGAATGTAGAAAAGAACCCATCACTTACACAGACTATGCAAATGCAAAAAGGAAATGCTCAATTTAATTTGCTTTTTTTTAAAATACCAGTTAATACATACATTCAAAAAGGGATAGGTACATATTATTGTATATAAAAACTTACCTAACATAGCATTTTTGTTTTTTTTATGAATTTTAATTTATGTGAAATATATAACACAATGAAATGTATTCATTTAAATTTAATTTTTTTATCTTAGTTTTAGCTTTTTGTGGATAGGTTTATTTTTGTATAAAAACAGCCAATCGTATCTATGTAGTAAACTAAAAAAGAATGGATTTGACAAATCTTCGCTCAGTCGGCTAACCTGCTTAAAACATTAGAAAAACAAAAAAACTTTTTGATGATGTTTTTATGATGAAAAGTTTGAGAATCATTGAGCGTGCTGCGCCATCTAGCGATAGGTAAAATATTGGTAATTAAAAATATTATTGATATTTTACTTACCACTAGACAGCGCATCGTGCTCAAAGTAGTTTATACTACTTTTCAACAAAAAAAAACACATTTTGAAGAAAAATATATATTTTTATTTGATTATTCTATTTTTTTTTAAATTAAAAGTTGCTTAGTTCGTCGTACTGTTATACCCTGTATCTGAGGACCAGATGCATAATAACTATGTATCATAATTATTGTGTTACAAATCGTATGTCTTTAACCCCTCCTATAGCGGGGAAAAATTTCTGCCCGGGATAGTTTTGCGCATAACTTTTAAACTACTATACGGATCGTAAAAAGAATAACTGCAAACTGATCGCATTGAAATTTGAAATATTATAACGTTACAACATTATCTCGTAAAACAATTAAGATAATAATGAATAAATATTACAGTTAGCACAGCGCGGAAAGCGTCTAACCAAATATGGTTAGCTCACATAGGAAGGGTGTACCTACTCGTATATTTAGTGACCACCATCCACTTCTCTTCCAGAAGACAATTTGAGTCGTTATAGTAATAATAAGCATTGTTCATAGGCTATTGTTTTGTCGACTTCCAAAAGGGTACATTGTATGATTCTACATAGCGGGAAATCCTTTACAATATTCTACTTAATTATAAGGACTACGAGAGGGAACTATTTACTTCCAGACTTATTTCATTACACATAACTCAAAACTACGCAACAAGGGAGTCAAATCAAAAACAACACTAAAAAATAATCGATTACTCTGATTATTTGACACTTATTTCAGTTGAAGATGGTTAGGATGCTCATTATGTCTGCACTAAACGTAGCACCAAAATCAAGTCATGCAAAGCCTGTGAACTGCTTGTAACTCTTAGATGTAGAATAAATAGAGAACAATATGTAATCTTCAGCGAACTTACTGCGTCCCTGCGACCGCGTCTAATTTTTAACTAATCTCCGGGTCGTTGCCGTAAACATGACAATAATTCTACGAGCCTTTCACATGTCAGAAGTTGAATAATGCCCGCAATAATGGGGCATGTGGGGGACGCCCGGCTGGCTGACGTGACATACAAAAACGTACGGCCGCGTAAGCCGCTCAGGGGATTGACACTTTTTATTCTTTTGTTGTTTATTTGCGCGACTGCTTGACGGGACGCGACGGCTGGTTTATTACCCCCGCCATTATGAGATACGTTAAACTTACAGCACCATTTGTGGTGGTAAATATTACCCTGGTCCCAGTATACCAGACAGTATGTTCTCTTTGAACATAATTGAAATCAAATCGAACAACGTCAAGAGTCCTAAGGACTTGCATATAGCGGCCATATGTCTGCTACTCTGCCGACGCAGATGTTCAAACGTTCGAGAAAATCGCCAACGTCAACCCGCGCGTAACGCCAACTAAAAACGTTGGCCGAGACGTACCCCTCTGCTTGTTTCCCTCGCACCCTATACCAGCATTACCCTGTCGCTCTCGGTATACTGTACCCTGGTGCTGGTGCGGAGCATGGCTTGTAGCAGTTGTAGCAGGTATTGACGATCGGCGTTCCAAATTGCCATGATCCTAACATAGCGCCAAGTATGTAAAATATTAATGGTAACTCTTTTGAATTGTGCAGTGCGATTCTCCACGATTAAATATGTTAATTGGTAAAATGTGACAACATTGTTGGTATGGTTGATATGATCTGATTTCGCGTCAGGTCAACCAAAAAACGGCTAGTTTATGTACTGTACATGAACTTAAAACACAGGTAATTAGTTATTCGATGTAACTAGAGACATGCACATGGAAATTAGAGGCATGCGAGTTCTCTGTATGCTTTTCAAGATCTTGGATGGCGTCGCTCCCAATTATCTTACCGGCAGATTCACTGCACTATCGGCTCATGAACGCCCTCTGAGATCAAAAAACAACCTGCTACTCTCTATCCCTAGTCACAGCAGTGACTTCTTCTCATTCTCTTTCACCGTGCATGGAGCCCGTCTTTGGAATGCTTTGCCGAAAAATGTGAGAACCGCGCCAAACATAACAACTTTTAAAAACAGACTCAGAGAGCATTTGAAATCCTCCAGATAAATCCCCTTTCCCCTCCCATTCCCCTCCTTTTAAAACTTTAGCGTCTTTATAGGTGTTAGATTATTTTGATGTGGCAAATCTGTGCCCACAAAAAGTAAAGTATATACTTCTTTCTATCCTCCTTTATTTTATTTGTCATACTCTTTATATAGGTTAAGTTATATAGTCTACTCGCAAATAATATTCTTACAATAGTATAGGTTAGCTTTAAAATATTGCCTGCAGGCAATAAGCTCGCCTTTTCTTAAGAATAAAGAGTTTTATTATTATTATTATTATTATTCACGATTAATACATTCGAATTTAAAATGTGGTCATCAATACCACAATATAATATCACCCAGTAAGTTCACTCAAGAGCTACAAGGCCATGCGGTAAAAAAGTGCGACGAAAGTGGGGCAAGGGGTAAGTCATGTCGCGTCCTTAGGCCCATAGTTATAGCACTGTGGGCTGTGTGTGTCCGCTCTTATTATTATTTTTTTGTGGATATTTACGAGTCGACGCTATATTCTCAGAAAAAATCGGTAGCATAATAGCATCTGCGTCGCCGGACACCGTAAATGTGGCCGAGACGATGCTTCAAGAAGAAGACGAGTAATCATATTACGATTTGTGGTAGCCCTTAAGATTCCTGACGTCACTTGCTTCGATTTCAATTTTGTTCGAAGAGAAGCTACTCCCTGGTATACTGTGTCAATACAGTTTTATTTTTTTTTTGTAAACCGTCAGAATTCGTGAATGAAGAGCATTTTCCTCCGTCTTCGAAGCTTGTAGTCTGAGCTGCCAATGCGATCTCATCGGCGTTAGGGGTTGGGGTGGGGGGGGGTGGGGGGGGAGGGGGAGGGGGGGAGTGGGAGCGCATTCTTGCGCTAAGTTCGAAAACTTGAATTGAACAATAGGAGAGCAGTTTATAAAACACTAGCTGACCCGTGCTCACTTCGTTGGGCGGTAAAACTTTTTACTTGTGATGAAATTATGAGTGTGGTTTGGTTAGTACTGAGTGCTATGATTTATTTCCTGACTGCCAAAAGAAGGGTTATATTTTTACTGCATATGTATGTATGTATTTGCATGCCAATTTGACTATATTACCGTTATCTGTGAGTGTCTTCTTGTGAGTGTTTTGTGACCTAACAGTAAAAGGGAAAAGTCTTTTGTTTTAAACACTTGAGACGATAAATTTACTTATTTTGATAATAATTCATAATTGTTGATAATATGACCAATAAACATGACCTAACGGTTTAAATTATTTTTTTTGTATTTGAAAAACTACTTTTTGTGACTTAAATATAAAAGTTAGGCATATGCTGTCGCTGACTTTTTTGTAGGCATTATCAAGCTCTACAACTTTTCTCTAGAACTTAGTCATGTATCTCTCATCGTAAAGGCATCGTTAGTTAGAAACCTTTACGTTCGACCGTTTTTTCCGACTTACTTTGGAAATCCGACTACCACGAAAAAGTCTTTTCATTTTTCGGAATAATATATAGCCTATGACACTCACAAATAACGTGGCTTTTTATTGGTAAAAGAATTTTCAAAATTGGTTTAGTAGATCCAGAGATTACTTCCTACATCATCACAAACTTTATCTGTTTATAATATTAGTATAGATTAAACTATCAGAATAATTAAAACATTAAACTCTTTATTTATTTATTTGTTGTTTGACTTATTACTAATCAAAATTACAGTAAAACCAATGCATTGAAAAGTAAAATTAATAAAGATATCGCCGTAATTATACAATTAGAAAGACACTTATATTACTAGCTTTCATTTAAGAATAAATATAGCCTGAAATTTAAACGAATCAGGGTTGGCGGTAAAAATATCAAAACTGGTGCCATCAAGTAAATTTCATATAAGCACCCGCCAACAAGTTCCATCACGTAAGGTTAGTGTCCGAGAACGGCTCCGCGAAAATATGGTGCGATCGAGCACGACGATAATAATTAGGTACGGACAGATCCATCTTGGCTAATGAGCTAGGGTTATAAGTTTTACCCCGAATTAGATTAAAAACGTAGGATTTGGTTAATATTTTTCTTCTGAGACAGAGAAAATTATTAGCCAACCATTCATGTCATAACTGCAGTGGGATACAAACGTAGATACTATCCGTACTGCCTGAAGTACAAAAACCTGAATAAACACTCCTGTACCTCTTCCAGCATGAGGGAATAGAAACTATCAGTCGTAAAAATTAAACTATTAGAATGATTGAGCCTTGTAGGTGTAGAGAATAAGTCACAATATTGTAAGTCAATTTACGACACATTTTTTTAATTCATATTTTCCCGCCTGCAAGTGTTACCACTGTAGAGAATAATTTGGATTCAGATGGAATCCAAATTATTCTATATGCTGAAAACATTCGCGCGACGGAGAGCCGTTCGCGCCCAGTATTGAATAAGAGGCCTATTACAAAATAGCGTAGGTATTCTTTTAAAATGAGTTTAAAAAATGAACGCATTTTTTTTTGGATGTAACTATAAAAGATAGGATAAATAAATAAAAAAATAAATAAATAACTATTCAACCCTGGGAGAAAACCGCGGCACTGAGCGCTCTTCTCTTGCGCAAGCAAATATATACACAATTTCTAATTGTTTTTTGCAGTGTTTTCTCCTTTCTAATGACAATAATTTATATTATGTCGTATTGCTAAAAGAGTGAACTTTAATATAGTATAAGTATTATATAAGAATCTTATTTTATTTCTGAGAAAATTAGAATGATACAGGAAGTTTTTTTTTAAATTTTGTGTAATTGTAAGTAATGTATACCTTGGATATGTGGTCAAAAAACGAAAAAATAAAGCCGTAGTGTACATCAAGAATACATGACGGACATAAAAAAAAATAGTATACGGTTTTCGTTGTAGTGATATTACTGTATTAAGGAGCTCAAAGTTTGCCTTCCGAGCGTTTTACGAATAACGACTTTCGGAAAATGGGCTGAATAAGTAAATAATATTCGTTATATCTAAAATTAAAGGCCGCTATGGTCAACATCAAGAAATGGTCCAGGTAATTCAGTAATTAAAGTTTGTAGAAATCTCTTCATTTCTTGGAATTAGAACGCCAAAAATCCACTTTTCTTGCCTTTCTGGAAAAAATATGTGATAGGGCTCATAAAGATGCAAACGAACAACATCACTGTGTTTTCTTCCGCGTCGCGCCCGCCGCCTTGGTGACCAACATTGTTAACAACGTCGCATTCTTTGGTTTTCTCTACAACGAACTAATAGTGCGCGTTAAGGGATCGTAATCATTTCCTTGGCTCTAATGGGCCCTAATGGGCCCTTGCTGAGTTGGCCACGAAGACCCATTCTGTTTCAGGGTCGGTCACACTCACATGTCAACACCCATCCGATGGCCTCCACGCATGGGGTGCGAGCCTGGGTAGGACACTGGGTCAACCAGTCTCCCCTGGGAATCAATCCTCTGGCGCTCCTGGACGGTCTGCGCACCGAGCGGCGCAAGCCAATCGATTGTGCTCTCCGACTAACAATCGGGGGAGTCTGGGAACTGTATTGTTTCCTATAGAGCGGGGGTAGTTGTCTACCTTACGGCGACTGCTCTTGAAATGACCATTGGCCATCCGATCCCGGTTCAGAGTCGGGCAAAGGACGCCTTGGTCCGCGATAGATTCGGTATACTCCGTTTCACCGCTTCGTAAGGGAGAGGACCGCGCAAGCGACCTCGAACTCGGAACCAATCGAGAGACCGGAGAAATCTGGTCACAATTGGTAGTCAGGGCGCGAGTGCCGCCCGCCAGGTAACATACCTGGCTACTCGCGGTAAGGCGTTGGTCTCTAACGGGTTGTGGCGTAGCTAGACGTCGGATTTGTTATGTCCAAAGTCTTCTACGCTCACTGCACGGTCGATAGAACGATGAATCGTTAAAACGTCCTGCGGTGACGGGTTCGCCCGTTGTGGTTGACATCTCAATATTTCCTTGGCTCATACGGCAAATGGGTAAAATGCCCCCCTATCAACCCGTGCAATATCATTAGTCCAATCTAAAAACGAAAGACTTTTTACGCCCTCTTAAATCACTAAAAATAAGCTATGGCATCGTTTAAAAATGCTCCCGCTCAGCGGCGGCGGTGGCGCCAGGAAATAAACACCCTCCGTTGATAACACTTTAAAATGCCTTATTTCAAATGCGGCGTTTGGCGAGCGCATCGCGAGCAGCGGCATCGCGCAATTTGGCAAGCTGCAGCGGCCGGCGCAGCGGCATTATCATAAACAAGGGGCTCCCAAAAAGCGGCCTTCTTAACCCGCTCGCTGTATCGGGGCAACAAAAGCAACTTATGGCAGCCGCCGATCGAGAACAATGCAGCAATGTCCGCGTCCGCCATGTCGGGCTTTATCTCCACCCATGAATCTCTTTAAGTGTTCCTACATCTTGCCAGTGTGTCGTCATCATATTTGGCCGGCGCCGCGCACTTATAAACTTTAAACTGCTTGCAACGGAAGCAATTCCGAGATATGTACCATTCATCACAAATATACAAAGAATACTCTTCTGTAATAGTTAAACTTAAGCCATAAACTTCAATAATCAAAATAAATCATCATCATTCGGTGTTTTTTGCATGAATGCCCAATAAAAAAGGAGTGTAATATGTACAGGGTTCATAAATGTATGTTTTTCGTTTCGTTATTCCACCATAACTTCTAAACGCTTGAGTGTCATATGGTACTGTCCAAATATCAAGTAAGTAGTAGTCTAAATATTCAAATATCTAAATATCAATAAATCAACATAAATTTATCGTGTTTAGTGTCAAATGAAAGGTCTGCTTGAGTATATTCCGGAAATATACATGTATCTATATTAATGAATACATAAACCATAAATATTTGATTAAAAAACCTTGATAAAAAATATAAATACAATATTTCACTTTCTGTATTTTTAGTCGTGTTTTTTTTTCTTTTGTACTTACTTGTTAAGGAGTACTCTATACGGGAGTTTCATACATCTCACAATTAATTTATCATTTAGAAAAAATAACTGAGTTATAGTTTAAGGTTTTAAAGCTATTCTAATTGTCGTGCAGGATTAAGTAAGGAGACCTCTATGATTTGGGATGCATATTAAAAATCAAACAATCAAATTAAGTTAAATAATTGCAGAAATTTGGTGGCTACTTTAAACCCCTAGCTAACGCTTTTAACCCATATAAAATATTTTTGTGTACCTACACATTAAATTAGCAACAAGAAACAATTCTGGTGAATACGAAAGACACTATTAAATTATTATCGGTGAAACGCCATTTTATTATACATGACCTTCTCAATAAGAAACGGCGGTAATTTTCCGAACAGCGCATGGTGTGAACTCAAAACGGTTTGATCGTAGTTGTCTAATGACACATTTTCCACTGTAGCACAATATACCCCTGTAACTAGTATCCCCGTCCCCGCCACATCCCTAGCTAAGTTATTTCCAAATCGGGAAGTTATTTCTGCAACAACGTTTACGAAAAGCTCTAATTTGTATAAAACATTACTCAATAATTATTACAACAGATTGAGTTGTCGATTGCTGCGACCGAACCTGCCACCCCAGGTCGCTATAACGACTTTTGTCGGTGTTTCATCCTGAAATGAGCACAATGACTTTAGTGGACAAAACAATCCACAAATCAAAGAGGCCAGCTCCACACCACGAGGCACTGAGAAGTGTTACTTAGTTTAACGCCTTAAGTCCTCGCGGATTTACTAACATATTTGGACGAATTTCTCCATCTTCCAGTTTAGTGTCAGATTCGAGGTCGCTTGTGTGGTCTCTACCTGATGTTAGCGGTTTCATTTCGCTGGTACATTTCTCCGCTTCTTAGGAAATTTACATTTCAAGATTTACATTCGCCGTGTTGCGCAAGGGATTGGTTGATACAACTAGAGCTGTCAACTACAACGGCCGAACCCGTCACCTCAGGGTTTTAACGAGGTTTAACAGTTTTGGTGGTGAACGGTTTCGTGCAGCTTGGGCCACAAGATCCATTTTGTTCTCGGATCGGCTCAACTCACGATTCAGCTCCTATTCAGAATCCTCCTCGAGTGGATAGCTACCCCGGGTAAGACTTCCGTGTCTCAGGCCTCAGAGCTGGTGGATCGATTTCTCCCGGCGGGACTGCATCCCGGCGCCACTGTGCATTTTGACTATTTGCTGAAGGGAACTGGAGACTATGGACATATACTGTTTCCTAAGCAGCGGGGGTGGATGTTGACCTGTTGGAATGCCACTCTTGAAATGACCTTGGGCCACTCGATCCCGTGTGGCACTACGGGCAAAAAACGCCCAGGTCCGCAATAAATTCTAACTGAATTACCGCTGTAATACAATAGGTAGAGGTCATGTAAACGACTTAGGACCCGTAACCAGTCGGGTGGACGGAGGTATCCTGAAGGTTAATTCCAGACGGAGATATCCTGCCAAAACTGGTAGTCAGGGGGCAAGACTGCCTCTGCGTACCTTTTCCGGTGCCTCGCCGTAAGGCGTTGGCCTCTGACGGGCAGGTGGCGGAGCTTGACGGTGTGTTGTTTTGTCCTAAGTCTTCTGCGCTCACCTCACGGGAGACAGAACGATACATTTCGTTAAAACTTCCTGAGGTGACGGGTTCGCCCGTTGTAATTGACAACTCTAGTTGGCCATTAGGTACGACCTACATCTAAGTATTAGGAACCACTCATTACAATATCTAAGGGTGTCGAAACAACGGGCGAATCCGTAAAAACCAGGGTGTTTTAACGACATCAGGTCGTTCTATCTCCTATGGAGTGAACGTGAAAACTTGGCGGACAAAGACAGTCCATTGTCTAGCTCCACCAACGAGCAAGTGAGAGTCTAACGCCTTACCGCGTTAGTATGGTGTCATTGTTTTCATATATATTTGTCGCATACATACATATGAAAGTGGATGTACCACCTCTCGCGTATCTCCAATGCTCGAAAAGGCGGCGCGGCGTCGGCGATAGCTTAATCTCAACATAATTGGAAGGCCCGTTCTTCAGCCATTGCTGTAAATTAATTGGTGCTTCCTGTCGGCGTCTCGGGCTTCGCGACGCAGAAGTGCGCGTCCCGACGCCCATCATTACGGACTTTCCGTCCGTACGTGACTCGAGAGCGACACTTTGCTCCCGCGAGCTTCGGCAGCCATTTTTTCGACACGCCCACTACTCCACTGCTATGAGGGCGGGAATTGAGTAATTATGTACTATTGAAGAGGATCCGCCCATTCTTGAGAGAGACGAACTTCAATTAAATCTGTCATTGCATGTCATTTAAAAATTGCCAGAATTTTAAATGCATGACTATTAAATTATATGTGACCCCTACTTACCGAAGTATTTTTTTCCATTTTTAAGTAATTGAATTTGCTACAATTTATACCTAAAAAGAGCACCGTATCTAGAAGTTTCCGAAATAAAGCTCTTCAATAATTGGTATTATTTCCATCAGGAAAGCAAATCACAATTTAAAAAAAACATACTCTTGGAGATTAGAGGAGCCACTTGGTGATCTGAAGTATGGCGCATTAAAAGGATTGCCACACATCGCCAATAGTGGAAGAGCTGTATCGAAGAAACGTCTGGCTATACGGTGCTCGATTTAGACTTAAATGTTAACAAATTCCACGTACTCAAAAAAGACAACTTCAACAGCTTCATGCATGTCTTATATAATATTGAGTTAAACTGCTTTAGAAGATTTAGAACTAAAACACGTACACACATTTCACTGTTTTTTAGGAATTACGCAGCTTTATAAGCTGTAAACTTGTACTCTTGCTAGTGGCACTGTTCTAAATAACATAAGTTGAAAAAATAGAACTTTTGCAAAGACGGATGTATATATTGACCGGGCTGTTCCAAATATCCAAACGTCTTTTCTCCCTCTTAGATTCTCTCTTTTAATACATTTTACTATCCGTGAAACCCACTTTGAAATATCTCATTCTATATTTGATTCTCCCATAAATATTCTTTATATATCTGAGATGTATTAAAACTGTAAAAAAACAGTTTACAGAGTTTAAATGCCCTCTTTCATTAAATGCTACAAGTCCACGTGACGAGAAGTTCCGCTGTTTAACTAATCTCTTTTTGTAGTAATAATGATAATAATAATAATAATAATAATAAAAGCTTTATTCGTACAAAAAGGCGAGCGTATTGCCTGCAGGCAATATTTTAGAGCTAACCTATACTATTGTAACCACATTATATGCGAGTAGATGCTACATAACTTAACCTATATAAAAAGACTAAGACAAAAAAGAGGATAGAAATAATGTGCCACACCAAAATAATCTAACACCTATAAGGACGCTAAGGTTTAAAAAGGAGGAGAATGGGAAGGGAACGGGAGTTTATGTGGAAGATTTCAAATGATCTCTTAGTCTTGTTTTAAAACTCGCTATTAATATGCTTGGCGCGTTTCTGACATTTTCGGAAAAGCATCCCAAAGACAGCCTCCATGCACGGTGAAAGAGAATGGGAAGAAGTCAGTGCTGTGACTAGGGATATAGAGTAGCAAGTTATCTTTTGATCTCAGCAGGCGTTCATGAGCCGATAGTGCAGTGAATCTGGCGGTAAGATAAATGTTATATTGGATATATTGATTAAAAAATCATGTCATTGTAAACCCGGATGGTGTATACATAGTCTGTAAATGGAACTAACGATGGAACTAAAACCAAAATTCTTATTTTATTTTCATTTTTAATTTATTCGCAAATTTGGTAGTTATGTATGACAAGCGCACTTTTCATTGCATACTCATTACGAACTCCTAGATTCAATACTAATTGAAACCACGTAGAACCACCGAAATTTGAAAGACCAGCTGGGTTAGTCGTGGATAATAACAGCTGAGCACGCTTACTGGCATACTCTTGAGATTGGTGGATCTCCCATGGGAGATACGATAAACAAGAACTTGCTAGATACGTGACAGTATAGACATCGATCCTCTGGTCCAAAATGTTAAACTTTTACGAGGATATGACATTAGGTCATTACTATATTATGACAAACACAACCTATTGCACCCATCAGGAAAGGAAATAATTAAGATATTAGGAAGGAAAAACGGGGTATCGAACTTTATAAAAAAAAAAGATATATTTGCATGGATGGATATAATTACAAAACTTTATTATGCAGTAGATTGCTTTTTACACGACTGCCCAACAAAAAAGGAGTGTTATGTGTTCAGGGTTCATGTATGTATATTTTCCGTTTTTAATTTCACCATAATTTCTAAACGCTCTAACCGATTTAGAAGTATGTGGTATTGTTAGAATGGGTATGCCATCCCGAGTTGCATAAATAATAATTAAACAGTTGTCTAAATGTATGTATCTCCAAATGTCAATAAATTTACATAGATGTATCGTGTTTACTGCCAAATGGAAGGTCTATATGGAAAAATACATATACCAAAAATATTTTATAAAAACCGTAATAAAAATAATTTTATAAATAAGCACACCACTTTTTGTAACGGCAGTCGTGTTGTATATTTACATGTTTTCTATCTTTCCTATCAATCATTCAAATTAAAAATCTTACTATTTTAGTATTTTGATTTCCTTGCTCAATCTTTCAACATTATAAGCGTTTAAGTTCCGTCTTTTCCACATGATAAGTCTATATTTATATTTCTATTCTTAGAGTATTACAGTTTTAATAATCTCGACTTGTACCTACCATGGAATTTCTCGTGGAAGCCAATTCGACTCGTGAAAAATTATCTGGTATTTTACTTACATAGTTTGTGCGGGCAAGAGTTGAGAATTCGTTGCATTTGTTATACCCGCAGAAAGCTGGTGCAAAGCAAATAAATGTGTTTGCTTAAAATTTGGCGGCGATTTCTTTCCCCGAACATATTTCGTGTGCATTAGCTGACGTTTATTGGCCCATTTGCGAAGTCCCGCGATAAAGGCGTACTCGAGAGAATGCTTCCATTTTACAACCGCACTGTACATTTGCTACGGAACAGAATAATTCTATCTGCAATCTGAAAAGTTTTTCTTCGACTTAATTTTCTACTTTACTACTATATCTGCTACCGAACGGTTATGTTGAAATTATGTTTTGATTCTAAAGATATTCATTTATGTTATTATTATTTATGTAGTATTATACATATTAATAAGAATAAATTATACTTTTTATTATTAATAATAAAAATACGTTTAACGTTTTTATTTAAGTTATACCATTTACATTTTGAATAAAAATAATTCTGAAAATATGTACATCAAATTGTCTGTGTATATCTATGAAGTTGTGAGAGGATGAGGGTGATTGGTTTAAAGTCATGGTGAGTCTGTCACTATTTCTAAACTCTTGATTATTATCTCGTTGTAGGTATCCATTAAGCGGCAAAGAAGAGAATTCCTGGATTATTTTTTATCCATCCGAGGCAGGTGGATTAAGAGCATCGGGAGTGGAGGAGCTCGCAACTGTAAACCAGCAAACAAATACGGGCTTCCGATCCTGCCGTTAATTATGGAGAAGAGCCATATACATAGGTGAAATTACGCCCATCTACTAGGAAAGTCATTTTAAAATAGTGTAGACGTTCATCATAGCTGTCCAGCTGTTGAGAAGCACAATATTGCATTCGTTTTGCACAGTGTTCCTAGATATATTCTCCTCTGTTGAAAAATATATGAATACAATAATATGTGAATAACAAGTCTGAAATTGAAGCTATTGACTTAAGACTCTATTTTATGATATTTTAATTAGTAGTATGTGATAATAAATAATGATAAAATATTTATAAAAATAACAAATTTTTACTTAGGGTTGTAAGTAAAAAAGATAAAATATTGTTTTCATGGTGATACAACATCGCCTACGTCTCACCTTAAAGTTGCCAAATATTAATATTATTATCATAATTTTCAGAATACGTTTAGTTAATCAGTTCAGCTTCGCAAGGAACTGTTCGACCACTAAAATATCCCTATATAGATATGCTGTCAAAATTGCTTTTAGCTACTTTCTATATCACTATCTTAGCAGTGGCAGCAGGTTATAGAATATTATCAAAATTTATGACCTTTTATATCCAATATGCTATAAACGATATTGGCTTATGTTGACACGTACGTCCGCCATAAATTTCGTAAATTATATGCATCTAATTGCACTTTGCTTTAAAACTAGTTAGGTATCCTACTATAAAGTCGAGTGGTATGTTGTTTATAGGACACATGTTTTGATTGCCCACGTAAAAGTCGGCTTTGATATTATGTTGTTTAAGGGCATACATATTTTTATTGATTTTGTTTGTTTCTACTCTTTATTGTAAAAATTAAATAATCCCTAATTATTGTTTAGATGGTTTTCTATTTTAATTATTTTCTTCTTTTGCTTTAATACTTGCTAAAGGCTCCAGAGTGCAGAGGATTTCGTCGCACGCCTCCAGTGTTATTTCTACGAGGTTTAAACTACGGATTCGTGAGTACGAGGTGTTTAAAATAAACCAGTTTCATATTCATTCAACTTCGGTCATTTGAGCTGTCAGTTACGAATAATCTTTTCGCCTATCAGCGAGAGAGGAGACCACCTACCCGCTCTGCGCAGTAGTCGCTGCGCCGGCCTCCGCCGAAACACTGCGCACTTTATTAAATTATCTTTGACTGCGCACAATTCGCACTGCGCTGACAAGCGACAGCCACTGATTAGCGACGTACACACTCGGTGTACGAAATTTATCGTACGATAATTTCATAACATCTTATATTATCAGCTTATTTTATTTTAACTGCTCGTCGAGGGAAAATCAAGTCGCGGGAGAAATATTGTTCCACTTATTTGTATATTAATTTCTTATTCTTTCCTTGAAAATGTCAAAAATAAGTTGCGCCCATGCAAGCTGTGGAGCAGAAATTATAAAAGAAGACTCGATGCAGTGTACAATTTGTTCATTATATTACCATTTCTATTGCGTTGGGCTAAACGAAAATAAATTTCGAAAAATGCCGTACGACAACAGAAACATCTGGAAGTGTACAAAATGCAATCCTACCATGTCCCGCAAAGGAAAAAAAACAAAGGACAACGAAAATAATACTGATGCTGAAATCGGGGATGCCCAAACTAGTGGGCCAACATGTGACACTCTAAAATCAACAACTCCTATGAATTTTCCAGAGATTTCACTCACTTCTGCATTGCCCACTTGCCAGAAAAACGTAACTGACTTCAAAGAACTGTTAACCTATATCGACAAAAGGTTTTTAGATATGCAGAACCACTTGACGTCCCATATAGAGAACCAATTCTCTGCGCACGTCCAATCCATGAAAACCGAGATGATGTCATTCCTCCTGGAAAAAATCGCAGAAACAAACAAGAGGTGTAACCATATCGAGGTTGAGATTAAAAAGACATCGGACAAACTAAAGGATATTGAAGAACATTGTAACGAGGCTTCGCGTTATCATTCTCAAGTGGACAGCAATACTAAAGTTATATCTCATATGGAAAAGAGAAACGCGGAACTACAAGTGAGACTAAGTGGAATGGAACGGAAACTCGATGAAATGGAGTACAAAAATAAAGAACTAAATGTTGAGATAAGAGGAATTCCAGAGAACAAAGAAGAAAATCTAGCAAAAATCCTGATGAATATAGGCAAAGTCATCTCTCTCTCGTTAAATGAAACAGACTTCAGTAATATTTATCGAGTTGCGCCAGTCGACCAAAAATACTCCCAACCACGCACAGTCGTCGCCCGGTTAAGAAATATAAAAACAAGAAATGAATTCTTGGACGCCGTAAAATCTTATAACCAAAGCAGGTCAAATGCTAATAAGTTACATACACAGGATCTCAACTTCAACGGAGACAAAAAACCGATATTCATTTCTGAAAATTACACGTACAGACAACGACATCTATTTTACTTGGCACGCAATTACTCGAAAACTCATGCTTGGAAATTCGTCTGGATGAAGAACGGCAGGTTATATCTTCGGCAGAGCAAAGAAAGCAAGATATTCGCCATAAATAATGAACAACAACTTCAGGAATTAAAATCTGTTTGACGGTTAGCCGCCTGTTCTGACCAAACATATTTAAAAATTAGACTAAAACTTTTGCTAAAACTCACTACCACTTCTAGTCTGTCTTCCTATAATTACTATATGTGCTTCTGTTTAGATTATATTATTTTATATTATATTATGTGCTTCCAATACTTATTTATTTTATTTATATTATGTTCGATATTTATATTAATTACTATAAAAAAAAACTTTTTTTCAGTAAGAAATCATACATATATTGTTAATTATTATATTTTACATTCTTCGCGAAATATAATAAATGTTTTTATTATTTTAACGCTATTCTATAAATATGCAGTACACCACTTAGATTTTTATGTATATTTACTCCAAGGCTGTTGCCAATATTGGATATCAAGCCCACAAAATATATTTTCTGGCATGGGGAGGGTCCACAAATCAACTGCAGTTACTATGCGTAAATTCTTCCATCGTGATTAAAGACTTGAATGGTGAAATTGACGACTATACTCACATAGATACCATTGAAATAAGCAGTAGCGAAGATATTAAATCAATCGCCAACCTACCATCTTTGAAGGTTTTCTGTGTTAACATTAGGAGCTATTCAAAAAACATCGATGCCTTATTAGTACTGCTTGAAGATCTGAAAATAAATTTTGACCTTATTATTCTAACTGAATGCTGGAACAAAAATATAAGCCAGCTTATTTACCTTGATGGTTATTTAGTAAAAGTAACTGAATTATCAATGCGCCAGAACGATGGTGCCATTGTTTATTACAAATCAAACCTTAATGTTACCATATCGGAACTACTCGTCACTGAATCAAACTGCTTGCAAATTTTAATAGACGATAAGTTATGTATCTTTGCAGTTTATAGATCTCCATCTTACAAAAATATAAGCCCGTTCCTTGCATCGATTAGCTCAAAAATAAAGTCGATGAGTATTTCGTTTTCAGATGTTGCCCTTGTTGGGGATGTAAATATTAATATAATAAACCGAATGCATCCGCAAGCAGACGAATATCTAAACTTAATGGCTGAGCTTGGACTTCAAGTTGGAATAAACAAACCAACTCGAGTGGAAAATGGATCGTGTTCCTGCATTGACCATGCGATGATAAAATCTAAAAAGAAATGTATGTCGTTTGTTTATCAAAGTAAATTCACTGACCATTTTCCAATTATGCTGATAATTCCAAGCGAAAATAAAAGAAATAATCATCACAAAACATTTACAAGGACAACACTAGAATTTGATAAACTCACTGACCTACTAGACTCTGAACTCTGGGAAGATACTTTTATAGAGACAAACGTAGATATTGCTTTCGAAAAATTCATATCTATATTAAAAAGGCATATTGATCAGTCCACAGTTACTAATACAGGCACTATTAGACACAGGAGTAGAAAAATAAAACCTTGGATTACCAGAGGTCTTGTAAATAGTATACACAAACGGGACAAGATTCACAAACAGCTGGTTAGAGATCCGGATAACTACGAACTATATATCTATTACAAAAAATACAGGAACCTTTGCAATAAACTAATTAAAACCGAGAAAGAGTTATACTATAAAAATAAATTACACAGTTTCCAAAATGATACTAAGAAAGTATGGCAAACCATTAGAGAAATAACAAGCACAGAAAAACAGCCGGTAGATATAAACAAAATGAAAATAAACGGGAATATTGTAAACACCACTACAGATTCAAATGAAATAAGGGAACACTTAAATAATTTCTTTGCAAGCGTTGGTAGTAATCTAGCTCATGCTCACCTGCAGAACCTAAAAATGAGCGAGAGTCAACTAGTAAACTTGGCAAATAGCCCACAAGCGGATGCTCTTATCATTATGCCATGTTTGCAACAAACGAATGAATCAGAAATACTTCAAATAATAAACCAATTGAAATGTAGTAAATCGGCAGGCCAGGATGGTATTTCTTCTTTTGTATTAAAACAAATAAAATCATACATAGTTTCTCCCTTAGTCCATATAATTAACCTGAGCCTAAAAATGGGAGTATTTCCTAAATGTTTGAAAACAAGTATCATAACACCTATCTTTAAAAGTGGTGATTCTTTGGCCGCAGAAAATTATAGACCCATATCACTCTTGAGTACGGTGAGTAAAATTCTAGAACATGTGGTCAAACGGCGTCTTAACAGTTTTTTAGACAAATACAATATTTTGGCACATAACCAGTTTGGCTTTCGGAAGGGGCTCGGTACAGGAGATGCGTTAATTGAACTCACTGAACATGTCAAAGAATCTATAGATAAAGGAGAGAAATGTGCGGCAGTCTTCCTCGACCTTGCGAAGGCTTTCGACACTGTCTCGCACCCCTTGCTGATGACTAAACTGAAACGGATCGGACTCGGAGAAAATGCGCTAGAGTGGTTTAAATCGTATCTATCAGAAAGACTGCAGATGACTAGACTCCGAGAAGAATATAGTTCTACACAGCATATAACGTATGGTGTCCCACAGGGCAGCGTGTTGGGTCCAATTCTCTTTTTGGTGTATCTGAATGATTTCTGCAAACTCCCGGCAATAGGAAAGGTCATCAGTTTTGCCGACGACACCGTTTTATTGGTCAAGTCTTCGACTTGGGCAGATCTGTTTACCGATACTGAATTAGTACTGAGAAACGCGAAGAGATGGTTGGATAGAAACTTATTGACCTTAAATATAAGTAAAACGAATTTTATGACCTTTAGCAAGACAAACACTGACCAACCAACTTCAACTATTAAGCTTCACACGTGCATCAGAACGCAAGATTGCCAGTGTATGAATGTCGACAGGGTGTCCTCCATTAAGTACTTGGGCGTGATGTTAGACAACAGACTGCGCTGGGAGGATCATTTAACGAAGGTTGCGGCAAGAGTGAGAAAACTTGTGTATTGCTTTAGGAGTTTGCGGAACATCTTAGATTTCAATACGCTAAGAAGTGTCTACTTTGCTGTCTGCGAGTCGGTTATTCGATATGGCATTATAACTTGGGGCTGTGCGGCAAAAACGCTTCTGGCCACCCTTTACAAAGCGCAAAAGGCTATACTGAGGGTGATCAATAAAAAACCCCAAACATATTCTTCCGATGACCTTTTCAGAGAGTATAGAGTGTTGAGTGTGAGAAAAATGTTTGTGCTGGTAACTCTCACTAAATTCCAGAGTGAGTTAGGAGAACAGAAAAAAAGCCAGCAATCTCGTGTAACAAGAAGATCGACACAAACAAATTTTGCAATACCACTCAGGAGATCCGCTTTTGGCCAATCCAGTTTCTCTTATCTTGCCCCCAAATTTTATAATTGCCTACCACCTAACATTAAAGACATTAAAATATCATATAAATTTAAAAATAGTTTGAGTGCCTACCTCTTAAATTGTACATATGCAGATATTGAAAACATTATTAAATAATTGAATCTCTAAAATTTTTATAATAAAAACATAATAGTATATGTAGTAATATAAATTTATGATTTCTAAACGTAATTTTATTTTAATTTTTGTGAATTTATTTTGTATATTATTAATACATATTATTTAATACATATATAAATATATATTAATTTTTATCATGTTTTAAAATAAAATAATATTGACAATTTTCATGACATTTTCTTACGAATTTTTATTAGGTAATTAAGATATTTCTGTTAGATTAAGTATGATTTTGATTATTTATATAAATATAATATTATAGATTTCTTAGGATAACTAAAATAAATTGTCTACCTTGGAACAGGCGGCAGCCTAGTTAGGTTAAGACTTTTGTATATTGAATGTACCCATAATTTTAACTCAATAAATAATTTGAATTTGAATTTGAATACTAGATGCACGTTGCTGTACATTTAAAAGCCCGAACATCTGAATATTTTAAGATTTATCTGTAAAACCTAAGGTTTGCCGAAATTCGCTGATAAATGTCAGGAATCTCTTAATAATTCACATGTTTCTGGCAGTTACCGTTAATATTACTAAAAGCTGAGGTTACTATCGCCCGTTGGTAAAGGTCGTGTTTAAATTACATTACGTTACATTTTCGTCGTGTCCAATTGACAGCTATAATCCGCTCGTGGACGTGTCAAAATAATTGTGTTAGGTAGTAAGTCTCGTCTCTACTCTTTACTTAGCACACATATGTAGAAGTCAAGAATTAGAACTAGACTGTCAAAATATAAATATAAATATAAATAATCAAAATAGAAGCCTAATATTTGAAACAATCAATAATTCGAATAGATACGTAGTAAAAGATATTCATCGTAATATTCAGGTTGTCAGTAAAATGTTAAATAATCAAATTAAAGGTTCGCTATGCATTTAAAAACTAAAAAAACACATCTTTAAAAAGTCATGGCCCTCAAATTTGGCCAGATCATAGAAATGGTGGCCTATCAGCATATACTTGACGTTCTTTTTAATGTTACATCCACCAGCTATTTAACGATGGTAGGGAGTAGGTTATAGAATTTAATGCTAAGGTATAAGTAGCTTTTCTGTTCTTTGGGCAGTCGTATTCGCGGTACGCATAAAAAGGAGCTACTACGGGTATGGTGCGAGTGAATGTACACAAAAATTGCAGTTTCTGCGAGGTTCCGTCTAGCATACATTAAACACTGGCATAAAAGCGACAAAATGATCCGAAGGCTTAAGATTTCTTCAGGCCATTAATAGAGGAGGAATCAAATATTCCCCATACGAGGCTTTGTTCGGCGTTCCTATCTAATTGACAATTGTGATCCAGCAGTGTCTAAAAGTTTAAAACCAAATATATATACTAAAAAGACGTGGAGAAAGTATTGACTCTACACAATGAATGTACAGACGACAGTTTGGATGAAGCGTCTGAGACTGGGACAATCAAAGAAGTACCATCACACACTATTATTGTTACACAATGAAGTCAAAAAGAATCATTGTCTGAAATCCTAGAATCGGTTGAGATGTTTAGTATAAGTGCGATAGAAGGCTTTGAGGAAGAAGCAAAACAAATTAAAATGATGACAAATGTCAAAATCCGGATTTATGAGTAGGTCATAATGTACCAGTGAAGTGATACATATAGTAATAGAACCTAAACAGATCTCAAATTTATAATAGCTGAAGATGTAGATATCAAGGGAAGATAATTTGTATCAACTGTTCACAAAATCCGGAACACTAAGGGAGGTTTATGCGACAAATCAGTTTGCTGTAGATGAAGAGATTTTCATTGCAATTAAAGATGTCGAAGAAAAGAAAGTTAATATTCAAGAGGTCGTCCGTAAGTTGTCTTTGACGAAACGTCAAGGATTTATAAAATGCTCCCGTCTAAAGAGTTGTATTATGAAGAAATGTGTGTGTAGGATGAGAATAAGTGTATGTATAGTCTTTAATACACAGGATACACCGAATGTTTCCGGAACTAGCCACTCACATAGACAATGTTTAAAAAATGAAAACGGTAAAGGTTGGTTACACATGTTTTTTTGATAATTTCTTGCTATTCACCGAAATTCCAATAATTAAACGAATGTACTTTAAAAGTAATTTGATCTATGCAAGTCAGAAACCATTCGAAAAACACTAGACAATAGAAAATGCCAACTAAATTTAATAATGAATATCAGTACCAGACTAGGTCACCAATCGTTTTGATACTTTTTGACCGGGGTTTTGCGTTGGTACTATTTTCGATTTATTATTATGTATTTCCTCTTTGGTATGTACAGCTCAATGCAATGGTAATGAATATTATTGGCAAGTCCTCGGAGACCCGTATTCAAAGCAAGGCAGCATTTCGGCACTTAGATTAAATTAATAATAGAATTTGCCGCCACCCAGTTAGCCGGACGCCCTGGGAGATTGAATTAGGCGAATGCGGCGTTGTCGCGTGTGTCTGGCGAACTTAAGCGCGGCCACAGTTCCCTGGTCAAACGTGCCTCACAATCAAATTCAATATTAAATGCTGTCAGCCGCGTAAGAGAGGCGTTAACTGCAAAGACGACGACTGTCAGATCCAAGGCGAGCGGGCATCGCGATGCCCCGTCGGCGACGGCGATGCGGATCTCTTCTCCCTTCATCGTAATGCAGTTAGTCCTCGGGGGAATCTTGAGGCGGAATCTATTAGTAAGCGGAAGTTTCTCGTGAACATTTTTGTCTCTAGTCCCGTTTTTCTGTCATAAATACAGGCTGAGTTTTAAATTAATGACATCCTTGAAGTGGGTGAATCAGTACGAGCAAATAAGCAACTTTTGAAAACAAATTGTTAAAACAAATAATATAACAAAATTATTTTAACATTGCATTGTATTCCAAATGATTTATAAAAGTTTGAGGTCCGATCAGCTATAAAGCGTGTTTAACTACACAATAGTCGGGAGGCAAGGCTACAGATAGCTCTGCGCTGTTATTTCTGAACAGATATATTTTAATACGTAAGACACTTTTTAACTATTAGGTAAATTTTGGGCCCTGTTATATTTATAATGTCCGTTTAAAAAAAAGATTCAATAAGTGGTGTTAAGTGTCTCAAATAATCCAAATATATCTGTTAAGAAATAACAGTGCAGCGCTATCTGTAGCCTTGTCTCACGACTATTGTGTTGTTGCACGCCATTCAATGCCGCCGACTTTAGGTTGGTTTGAAGATCGATTTTATATCGAATTTGCTTGACATCTTATTAATTCGATGTGAAGCCATTGTCATACGGTAAGAATGCTCGTGATATGCTCGGTCTATGAGTTTCATGCGTATTGTAACGTGTGCGTGTCTCGTGAAATATTCCATAACCATATTTTTAAGGACATGTAATTGACATGTCCCATTTCCTGCGGTAATGCTTAGCGTCGCATAGATCGCGTGCTCGATTCATGCGCAACGTATGCGCTGAACGTAGATACCTAGTAGGGTTGATGGTGTGAGCTGGCATGAAAATATATATCCGTATGTGTGGGCTTCCGATATATTGTATATCCGCGAGTATCGTAACTTCTCCTCGTAATTTTGACATCCAAAAAAAGGCAGAGAGCCGTTATTTTCTACTTCACAAGTAAATCTAATTTTTGTGTGAATGGAGTTTAGAGATCACAGCTGTGTTTTATTGTCTAGGCTTTCTTTTCAAAGAAATGCCAGTCATGCTCAAATAATTTTACCTGTCTATTCGATGATCTGACTTTGGTGAGATTTTCTGTTTATATTATTTTTAATAGTTATAACTATATTGTGTGCATGCCCGAGCTACCTATGAGAAGTTATACGGTCGTCCTTCACGTATCGGATAATATGTGCGTTCATTACCCCAGTGACGAGCGGGATCGCTGATTGACAACTTGCAGACCGACACGCCCGCAGCTTGACAGCCGCCGTAAACAACGGACATTCGCTGTCAGCCTATGATAAATTGTAGGCGGTTCGGTTCGCCACCGCTTGTTATTTCGCACAATAAATTTGCTCTCGATATTTACTAACCGACAAGCAATTCAGACAGATTATTTTGATTTTGAATTAAAAAAAACATCAAAAAATCATATATTTAATCCACGGATAAAAATGATTGACGAAAACAAACTGTATACAGCTCAAATGTAATTTACAACTATTTTGTATACATTTTGTACACATACTAAAATTATGAGAGCACGCAAAAATCATAAACCTTGTCAAAATAGAGATATCAATTAACTCTCCTACGAGAAAAGAATAGAATAGAATAGAATAGGATAACTTTATTTTGCTATAAAAACATAACTTAATGAATATTACGCTGGTTTTATAAAAAAGACAATTTATGCACAGATGGCGGACTTATAGCTATAGCGATATCTTACAGTCAACCATTTCATAAAATAATTCCTAATTTTCACCGTACAATACACAAAGAAGTAGTAAAGTTAAATTTAAAATAAACTTATACAGATACATGTCAGTAACTTATGCTAAGGTTGCCCAGGGAAGGATAAAGGAGAGGACAAGGTGAGGTATTTGGTTAGTGGCTGTGTAAAAATAGATATTTCTTCAACAATTTTTTGAAAGTATGCAGCGAAGGTGCATGCCTGATAGAGTGAGGGAGCTGATTCCATAAACGAGCAGAATGGACTGTAAAAGAGTGCGTGTAAACAGAAGAATGATGTATCGGAATGGCGAGTGTGTTATCCCGGCTTGATCGAAGTGGAAGACCGCTATTGAAAAAAGAGAGAGCTATTGGACAAATGCGAACTAGGTAACAGTAATTGGAAACTACTTTCTTATTAATATAATTATTATTACATTTGTAACAGGCAGGCAGCTGAAGCTGATGGGCCTGATTCGGTTGCTTAGTGATCTTCACTGCAAGACTAAACCATTTTCAGCATTAGAGTTAGAAGTCACTCTGATGTCCATGTTGTATGTTTAACGATGTTATTCTGCAAGCCGCAGCTGCTGGATAGTGGATTCGGACATATCTGTGTCGTTTGCGTAAAGGCTTACATTTGACGATATATTATCTCGTAAGGTCTAGCAAGTATAGCAAGATTAATACTGGCCCCAAAACAGATCTTTGTGGGACACTGCTGAGGACATTTTATGAGTCCGATTAAGCCGCTTCGACCCTTGCTTGTAAGGTGTGATTATTACGGAGGTTCACTTTCTGCAACTGGAGATAAGTCCTCAGATGCCAAAGCTTTAATAGGAGGTGGTTTATAGGGATTCTATCGTAAGTTTTCTCGTAATCTGAATATATCACGTCCATAAAGTCTCTCTTATTCCAGCTGGAAATCCACTCGTAGAGACATTGAAAGAGATTCCATACAATATATTCACCTATTATAAATCTGTGTTATTCATCACTGATTATGTTCTGCTAGGATAGGAAAACGCAGTGCTTTGACGATCATTGCTTCCATGATCATTTTACAGATGATGCTGGTGAGGCAGGTGCCACGATAGTTGGATAAGCATCACTTGTAACCCTTTTTGTAAATTGGCGTCACCACTTTGCTAGTGCATAATGATTGATGCATAAATGTAGCCAAGTGGAAACTTAAAGAAAAGGCTCAACGTTTTAAGAGCGCAGACTATCGGCACCCATTGCACATTCTATATTCAAAAATTCCTGCCGTGATGGTAACTGATTTGGATGAGTTTTCCACCCTTGGCAATAATCATAATCATAATCAAAAAATACATATGTCAAAAATATCAAATGGAATAAATATTTAAAATAGCGCAAACAAAAATAAACGCATTTAAAAAACTTAACAAAAAGAAAATATTTTGTAAAATGATCCACTAGTTAAATGCCAACAAAATTAGGAAATATATAATACTGTTTCAAAAGGCAACTTAACTACTAAACAACAGCCTGAAGCGCTCAATAAACATCAATATTGTAAAATAGCATTTCATTCCCTAAACTGTTTCAATACAAATAATACCTAGACTACAAACGATTCAGCACAGCTGTAGAACTCGTCCAACTTATAGAAAGCATGTGTGGATGTCAATTTTCTTTTTATTCAACGGTGGTCCCACCAGTTTAAATACAAAAGTATTGACGAACTGTCTTGAGAAAATGTTTGCAACTAGCGAGAGTTCGCTAGCCATGGCATTGTTTGTGCTGTCTTGTAAGCATGGCGGACACAAAAATTTTGTCCGCGTCAACGAGGTTCTTTTCAAATTCTAGCCTCGAAGTCCGGATATTTGACTGTATGTAGTTGATTTTCTACAGTTTCGTATTTGCTACAGTTTCGTATTCGTAAGACCTGAGCTACGGTTTAGTTCGTATTTCCCCAATAGATTTCATTTTCGTTGGAGAGTTTATTAATATCTTTCTTATTTCCTGTGGTTGTGATTAATGCGTGGTCTCCTATTTTTAACACGCTTTTATTAGGTCGACCTGTATGTAACCATGTAATGGAATCTAAGGTAACTAATTTAACCATCTTCCAAGGATCGCAGCATCATGAAAATTGGCAGCTGTATGTAGTTCTGATGACAATACAATAATATCGAACTGATCTGATGATGGAGTCGGAAGATATGAACTGGAACTTCATGATAGAACATCGTATCATAGCCGTGTTTGGACTTGTTAGAAATGTCTTGTAATGAACTTTGACCACGATTAAGTTTAGATTAGATTAGATTAGATTAGATAGATTTTTATTCGAAGTAGACTTATAGTACTTTCCGAACGTCTTATATTTCTAGACATTTATGCCTTGCTTGTAGGCTTTACCATTGATTACTACACTATATAATCACTATATAATCACTTCGTAATAATAATAATAATAATAACATTAAACAAATGGTTTTTATAGCTATGTTACACAAAAACGACTTGACCAGACCAATGTATCACTTAAAAAATCTTCAATTTTATAATAGCCTTTAGAGCACAAAGTATCTTTAACAATTTTACTAAATTTAGTGTCTGGTAAAAGGGTTAGTTCCTCAGGCAAAGTGTTATAAAAGCGAACACCGTCTCCAATAAAAGATTTACTAACTTTTGCTAACCTAGAGCCCGTAATGGCTAGTTTATTTTTGAACCTGGTGTTCCTATTGTGAATGTCACCCAACCTACGGAACCTGTGCAAGTTTTTACGAATATACATTATGTTATCGAATATATACTGACTATAAACCGTCAGAATATTGATCTCTTTAAATTTCTCTTTTAGCGATGCTCGGGAGTTTAAACAATAAATGGATCGTATGGCTCTTTTCTGCAAAGTAAATATCGTTTGCATATCGGCTGCGCGACCCCAGAGCAAAATCCCATACGACATTATACTATGGAAGTAGCTGAAATAGACAGTTCTGGCAGTAGCTTCATAGGTTAGTTGCCTTATTTGACGTACCGCAAATGCTGCCGAGCTAAGTCTTCCAGCTAATAAATCAATATGAGGACCCCATTGAAGTTTATTGTCTATTGTAATTCCTAGAAATTTTGTAGAATTTACAAACTTTAGTATTTCAGGATCTGATGATGAAGCCGGAAGACAGGAACTGGCATTCCATGATGGAATATCGTATCATAGTCGTGTTTGCACTTGTGAGAAAGGTCACGTAATGGACTCTGAACACGATCAGGTTTCAAGGTTTAACAAACCTATTATATATTGACTTGTAAATATTGAGTGTAAACAGTGTAAATATTGACATAGGTGCCTGTATAAAGCCTGTTTTTAGTGTTTTTTTTTAAACTATTAATTTATTAGTGGATGTACTACTATCCATATTTGTTGTTAAATTATCTCTAAAACTTTATTAAATTTATGTTAACACCTTTATCATATTTCCTGATTTATATTGTTTTTTTTGTTAGGTTGTCAATGATTTTTTCAAAATGCCTATATTTAGTTACAAAATAGGTATGCTTCAAAGTGGAACAATAATATGCAAGTATCTGAGAAAAAATATCAGTAACGATAAAAAAGATATAGCAAAAATTATGTAAGCGATACGTATCTGGTTGTGTCTGCTCAATCCTGTCTGATATGCCAGTGTCCTATTTGTCGACAATGGATCGCTTTTACCTAGTTTTATTGCAGCCGCGTTTTTAGTGAAGCGTTTCAATAAATATACGGAATAAGAGAAAACGGGAATGGATTCCGAAAAAGAAAAAATGGTTAACCCTCCTGTACTAACCACGAGTCATTTTGATCCGAACCAATCGGTTTCTGTCTTCTTTTGGAACCCTGTGCGCGCCAACGCCATGATATTCCACTTATTTTCATCCGCCCTTGAAAGCTATTGGGAATAAATATAGGTATGTATTATATTTTTAGCTGCCCGTATTTTATCACAAACCGGATTTCCGTGGCAAAATGACCAGTGGACAATGCGCGCTGACTATTTTAAAACAAGGTTTCAAGATCATTCAGCCTTTCTGATCTGGAACATATATGATCTGTCACAAATTTTTATTAGGCTTTTTTTTTTAAAATATTTTTGTTTTATATTGACAAAGTTGAACGCTAAACTACCTCCTTTGAGACCTACAAAACAGTAAAGTGTCAGGATTTCACCTACAAACTCTACGTGAAAAGGTTATAAACGAGTAAATTAATTTACTAATGAGATTACTAAATTCATTACTACATTTCGGTTTATTTTATATGCAGTGTCGATGCCTTCTGTTATACGCGGGCTCGTAGAGTAAGAGAAACGACATTTTGCAGATCGCATAGATGTATTATTCTACTAATATTTTTGAATATCAGCGAAATACAGAAATAATGACTGCAGCACAGTAGGTATACCAGACAGTAGCTTCTCTTAGAACAAAATTGAAATCGAAGCGAATACGTCACGAGTCGTAAGGGCTCGGACATGGTCGCCAGATGTCGGCTACTCGGCCCAAAACGTTCGAAGAAGTCGCCAGCCTTTACTTGAGCGTAACGCTAACCAAAGGCTTTCGTCGAGACGTACCCCTCTGTCCACATTCCTCGCACCCTCTGCCCTGTAGCTCGAGAGTAAAGCTACTGTCTAGTATACTGTAACTGCAGGCAGTGACGTGATCTATCGATATCATGTGACTTCCTGTTGAGTATTAGAAAAGTTTTCGACTTCATCAAAACCCCAAATGTCTAACCCCTCTGATTTCCTTTTAATATGTTGATCATAAACGTCGTTGGCATTGGAGAGCAAACAGTAAACGTTTGTATTAAAATACCTACCTAGTAAAACAACTGGATTTAATAGTAAAATGACTTTTGTAAAATCCCCACCCTAAATTTGTAATATCCATATTTTTTCCCCGAATATGACATATTAAAAGTGGGGCCTGTTCCTCGTCTTCATCAATCCCTCGGGTCCCCATAATAGATATCGTTGAATAAATAACATGCGTGCATAATGACTTAACCCACACTCGCCCTCACAAATTAAACTTACAACACCGGCGATCAAACGACGTATGTCCCACGCGGTGCATACCATTCTGGGCTTATTCACACTGCACAGTAAGCACCCAGTCGCGTGGCGTTCGTGTCGTCTTATTCCCTCTTGGCAGCAGCACCGGCGACGATGACAGCGGACCATGATTGACGCGTATCACCGCTGCTCAAATTGATCCTGACAGCCCTGGAAACGATGTATGCGCTACATAGATTGGTGAAAGGTACGGTAACTTACGAGAACATACGATATTATTCTAATAAGGAAACTCGTTTATCCTATAACGTAGTGGTAGGCTAAATGAAATTAATTATAGCAGAAATTATAATAGTATTATCGTGATAATTTTTTTTCACTCGACAACCTCGACGGTATTAAATGCTCAAACAGAATCAACCTGCTTTACTGCTGAGAACACTGACGTGATTACAACGACGTTCAGCTGTTATGAATTAATACTAAAGTTGTATTTAAAATTTGATGAGCGTCAGGTCTCAACTTTGCCTTCCATCGTCGACAAATATTTCAGTGTACTTTGATGTGATTAACCATGATGTGACAGCACTTATTTCTTAAGTGTTGCAGGTATAAACCCACCTAACTCTCTGTTAATAATTTACCAGTGAAATTCAGCCGATCGGCTGTAACATGTAACTCAAAAGATTAAAAATGTAAAAAACAAACAGAAAACTATTTATTTTAATCTTACTTGCAGTATGTAGTTTGGTCCTAGCTGAATTAATTTATAACGTATACCATATCTATCAATATTAATTTTATTTAATAAAATGAACTTTTATATATGTACGTACCTATGTACATTACGTCTGCTTGCCAATACATCATGCTTCCATGTATATTTGGGAAATTGCTATTCTTACAACCTTTCCAATCAGTGAAAATCATTTCTTTACAAAATTTTAAGGTTTTAATCTAGACAATCAAACTAGAATTTAGACATATTAATTGGGATATTTTATGAAACATACATATACCCAAATATTCAGCTATATGTATTGTGTCTTCTATTATTGAATTAACTCAATTACCTATGACTAGCTTCATAGGCCGAAGTCTGACTCTCTGACTAAGACCCTCCTATACAAGCAATAATTATTTTAATAATGAAGTTAGACTTTTATAAGGATCCTATTAATTTCCCTTGACATACAAGTATCCCGATATAAATCTTATTGAACTAAGAAAGACTTAGGCAGACACAATGAATGGGAATGGAGATAATTTATCTCTAGAAAGTTTTATAATTCTTGATTCCTTACACTCTAACAAGAATACTAGCAAACTTAAAATCATTCTAATTGCTTCTACGAGTCTCAGTCTTTTAACATCTCATTTTCTACTGCCTCCGAAAGAGACGTAAAAGTTTAGCAACGCCTAGATGTGTCTGATGTTCAGATTGCCCATTCCTTTGACAATATATCGTGATGTTATTTATTTCCAACACGATAAATAACTTAATTGATTGACGATATAAACACATAATATTAAATGAATATTAACGAGTGAATTTGTAGATTTTTCTTTCTTTATTATAGTTAAAAACTTACCGCTTTAGGAAAAAAAAAGTTTGAAAATAACCTAAAACGAATCCATCGCTTTGCAGTTAAGTATTATTAAAGATTCCAGCTTCATGAAAACAAGTCGTACTAAAAAGCAATATTCAAGTATGATTGCTGAAAATGTCAATCGCTTCTCGTATTTTCTGTATTGTGTTTTAAACAATAAACAATATTTAAATATAACTTTCTACAAAAATTTTAATATAACTTTTTAAAATAACTATAACAATTGATTATATAGCGTATTATATTGCTCAATTCTGTACTGTGATTTAGCAGCTATACGAAACGAAACGTGTAAATGGAACTCCTATTCCCAAAAAAAAAATACAATCCCCTTATGTTCAATATCGGTGGTGCATTTGTGGTAAATCAGTATGACTGCGCACTTGACATGGCGCTCTTGCATCGAATTAAATTAATAATATAATATCAAACTAATTTTTAACTGACTTAAAAAGGAGCAGGTTATCAAATCAGTTGTATTTTTTAATGTTTCCTCAGAACTCCGTCATTTGATGAACCGACTTGAAAAATTCTTTTTTTATTTGAAAGGATATACTCCCAGATTGGTCGACATCCTGTTCTGATGATGGAATTCAGGAGGAATCGAGAAGATTCCTTAAATATAATCATATGAAATTGAAAATTTATATGTTGGTTCAGTTTCGATGACAATGCATTTTTTTCTGGCAAGCATGACCTGATTCCACGTCCAGGGTTAGCTTCCGACGAAGGGACTCCTCAACGGTCAACAGCAGAGACACGAAATTTCTATACGCACTCAGTTATGATAGCCCATGCTAGGTTTCACCATAAGACAGCTGCTGCACCCAGGGTTGGCTCCCGACGAGGGGACTCCTCAACGGTCAACAGCACAGACACGAAATTTTGTATATGCGTTCAATTACGACAGCCCTTTCTTAGTTCCATAATATGGCTCTTGCACTTTTTGAGTAGGTTTTTTTTTGTAAAATTTTTGTCTATTGTTATATCATAGCTCTTATAATTTTAATATTATTTACATAAACAAGTCAGGATTGCCAAACGCACTATGGAATTGAGCAATTTAATACCATACAATATAATCAAAGCTTCAACTTTCGATACAATAAAGCCTTGAATAACGTTTAACGTTTCGTGGCAGTAACTAAAGGTGATTAAAATCGTATGGCGTCTACAATTTATTATCGTACGTTTATCGTACTAAGCCGAGAGCTCGCGTTCTGGTCCGCGTCTCCGGCACCAGGAGCCGAGATAGTTTACAATGTTTATGAGGGCTGACAGTTTGTTTTATGTTTAAGTGTTGTCGGCCCTCGCTTTGATCAGAGCGGCCACTTTGGCCCCGCGTTTTTCATTTTTTTCCCGCCAGCGCGCTTTGAAATCCAGGGAATTTCTTTGAAGCCGCTTGGTATGCGTGCGGTGCGGTGTCCGCGATATGTCCCGCCTTATTCACATACGTAATAATCTGATTAGGTGTTTTTAACACTTTATTTTATTTGATCAATATGATCAATTTATTACCATTCGGTGATAAATTGATTGATATAAAATAAAGTTTTAAACTGATATGATTATTACAGCCTTCGGCCTAATCTTTGATATTAGATCTTGATATAGATCTTTGCTTGATATTGTTTCTTTATCTGTTAAATATTGTAATGATTATTATATTCTTAAATATCGTAATGATTACTTGATATTTGAACAGTTAAGGTACCTTATGACACTCGGGATGACATAACGGTTCTAACAATACACTTCTAAATGAGTCCAAGCGTTTATAAGTTATGTTGAAATAAAGAAACGAAAAACATACATAGATGAACCCGTAACACATTACACACCTTTTTTGTTGGGCAGTCGTGTTATAAAATACAGTACTGCATAGTAAAATTGGAGCAAATGGGTGACTTTGGGGTTTAAAAACATGGCCTGGCCGTGGCCTTTTCAACACCAGTTAACCCGTAACTCGGTTAATCGAGGCTCGGATAACCGCGGTTCTACTGTAATATGGTAATTTTTCATATTAAATTATGGCCTTATTCATATTATCAGGCCTGACGACATAAAATCAGCTGTGAATTAAGGGCGTTTTAATTTGAGCTCAAAATTAAAAATTGATCTCAGGAAGAGGTACTTTGTAAAATAATTTACATATGATGTTGCCCAGTATTTTTGACCTAGTGTACATTTTCAGTGAGAAAAGTCCGTCATACACTTATGCATTACAGCCGAGCGTATTAAAAACACAACTCTTTTATGCGCTTCGATGATCGCTCTCATATGTTTTCCCCGGTCTGTGGCCCGTCTCTCGTCAGATCGTCGGAATAATGTCGTGGCGCCCGTATTTCTAGAAGATATCCCTCGTTAAAATGTTTACCTTGCGTCCAACGCGCCGCTGTCGTTTGCTCCTTTTTGATCTCGTCAAAGTGAACCCGTACACGCTCCATGAGCAATAACAAGCTGCTTTCTTGTTTTTTGTACACTGCACCGTTTTTAACCGGGTCTGTTTTCTGTAACGTCCCTCGCGTGATGATTAAAGGGTATGTTTGAAGTGAAAATAAAAAAATGTTTGTGTGAAGATCAATGATAACTAACACAGATGTTTACACACTTCTGTATAAGAAACTGTCAATTTGACTTTCACTTTTTTATATGTATTTAATCAGCCATTTTGAAGGCTCTGCAAAATAAAATGTACATAAAATAGCGACATTATCATATTTACTTTCTTTTTACATTACTGCCCAACAAAAATGGACTGTAATGTGTTCAGGGTTCATCTATGTATATTTTTCTTTTTTTATCCCACCATAACTTCTAATGGTAGGATAAAAAAAGATAACTTCAAATGGTGGGATCGTTATGTCATCCCAAATACCATAGCAAACATTAACTATCCAAAAATCGAGTAAGTATTAAAAATAAGATAAAAAACTAATTTACCGAATGAAGTTTGTAACACGTTTCCGAAACGTCGCCTAAACGTCAGGTGCTACAAAATTCACGCATTTAATTCGTTTTTTAACTTATTTATAATTTCAAACAACCGCCATAGTTTTCGATTTCCTCAAGTAAGTAGTAAGTGTCCAAATGTCCAAATGTCAATAAATTAATATAAATATATCGTGTTTAGTTTCTAATGAAAGGTCTGATTGAGTACATTTCGGAAATATACATGTATATATATTGATAAATACATAAACCACAATGGTTTCATTAAAAACCCGTTATAAAAATAATAGTAAATACAATGGTTCACTTTCTGTAATGGCAGTATTTTGATATACATATTACATTGTCTATGGCAAAAGATTAGATACTGAAGAGTCTTCCGATGCTCGATGAAATGCACGTTGTTGATGAGTTAAGGTTCTTCTGCATGAGTTTCTTGTTGATTCCAATTTGCATGTTTACATTTAGCTTGTATCTCTTGATTATTAGCCTTCACTTTCTAGGGTGCGGGAAAACACAGCGATTGAGTTTTGATCGGCTAAAATCATACGTGAGCTCCGCAGTTGGTGGTAGAGCATCATTTTTGCATGAAGCGGAAAAGCATGATATTTTTGTTATTCGACCAGCCGGTATCGACTACTACCCGCAGTTCACAGTCAGGCGGCGTAATCAGTGTCAGTCAGCTGGGCGAATAAGTGTCGGCAACCATCGGCCAGAGTTCAGTACCAAGTTAGTTCCAGTACCTGGAATTAGAAAACATGAAGGTGAAGGAGACGAAGTCATGATCGCTGCGATGTATGCTAGGTAGATGTAGGTACTTTTAATTACTTATAAATTTTAAGGCTCAAAAGATTGTCAAGAAAATTTAGAAGTTAACAAATGAGAAGGTAGATATACCTTGCTATAATCCGCTGTATGAGAGGATAAAAATTCAATTCATCATATCGCAAATTTTAACGCCTCCCAAAAAGTTGAGTGTATGTAGTAACAGAAAGGATGAAAACAAACCAACTGGCACAAATTGACTCATATTTTCGAAACGCTGTAAATTTAAATCACGGTCGAAACGTGGCAAAGTAATCGCACGTACGATAAATCATAATAAGTTGCTCTAATAAACATAATGCTTCAAAAACGAAGGTATTACAACTAATGTAACCTGAAGAAGGTTCATTATACTGTTGCCAAAAGATAAGTCTCAACAGGATCTACATTTAAAAGTTTTATTGCATATAGGCTTGACTTTTATCGCATAAACTTAGTGCATAAAGGCTTTGACTTCTATGGCCCCTATTTCGTTTTTCGCAGGCCTAATTTTAGTTGGTTTTAACATATAATATTCGTATTTTTTTTATTATTCTTTTTAAAATTTTAAAAGAGTTTTCATTACTATAGCATCCGGTTTTGTCAATCGCGCAATATTTGTTCGGAATTTCATTGTGATTTTCGATCTTTTAGCGAAAAATGCAGCAAAGCGCATCTAACAATCAAAATGAGTGATTTGCGGATACTAATTACTAAATAATGCTGACTGTTTTTCAATGCCAATTGACAACTTTGCCATCTTCAGTGCAGTTTTAAACCACGATAAGCCCGATTTAGGCGCTGAGAAGAAACGGAATATGGACCATTATTTTGTAAATAGAAACTAACAATGTAGTCTTTCGGTTATCTTAATAATATCAATCAAATTATTAGGTTATGTTATTATTAATATATTAGGTTTCTGACTTTAATATCAGAAACAGAATACGTAAACGTGTCCAAACTAAGCTTAACATCAATTTTAGTATCTGATAAGCTCTGTTCCAAAAGATATGGTCGAAAATTATTGCTTGACGTATCGGTGAAATATCAGATTGACGATGAAATTTACGACAAAAGGACCAAAGAAAATAGAAAATACTCCTATGTCAAATCGAAAACAAAAACGCTTTTGTATAGGGATCTTCTATTGGGATATAATAAGTCTCTATTAGTCAGTTGAATTTTAGGCTCCGTTTAGCGAATTTTCAGACCCTGACACGTTTTTGCAATCGTAGTTCAATAACGGACGACTGTCGTCCATTAATGGTGACTAGGAATTCTTAACTTAACTACGAATTCAGTAAACGTCCAGAAATCAACTGCAGGGACCGACCGATGCAGGCAGTTGGGCTGTTCCCGCAGTTGAATTCTCGCTATAAAATAAATATGATTAGTTGCGCTATCATCATAAAGATGACGACACAAGGTCTGTCTGCTTTTGGTTGCGGTGCGCCCGGGCTGACATAAAGACACCCGTTAACATGTAAAGGTGGAAATAAATTCTCGCCGCGACCAGCTTAATAAAGTGGCGAGGATGGCGGCTTCGCAGCTGGTGAAAAAGAGGAGCCCACCATTGGAGCAAGCAGCGGGAGTCCCGCCGTCGGAGTGCGCTGTCGGGGGCGCAAAGCCGCAGGCGCGCGTAGCCCGCAGTGGCGTCCAGTCAACAGACTTAATATCAAACCGAGGAATTTCCAGCCTTGATTGCCAGTTTCATTGATTAACATCCATCTAGGCGCTAATGATGAGTATTAATAGAATGATAATCTACTTTCTATAGTAAATGTAAGTGGCATCGGAATCATTTGGGTACCTAATAAACATCAGACAATGAAAATAGAAAAATACATTTTTTCTGGAAACCAGCCTTGTTTGAGATCATAGTGATTTTATAAGTAGCTACTAATAATACAAAACTTCAATAAACCATTGCAACATTTGAAATCGGACTATCAAGTTGTTAGATGTTATAAGTAAAGCAATATCGGAATTTAATGCATAAGGTTTGAAACACCCAAATTTTCGACGATGTTAAAACCTGCTTTGGGTGATATTATATTTTTTACTCAAAAACTGCCTCAACAATTTTGTAAGTGGAATAAAACCGTATCATTATTTTTCGTATTTTGTGTCTACCCTCCCCAGATTTGAGGTTAAAGTAAAAATCAAAAATCTTTTTTCCGATATATTATTATTTTAAATCCGCATGCAAAAGCGCACTATAATCTCACCAGTATTTTAGGATTTTAGACAGACACACGGGATCGTATTTTCTAAATGAAGCAATTTAACGATATTATTTTAATGTTCAGGGTAATTATTATTACATATTATTTCATAATAAAACAATAAAACAAATCATCTTGTTTTTTTACATATAGAATATTGGTATAGCCTCATTAACATTAAAAAATAATATTATATTTATATATAATATATAACAATATTTATATATGGTATACCTATATCATATTTATATGTGTTTGTGTCTAACATACAATCAATAATTATTATTTTATATAATTTAGTAGATTGTCATAAATTTTAATTTAGTTTGTATAATTTTATTGATGTTTTTAATTTTAACTTTAATTTTTAAATTGTATTCACGTATTAGATAAGACTTGCCCTCTCGTCTCAAAATAATTTACCCATGTTAGTACCACCTCAGCACAGGTTCATACCTAGTGAGGTGGTAAACAGATATGTCAAAAAGATGAATTTCCTTTCTAAGCTAGGTATAATAATATGTTCACTTATTATAAAAAGTTTTTGTGTTAGGATAAGGATTTTCTTTATGTAAATTGTAACTTGAATTAAGGAAATCAGTAAATAAATAAATGAATTTACTTTTCCTTTAAGAATAAAAAAATATAATAAACTTTAAGGCTGGCGATGTCATGATCAAAGTACAAAGTAAATAATTATTCCGTTACCATAAAAGTATAGTTTATTTATTTATAAAAACACAGTTGTTTGTTTAACATAGTTTATTAAAATATTACCTAATAAAATCATATAATAATAATCGGTAATATAATTAAAATAAACATCTCCAATGGGCTGCGTAGCGCAGCACTTTCACGTAGTTTAAATTTGGTTTGCATTCCCTCTATCGTGTGTTTTTATGCTGTACCTAAGAGTTTTAGTTCTCCATATCTATTCATGTTATTTCAAAAATATTCGTCTAAAATGACTGAAGTTTTGTTGTAATTCAATATTTTAAACATATAACACGTGCATGCAATCAAACAGTACCTACTATATTTATAAATTTGGCTAGGTAGTAAAATTGTCGAACCATGGGGCACCCCACTCGCGATGCATCAACCAGGTCCCTGCGGAAGTATCGAAAGAATCTTTAGTCAAGCCTAAAACGACTAACAAGTCGGTAAGTATATTTTGCAAGCGATTTCGTATAGCAATATTTATATATTTTTGTTGTAACTTCATACAAAAATTATTTATTTTGGAATCTAGCATTCAACCCGTATAGCACAAATCCATTTTACATTCTAGTTGCACTTGTAAAACCAAGAAAATTTCAATAAAAACCACTTCCCTTGTTCCTTCCACAAAATTATACGTCAGTTAAATGTAAACGATACACGAAATTAAATACACTCGAAATATATTCTCTTTCAAGTGGTACTAGAGAGCGCACGCGTTCGGTACCTACCACTTAAAACGACTATGAGATGTTTAAGTGGAATTGAGCGACTGATGACAAAGGGGTGTATGCTTTTTTGTGCAGATTCATGGTTCATTGGATTTGGTTGGATTCGTGGTTTGGTTTTGAAAATGGTATTTTATATTTTTCTTCATTTAGATTAGATTAGATGCATCTATGTCTGGTTCCGGATGCACTGCAACCTACTTTTAATCGATTGTCAATAGCCAGGGAATGATTACAGGAATCTTTTCTTTCTTCATATTGATAGCCGTCTCGTTCTCACCAATCCCTGTATGAACAGGCACCTACCGTGAAGTCACTCAGTTAAACGAAATTTATTTTAGTGCTAAGTGCATTCCAGGGCAATCTCTGATTTGATTTGATTTAGTGAGATGTTTCTCCAACTTTTCCTCGATACTTCGACAGAGCTGATGTAAATTTTATTAACCAGCCATGGCTTCTGAGGTAAATTTTTATTCTTTCATTTCATTTTTATTATTCAAGAATTTTGATGAAAAAGTATATTAACTTTCACATACCTATATAAGAAAAATTAAAACACAATGATTCTGCGTTATTCCTACTTAGGCATTGCCTATTCTAAGGAAGAAACCAATTTTATATGATCGCATTGGTTATTAAAATTTCTGTGTTATCATTTATTTTCTTCTATATACATGGATTAAGTACTTGACAATGACCAGGCTGGCTTTATTTTATGTCGAAATTTAGACAACCGCCATTATCGAAGTCTTTGGAGATCATCATTACCTATAATATTGAAAATAATATTATTTCATATGCAGATTCTAAATATCAGAACTTTTCGTTGCTTTTAATTCTGCCTCTGATGCCGTTTACAAGGCTAGAAATATATTTTGCGATTCCTTTATTTCTTTTAATTTTTCTCAGTTTTAGGTTTTAAAATACTTTAAGGACTGTGTGTAAAGCATCGACAAGATAGAACTTTTTTGGCTAAATTACAAAATGCTCTCAATATTTGAGATTTTTATACATCGCTTATTTTACCTTTTTTGTCCTTAATTATAGTGGTAAAAGGACAATGCTTCTATCTTCTTTACTTATTTGCTATATATCTGGATATGCCGAAGAAATGACCAAAATCTTACCTCGATCAGTAATTGAAATTCTAATTTCTAAAACCGTAAGGACATCGACCTACCACGCTCGAATCTCCATACAAATTCAAGATCCTTTGTCCGCATTCACAGACCACGCCGCCTGCGCCTTACTAAATTGTGTGTCGCCTATGAATAGAGCACGATTTGTATTAAATCAGCTTTATTGATCATTTTTAGCTGCATGCTACCTCTGTCGTCTTTAATCCCATGTCAACCCGTGAATGGAGGACAGTCAAAACGTTTTAATATCGTCGTGGCAAGACTAATTCCGAGGGCGGACATGCGGCATGAGACGTCAGAGTGATGCGTAGACATAAAGGAAGTTATTCATTGGCAGTCGACATGACAGCCGTAACAAGACTCTTAATACAAAGTGTGAATACATACCGAATTAATTCGTTATATATAAAAGGAATATAATTCAAAAAAAATAAAATAAAGAAATCAATTTACAATAAGTAAATATATTAAAAAAAATTAAAAAAACATGACCGGCGTTACGGAAAGTGTTTATTGTATTTATAATTATTGTTGCTACGGTTTTTTATGAAATATTTGTGTTATATGTATTTATCCATATTCAATTCATACATGCATATTTCCGGAATGTATTCAATCAGACCTTTCATTTGACACTAAACACTACATAATTATGACAATTTATTGACATTTCGACATTTGGACATTAAGACAACTACTTACTTAATATTTTGACGGTTAAGGTCAAGGGTTATGACACTTGGGATGACATAACGATTCTAACAATACCACACACTTTTAAATCGGTTTATGTGTTACAAGTTATGGTGAAATAGAACAGGAAAACATACATAGATGAACCCTGAACATATTACCATTGATTTTATATCTAAAGTTGGTACAATAACACTACGTTATGTTACGTAATATGCTACTTTTTATTATTAAATCATATGCCGCAGGTGAAACAAATCAAAACCAAAGATATGGATGTAATACGAAAACATAACGGCACTAAAAGAGGGCATCCTAGGCCATTCCGAACTTGATCTATAGTATATTAACATAACAATAAGCTGTAAATTAACAATAAGAATGCAGCAGATAAGACTATAAAATATTACGGCCTAACAATTCGACACAGGAATATTATATATTAGACCTAGAGCTCCTAAAAGTTACTTAAAATTACGACCACTCGCAAAATCAGACCGAGTATATAATCATAGTAGGGAGGAGGAACAAAGTACTGTAGCAGTAACATATATATATATATATATATATATATATATATATATATATATATATATATATATATATATATATATATATATATATATATATATATATATATATATATATATATATATATATATATATATATATATATATATATATATATATATATATATATATATATATATATATATATATATATATATATATATATATATATATATATATATATATATATATATATATATATATATATATATATATATATATATATATATATATATATATATATATATATATATATATATATATATATATATATATATATATATATATATATATATATATATATATATATATATATATATATATATATATATATATATATATATATACAGGGACTATAACCAAGTGGAGGTAGAGACTGAATGAATTAATCCATTATTTATTGCACTTACAATAATACAAAATGAGGACTTATTATGTAAAATACAATTTCTTATAGCTAGCCTTCGTGAAATTGATAGAATCTAGGAGCGTCGCGTTCGTAAGATACAAAAAATTTGGTTGCCAACAATTAAATTAAATGACAAATTGTAGTTGTCATAGAAATTAAATTTAAAGAAAATCCACAATGGTCATAGGACAGGGAAGAATGGGATAACAACAAGGATGACTAGGATTGAAGGGTTAATTATTTTTTATTCTTTAGAAGTATATAAATCTTCTGTGGGTTTTCTAATATGGAGAGAGCTGGTTCCATCGTCTAGCTGCTAGAACGGGGAAGGAGTATATACAAGATGTAGAAGTATGAGATAGGATTTTTATTATTCTATCTGCAGCGGAGTCGAATATAATGTGGAATAAAATATATCCCCGAAACACGCCAATAATAGCCTCACTATACTAGAATGCATCTTACAAATGAATAAAGTTTGCTTTATATACTTAGGTGAAAGGAACACTTCAAACAGAGAGGGTCGAGGAAACAAGTAGACTGACGAGATAGGACTCGTAAAGAACCTTAATCGGATTCGATCTCATAATATTACGGGCGGAGGAATACACAATAATGGATTTGGACAACAGAGACTTTAACAGATATGTCAAATGTAAACATTTAATAAGACGCCCAAACTACGATCAACAAGTATGCAAAGAGGTTTAGGACAAAATTTACATTAAACGTGGTAGTGAACGTAGTTGATGAGACAACTAGCAAAGGTTGTAGAAAAGACGCTGATTACAAAAAGTGAAACACTATAATATGATTACAATATGTGAAAAACTACACAAAGTGTCTTGCGTAAGCAGGCTGCAGAGCCTGCAATAAAAAAAATATAAGGGATCACGAACGAGAGCCCCACATGGTGGCCCAACAAATTGATTAAGCAACCCCAAATCTCAATCATCACAAGGAGAAAAACCCACAGTATTTCCAAAATACGTTTTGCACATGAATAATTATCGTAAAATTGTGTATTTAACCGATAAAGTCTTCTACATTTTAATGATACTTGAACGCTTGTAAATTAATAAACAATATTTTGGTGTATATTATTTGGATATTTTGGATAATTAGCTAAACAATTATCTCACTGATACCGTAAAACCGGTGTAGCGATGACTACACGTTAGCACTACACTAATTCAGTGCGGTCTGATAGTGTGATCAGCGTCGAGCCAGTGACACATGAACACGGGCGGTTCCCCTTTGTCGCTTGACGTTGTCGCGCTGCACTAAAGCCGCCTGCGCGACATTTCCGGTCGCGTTGACAGTGCCGCGTCGCCGACTCGAACACCTGTACGCACTCTACTATGAATAGGTACTCACGCAGCCAGTGTTAATGCGCCCTCGAGAGGGAGAGTGTTTGTATCGATAGAGTCAGTATCGATGTTGATAATAATAATAATAATAATAAAACTCTTTATTCTTAAGAAAAGGCGACCTATAAGCCAACTTTATATTATGGTAAAGAGAATATACTTGATTGGTTTTTACAAAAAACCAATCAAATATTAACAATATTATACAATTTTATCTTATGTTTTGAACTCTTGTAAATATCATATAGCCTTAAGTATAAACTTCTCGACCAGAAATTACGATTTATATCTGATTTAATGGCAACGAGCAAATGAAGTATTTCATTTTTATTTTCATTTAAATGGCTGATAGCGAGCCCAGCAATGGTATATCGTCCTTTTAAAGAGTGGATATATTCGAATTTCAAATCGAATTTTCGGTATGTCATTCCGCATTTAAGAGACGATTCATTGTGATTTTTTTCATTGGTTTTGCTTTAATTTGTCTTTAATTAGGTTTTTTAGTACATTTTATTTTGGTTTGCAAAAGGATACGCTTTGTTTTTGAGATGTGGATGAAGGGCGATCGTTCGCTAGCGATAAAGGGATCCCATTAAACCTACATTGCACTGTCGAAAGTGGTGCTCATCCAGGAATACATCTCATTTAAAATAAGCATTTCCCAATCCAGTCCGGGAAAACCTTCCAGCTATGTAAGTGGCTTTTATTATTTATATTTTTTCATCAAAGTGTCATCCTTTAAACGAATTCTTATATATATATATATATATTTATATATATATATATATATATATATATATATATATATATATATATATATATATATATATATATATATATATATATATATATATATATATATATATATATATATATATATATATATATATATATATATATATATATATATATATATATATATATATATATATATATATATATATATATATATATATATATATATATATATATATATATATATATATATATATATATATATATATATATATATATATATATATATATATATATATATATATATATATACAGGCTTTTAATAATATGTTCAGTTGATGACTTTTGAAAGTTATATTGTTAGACATATTTTAGAGGATTTTCAACATACTATACTTTTAACGCAATCCTAAGAAATACATAGTCGAGTGTCACGTAACATACTCTTTCATAAATGTTGCATACATTTTAACCTCAAAAGTGAATAGTCACGGCGTAAAGAAAAACCTAACTAAGTCACTTTTGACTATGGGTCGACAAGAAACGGAGACATTAATAACATATATATTAAAATAGTGCACGATTTGTGAGATATAGTATATATATAGTATTATTTTATATTTATCTATAAAGTATATATGTATTTATATATGTATGTATATATATATGTATGTCAAAAATTTAATATTATTACGCTTTCTTATTCTATTTTTAACTTCTCAAATGTACCATAATAATATACAAAGATGTATTACAGCTAGTTACGTAAACCACTATACTTTTTTTTTTTATATTAAGCCTACCTTAGTACAGGCGAGGCCTAGTTAGGATGGCTTTGAATTTTAAAAAATGATGTAATATTATTGATAAATAAAGAATTTTGAATTTGAATTTGAATTTGAATGTTTTTGTGGTTGTGAAAGTGAAAGTGACATGTTTTTCTTCTATAACAAAGGCCGTAAATGGTAAACGCCCGTTGGTAAACTTCCGAATAGCATAACCGAAAACCAAGTGCTTTGCGATATTTTCAATTCGTGACTCTCTAAGCGTTCATATTTCTTATATGTTCACAAGTTTTCGCCTAATTAATAATGGAAATCACGGAAGCACGCAAGCAAAGTGCTAAAGTGGAAGCAAATACATCCAATTATGTGCGATATAAAATTGTATGTAGTCTTATTTTGTTAATGTCACAGCTTGCTTATATTTGCATGTCTTTTTACGTTGTTATTTTTTAAAATTCATCATTTCTCTAAATGGTTACTATATCAAACTATGGAAAAATACTTTTTTCTCCCTTCGACTTATGTGATATTACTATTTTCGCTAACTCATAATAATGTACAATCTAAAATTAGGTCTGCCGAAATTAGAAAAAATAGGCATTCCTTTGATTCAGTCCTAGGCGATAAGTACCTTCTAGTTTAAACTACAAAAAATATAATAAAATGTTATAATAAATATCACTATGTATGATATTATTTGATTTAATAATGCTAATATTTTGTAATTCCGTCTGTTATAATTTAATTTTATTTTGACTTTCTTTTAATTAAATTTCTTTTCACTGACTATCAAAAACATCGCATAATAATTCCATCTTTTTCGACAATATTGGAAGAAAACAATCCTTTTGTCACTTTGAAAGCCAACTTTTATATTATTATATCAAAAGGACAAGACTAGCTGAGTTCTCGACATCGATGAATCATTCACTCGACTCAAATTCTCCCCCTATTCTGTCATTGTTGCCCCCGCTTGAGCATATGAGTAGGAATGTAATGTCTGCTAGCTTCTTTGTTAACACCTATCTCACAAATTACACCTAAATGTGTACACACGGCTGATAATTCCTACCTTTTTCCTAGCGCATGCCAGCGACGCTATCTTTTTAAGTTATGATGCAGTTATTGTAGTCTAGCGTTGAGCTAAATATATGAATTAAAATATTTTGTACTGTTTTTCGAGAGCCGTTTATATGTGGCTATGGCTGTTAACTAATTTCAATATTTAATGGAATTCTAACCAATTTTTGCATGAGCTGTTTTTCCAAGAGCATTACAGCTGCCATGAGTATAAGTGCGACGTGTTTCATTATAAATTACGCTGAAATACATTCGCTGTCCGACAGCAGTACGTGACTTTTTACTTAAATAGTTATTAATTCACGACTTTGTCGCTGATTTTCATTGCAGAGTAGAGGCAACCCAGATGTCAATCATTGTCAGTGGCGGCGCGGGGCATTGCAGGAATTTTCGCTCAAAAAAGTTATTTTTTTTTTAAATTTATACCTTGATTAAGTAAATAAAATATTTATAAATAGGATAGAAAACGAATTTACCGCGTGAAATTTGTAGCACCCGACGTTTCGGTGACGTTGCAGCCTCCGTTGCAACGGCGGCTGCAACGGCGGCTGCAACGTCACCAAAACGTCGGGTGCTACAAATTTCACGCGGTAAATTCGTTTTCTATCCTATTTATAATGTCAAACAACAGCCTATTTATAATGTCAAAAAACTGGCTCTCATATAAGGAGAAAGCATCGTCTTTAATATAAATCGCCGTGTTACGTGGTGCATGTTGACATTCATCATTTGACAGCTTAGTTTGTTTTCGTTCTTCCTCTTCGCGGCCATCAGGAACAGGTCCGGTAGGCCTAGTAACGAAGAGAAATATCTGGAATATAAATTTATTATAATTAACTATAAACAGTGTTTAATTACTACAATCCACAAAACATTACTGATGTTTTGATAGCCGTTTTTGGTACTTGCAAATTTATTCCAATCCAACATTTTCCAATCCAAACCGACTTGAACCGATTTAGAAGTGTCTGAAATTGTTAGAATCTTTATTTCATCCCGAGTGTCATAGGGTACCTACACTGTCCAAATGTCAAAAAATACTTGTCTATATGTCCAAATGTAAATTTTCTAAATGTCTAAATAAATTAACATAAATATATCCTGTTTAGTGTCAAATAAAAGTTCTGATTGATTACATTACGGAAATATACATCTATATAGATAAAGATATAAACCACTACGGTTTCATAAAAAAAAAGTAATAAATAGTTCACTTTCTGTAACGGCAGTCGTGTTTTTTTATCCTTTTTAATATTTTACTTATTCAATATAGGTAACTCTAGAGATACAGAATTACCTAGTTGTCGTTTCTATATCACTGCATGTTTCTTCCACTATTGTCTATGCTCTTTTGTATTATGAGTTGCATGTAGTCTCTCAAGGTTTGTTATATGTTTGCCAGACTATTCATAGCTTTGTCTATTTTGCGCTATTATGATGCCTACTAAATTAGGACCTCGATTAATTTAGATTTCAAATCCACCAAGGTGTGTGGTTTACCTTATTATCTGTTGATTTGAATGAAGAAATATGATGATATTACGCAGGGAATAAGTCTATCCACCGCTTATTCAACTTCTGTAAATGTATCATAGACATCTATGACAACATTGGACTAGGTTTTCCATAAGCTTCTGAGCGCACAGAGATCTATCAGTTTTGCTGTTATTTCGGCCTTATTTTTGATAGGGTTATCCCCTCCCATTTTAAAATATACCTATCTATGACCACATCATAATGCCATATACATTAGGCCATACATGCCAGTCTGAAATCAGGTCTATGTATGTTCCTGCCATTAACTAGCGAGAGATCTGTAACTGTCGAGAACCGCGATGTTTACACTCAATTGCAATTTGTTTTTCTTTAGTGAATAAGAATTTAAGGTGGGCTTTACCTAATTAGTTCTTATTGTATCCTCCCATGCTTCATGATGTCCATTGCTGTCATATTATTCTAAGAGGTTCAAGCCACTTTGTTCACCGTGTATTGTTTGATTCCAAATTAGGGATGAAGGAATTGGTGATACATCTCGTTACAAATAATTTAAAAGCCCAAATTGACTGCCCGTTTATCTATTTATGCTTCCAGTTTTATGCCTACATCGATCTGGTCTCTATTGCTGAAATGGATCATCTGTAAAACTATGCATAATATTGTATATACCTAAGCATGTCCTGCTTTTTAATGTAATCCAACTGTTATTATCCATTCGTTTAGTCCGTTATCCATCCCGCTCTCTTATGTCTGGTATAGGCAGATATAACGCGTTTTTTCAAAGGACTGCGGCATCCTCCAATATAATATTATTTGCCCATACGCTGAGAAAATTATCACAATGTAATACAAGGAAATACGCATGTTTCAACAAAAATTACGTATATAATGTCAATACGTATGAATTAACGTGACGTTGGCGTGACGGTAGTTACAGTGTCGTAATGTTGAAACCTAATGTTATCATCGCCACTTTGGGATCTCGCTACCAAGTTGACAGTATGTAGTATGATACGTATAGTTAAGTCGAATACATGAATCATGTTGAAACTACAGTATACCTACTGTTATTTCCGTATTAGCCGTACGAAAAATGTTGATACTTATAATCGAGTAGTAAGTTTCAACATAAATTCCTTGTAAATGAACAAAATTACTTTTGAAACATGTATAAACCAGATATAACAAAACGGTAATGTAAAAAGCAATCTAATATTCTTCTCAGTGTTGAGCTCTAACCACTTCTGCAATTTCTCTTAGAACTAACAACATGAGTGGTCTTTGCCGCGCGGTCACTGTCTGCCGTGCCACAGCACTGCCGTACAGCGGGCGGGCACCGCACAACAATGGGAACGGATGTTCATATGTCAGATATTTCAGCCAGCGCGGACATTAATTAAGCAGTTTACATACGGAAAGGTACGCCGCGGTGCGCCTGTCAACCGCCCGGGGGAATTATATTATAATAAAGTGTGGCCGCAGTCGCGCCTAGTTTATAAAGTGAAATAATTATTCGAGCCGACACGGCGACCGCTCGCTACTCTGCATTCGCGACGCGGCGCGCGCGGCGGCGCAACAAATTGCGGCAGCGCACGCGGCTGACACTTCTGCCCCGCGCGTCATTTCGCAACCGGCGCGATTTGTCCTCTGATTTCACTGATGAATATTTAAATACAGTGGAATCTCGATCGTTCATTCCCGAATCTTCGTCTTGCCGCATGTATCGTTTATATCAACCCTTCGAAGTCATGTTTTATGATTATTGGGTCGAAACAGGGCAGGACTAATTGCCAACTATGGCTCTCTTCCAATAATGGTGGACAGTTCGCCAGTACCACTGGTCACTACGGCTAAAAACCTGGGTATTCTATTTGATGGAAAATTACGGTTTGAGGAACATGTCAGCAAAAGCGTTGGTGGGGTTTCTCACGTCTAAAGGCCATAAAGAGAATTCGGGAGTACCTCGACGTCAGAATCAGAATACTACTTGTAAATGCCCTTATATTGTCTATAATGGACTATGGCGACTGTGTGTACGGCCCCTGTCTATATAGGAAAACTTAGCGGAGACTTCAGAGACTACAAAATGCCTGCGCAAGATTTTGCTTTAGGATTCCTTCACGTCATCATGTGTCACAATACCTTGCAAAAGCTTCCATGTTGAATATGAGTAAAAGAAGGCAGCTCCATCTTGCGACCCTTGTACGCAAGGTAGTACGCAATAAACAGCCGCGATATCTTAACTCGATTATGACGTGGTCCCGTAACCGGCATGTCCATTCAACACGGGCACGTGAACAACTTACTACCCAAGCACAAAACTACACATTTCCAGTGCAGCTTTTCCTATTATTCTGCGGTTGTATGGAATCGGTTGGGAATGGCTTTGCGATCGAAATCAATCGCAGTATTTAAGGACCACTTTAAAAGTTTATTATTAAAGGAAGATATTTATGTAGATGATAATTTCATTTTTTTTTAAATAATTATTTGTTAATTTGATTATTCCTATGGTCTTCGTTTATTTATAAATTTGTAACATGATTATTTGATGTTAAATATTTTGATTTTGATTATTTTGATTTTTTATATGTAGATTTTCAAATTTATTTCATTAGGTTATTTTCTTTTAATATCATTTGATGTTACATATTTTGATTTTGATTATTTCGATTTGTGTATTTATTTCATTATGATTATTTGGATTTTTTATTTTAAGATTTATTTGATTTGTTTATTATATTTTTAAATTAAATATGTACGAATAATTAATAGGTGTGTCCTGAAAACCAGGATAAGAGATATCCTGAGGATACCCCTAGTTTGCAGCGTTTGTAGCTTTATTTCATAGTCTTTGTCTATTTACAGTTTTAATTTTTAATCTGTGTGTTCTTGTTTTTTTTGTATAATAATATGTTTTTTATAACATATACAAAATAAATATTTTATTTTGCAAATAAATATTTTTTCAATTTTCAATTTAATTTCAATTTCAATTTCAATTATTTTTTATGGTCCCGAATGAATCCCATATAAAACACATAACAAACACAGTATAATAACACCCAGTAAGTTGTGGGCGCAGTTTGTGTCCGCGTGTAGATGTGCAGATTTACGAGCCGACGCCATATGGTATTCTCAGAACAAATCGGTGGCAACTGTGTCGCCGGGGCACCGTAAATATGGCCGGGACGATGCTTCAAGAAGAAGACGAGTAATCACATTACGATTTGTGGTAGCCCTTAAGATTCTTGACGTTACTTGCTTCGATTTCTATTTTGCTCTAAGAGAAGCTACTGTCTGGTATACTGTGTAACAAGTAACGATAGCTCCCAAACTACACCCAAACCACAGTATTCAAGGCTGGCGAACTTTTCCGAGCGTTTGGCTATTTGCGTGGGCCGAGTAGCGGAACATATGGCGACCTTATCCGACCCTTTACGACTCGTGACGTATTCGCTTTGATTTCAATTTTGTTTTCAGAAAAGCTACTCTTTGGCATACTGTGGCCAAACACTTTATCTGATTGAGCTGAAATTTGGCATGCAAGCATCATTTGGTCATAGCAAAGAGTTTAAAAGATTTTGGTTGAAATCGGTCTACCATAGGGCGTGCTAATCATACTTCAATCTCGAAATATTGGACTTAGAGACTTGAAATTCAGTAAACAAATGCCTTTACGGGCAGAATTCACATTATGAAATTGTCAAGAAAACAGCAATTTAGAGAAAATAGCAACAGAGAAAAAGGGGTCATTGCCATCGGGTGTCTAATTGTCCATTTTCAAGGGAAGGTGACCTCAGTCAATTGACTTGAAATTTGAAATATAGACTCCTAATGATTTGAGTAAGCGGTGTGATTCATAGAATGGGATCATTGCAATCGGGTGGCCAATGGGCCTTTTTATACAATTTCAATAAAGTTAGGGGTGGGGGGGGGGGGTTAATTTTAATAAAGATAATATATTAAAAGAAATAAAAAATACGACTGCTGTTACAAAAATTTCACTACTGCATTAATAAATATTTTTTATGGTTGTTTTATGAATTATTTGTGGTTTATGTATTTATCCATATAGAAACTTATATATTTTTGGAATGTACTCAATTAGTCCTTTCAATTCACACTAAGCACGATACATTTATGTTAATTTATTAACATTTGAAGATTTCGATATTTAGACAAATATTTACTTGATTTTTTGACAGTTAAGGTACCCTATGCCACTCGGAATGACATAACGGTTTTAACAATGACACATACTTCTAAATTAGAAAGAGTAAGTTTAGAAATTATAGTGGAATAAAGAAACGGAAAACATACATGGATGAACCTTGAACACATTACACTCCTTTTTTGTTGAGCATTCCGGTAAAAATAGATCGTATCTAACGTTTCTCAATACATCGTTTTACCGCAATGGTCCTTTTTAGGTATCGCTATTTATTATGCCAATTTACTCAATCGATCATGGAGGAGCGGGGTACGGGCTAAGACAATACTGTTATGAAATTCTCGACGCACCTGGAACTTACAACTTTGGACAGTTCGTAGTCAATCATGAAATTCCCACGACGCCACGCCGTAGCGCGATTGCGATGACAACATATGCCCATAGGCCCTTAGCGTTACAAAATTCCTGAAAAAGAGCCGACCGGATGAATATCGAATTTATTGATGTTTTTAGAAGACTTTCATGACGTCACGTTGACGTACCTGGGCCCAATGCACGACGCAAAACAATAGAAAATCCATGCGAAACAGCGTCGAAGAAAGCGGGTAAAGACATTGACGACGACGATTAAAGGGATCTGCCAATTTTACTGACTTCACTAATTGTTTTCGCATACAATCAGCGCTACGGCATTAGAGATACAGTTCTAAGCCTAATACAATCCTACCTACAAGGACGGACGCAAGTCACTAAAGTCCAAAACAGCTTGAGCGATCACCAAAAAATTACTAAAGGGGTACCGCAAGGTTCCATTCTGGGACCCTTTCTTTTTCTTGTATACTTCAATGATATACCAGATTGCGTGTTATCTGATAACGATGAAATTGTACTGTACGCAGATGATACCTCACTAATTTTCAGCGATGCAAATCATGAACAACTAGTTAAGCGAATTGACGTAACCATGGAAAAACTTGGTACTTGGTTCCAATTAAATCAATTGTCTCTTAATGCATCTAAATCAAACTCCATCAATTTCTCTCTTCGGCCGTCCTAAAATAATATCTTCAGTATTAGCTATGGTGATAAAGTATTAGAAAATGTTGATCATACGAAATTTCTAGGCATTCATATTGATAGCAATCTGCAATGGTCGACTCACCTAGAAGAACTGAGTAAAAAATTAAGTAGTGCCACATTTGCCATAAAAAAAATCAAATTGTTATGTGGCTTTGAAGCTTCCAAATCTGTCTACTTTGCCTATTTCCATTCCCTGTTAAGTTATGGCCTCATGTTCTGGGGAATGGCGGCAAATGTTATAAGGATCTTTCGCCTACAAAAACGAGCGATTAGAAATCTGTTCTCAATATCTTCGCTAACATCTTGCAAGCAGTACTTCATCGAATCAGGTATCATGACTTTGTACGCCGCGTATATATACCAAAACATCATGTATATGAAAAAAAAAATCGAGACTAAATCAACTAACTCAAATATTCATTCGCATAATACGCGAAATAAAGAGGACTTGCGTCATTTTAAGGTGCGTCTGAGTAAGGTTCGGAATAGCTTTCTCTGCCAATCTTACTTATTCTACAACAAACTTCCATTACACATCAGGGGCCTTGGGGAGGTTCACTTTAAGAAAAAGGTACAGGGTATTTTGACTAAAAACCCCATTTATAGCATTGAGGATTTCGACAACATCAATTTTTCGCAGCTCTATTGACCTACTTGACTATTATTATTCCTTATTCTTTCTATTATTGACTATTTTACAATTGCGTTTTTTTTTTCTTCTTCAAACTATTGGCTATTGACAATAATTATTATTACTGATTTGTTTGTATTTGTGTTTTTTCTTTAAAATATCTTCCCGTATGATAATTTGGGAAATTATCCAATATTTGTTTGATTATTTAGTACCTAGAATTATATAGAAAATTAGATAGAAAATTTTACGAAATTACTTAAGAATTTTGATTGAAAATATTGGAAAATGTTGTTTCCTCTACATAGAAAATCTGCGCTTGGATGTTCAACGTTCATACCTTGCAATACTGACGTTCATATGTTATACCTTAATAGGTATTTATTTAAATATTATACTTGTTATTTTCATTACTTTTGACTTAACCAAGTGTAGGAACTCCTATCAACTGGTTTGAAATAAATAAATAAAAAATAAAATAAAAAAGCTGAAAAGAATCCCATTTCGTAACACAAAAAAAAATACTATACCTACTATTAGACGTAGAAACCAGCTAAAAAGCAAAACGATGGTGTTTCTTTTAATAAACCGTATTCTTATTTTCATTTTTGTTGTCTAATAATGTTAACATCAGTGTCTAGGTATTTTTTTGTAATTTGCAAGGATTTAGTTATTGTAAAAATATGAAATTTTCAATTTAATATTTTTATACGCCATTTTATATTTATGAATATCTATTGTTACATTTTATATTTTTGCATACGTATATTTATGTATACATTATATATTTATGTATGCGTATTTTTATGATCGTATTTTTGTTATATGATATCAAATTCACGATAAAATAATATGAAACTCGGAAATAAATGCTATATTGCCCTGGCGTGGATATCCCATAAATATCAACTGTTAGTTGTGAATATTGGAACTAACATTAAAAAATACAATACATAACTAGTAACATGAAACGTACAAATACTTTTCCAAATGCTAGCGCTGGTCTTGGAACGGTTAATACATGGCAGAGCTAATCAGCTCATCCATACGAAGAATAGCACTAATAGAAAAAAATGACGGATAATTGGTCCCTTCAGTAATTCAGCTTTAAATTTTGCAACTTAAGAAAGCACACTCTTTCGATAATCTGCTTTTTGTATTCGTTTCGATAGCTAATAAATAGTTGGCGATTCCGTAACTGACATATCGAAATCGGACATCGTGTCCTCGAGTTATGGCCTAATATGCATATTTCGTTTGTTTTCGATGTATTATGTGTATTCTATTCGATGTATTCTGCTTTCCTTTTTTGGAGAATTTGGTCACCGTCCTGTTAAAAATATGATTATTCAGTCATCTGTTTATATGGCAACTCTCCGACTTAATTTTGACGGCTCATAAAATCTGATCAGTTCTTCCAATTGATGTATAAAACAGACTGATAGAAAAAATCTAAATCTTACAACGCGCTTTTGAAATATCGCTGACCCTAACAGACAGGCACGCAGACATACAGATATTTAGTTATCTGGACTGGCAGATTTTTGTTTCCATTTTTGTATAGTGTATATAGCTTTTTTTTTAGATATAAAGACATCAGGTAGACAACTACCCTCCGCTGTCATGGGAAACGTACGACTCCAGACCCCTCTGCTTATTCAACGGGGCAACAGTTCTACCCGAAGTATTCCCCAGAATCCGCGATCTTCCGACCCCAACCGCCTTCGACTGCAGGATTACAGCAGTGGCTGAAGCTCACAGCGGCCCTGACAAGCGTAAACCCCTATTTGAGGAGGCTACCAGATAGGAGTTGAACTTTGAGTTGGGCAAGCCAGATGACATAGATTTTTGCCAACACCACCCAAGCTGCACGGAACCATTAGGGACCAATGCAATCGCAGAAGCGCAATATGTTCACTATTGTTTAGAGATCCCTCACTCGTTCGGCGGTCAATTGATAAATCTCAAAAACAAGAACGGCTCATGCACATGCACCTCAATTTTCAACCACCGCACTTACATCATTTTTAATGTGTGATGAATGTAATGCTACAGAGTTTATTCTCTCACCTTCAAGCCAACTGCTCGTCTGACCGAGCACTCCACACCTCGCGTCGGACGTGTGGGTAAACCGAGACACCTCTCACCCAGGAGAAGTAGGTGGGTTCGCTCACACGATCCGCAATGGGGCTTTCATCTCTGCGAGCCTGCGAATTAATCGTTTAATTACACGTTGCGGTCTCGAACAGAGCCAGTCGCGGTTGTTTTCCATTGCCGCAATCTCTAGGTTTATTTTTACAGCATCGCTAAAATAAGGTTTATACTATTACTTCAGGGAACGGAGAGTTATATATCGAAGAAAAGAAATTTTACTTTCTCTACGACTCCACCTTTTATATTTTATTAGTAATGCGGTATATCGAAAATTATACATCATATGAGTAGGTACGTGATATAGATTCAGCTTTATCTTTTCTTCAAGGTATTAAATGTATCTTAACCGAAGTAGTCTTAATGATTACCTTTAATTATATATTTTTTTTGTTTTGATGAAAATTACGACTCCATCGCTCTGTAAGTTATTTTTGACAATATTAATCAGATAAATGTGCTATTGTGGAAGTTTCTTTAAAACAGAGAAATGTGCTATTGCATGGGTACTTTTAAATGAAGCCTGTACCAAGATTCAATGGAGATGACTCTTATGTTAAATAGAATGTGTACGAGCGTACTTTATTTCATACCATAACATTTACATTCAATTCCTTTTTTTAATTTTGTGACTTGAGACATGGCTCTAACATATGTCAAATGAAAGGTGTTAGCGTGTACTTCATTTCATGCTATAACAATTAAATTAAATCGACTAATTACATAATTCATTTCCAGAAGTTTGAGCAATAATTTTGACATATATTTATTATTTCCGGCGCTGTTTTAATTTGATTCTCTGAGATTGTAAAATCAATGCATCAAATTAAAATGTGTGAAATAATAAATAGATAATCCAGAAACAAACCAAACAAAAAAAATAGAATAGAAGTTATTTATGTCTATCAGATTTCTGGTGACCCAGATATTGTTTCATATATATTTAATGTATATTTTATTAATGCATGTCAATGCATCAAAAATGTGTCGGTAAATAACCACAACAGCAAACTTACTTAGTGCCCGCGTCAATTCACTAACATTCAGCCTCAGAATCGGAATTATACGAATGTATAAAAAGTTTAAAATCTAAATCAGCTACAGGTATTTGGGGACACTCGACCAAATTGCAAAACAAATGTATCCGCCATTAAAGTACCTACGCTGTTACCGATAATAAACAGCTGTGAGAAGTATGGAGTTTTTTCAGGCACAATGAAACCGGCAAAATGATTTCAATACACAAAAAAGGTATAAAAGCAGATTTAGAATTTAGGTAATTTTTTCTTATTTCCTTGCTTTTGAAAAACATTTAAAAAACATTTTTAATTAACTATTTAAATTCTTGTACAGCTGTAAGATAATAACTAACAATCAGTTTGGTTTGGGAAACACAAGTCCACGATAATGGCCATAAGCGCTCTGGCGAATCAGATTCTGGAGGCATTAGATGAATTAAATAATGATGAGCTGTAGATGATGCTTTTGGATGTTAGCTTTTAAATAATGATTTCTCTACGACTTGCGAATTTCATTTAGATTTCTTTATAACTGACCGAGGTAATCTTCGGTACCTACATAAAGACATACAAATGCACGGACAGACGACTGAGTCTCACAGTTTATTTTATACCTATGCTTTGGTACTGTGTCGCGATTCGTTTACGTAAAAATCGAGTTTCAGGTGCCGAAAGAAACTCACTCTGTTTATTATATAAGATACAAAATTTACCTACATCGAATTGATCGTTTTGATAATTTATCTGTCTATAATGTTTCGTGACATTTGTTACCTCAATAACTGTGAATGTAATGTAATGTAAAATGTAAATATTTATGGCCTTATTCTAAAATAAATGTGTAATATTGTGATCAATAATTTTAACGCTTTTTACTATTTATAACATTAAAAAATATAAACAAAATAATAATTGACCTAATTGTATAGAAGCCAAGAAATCACTACCTACTATTATTCTATTTGATCAATCAACACAACTCTTTATTTCAACGCCAGCGGCTTCTGTCAAGCGTGGCTATAGCGTTATGATGTTATTTCGAGTCTAGTGTGTACATCGAAACGCTTATGTACATTTCGTGATTATCCTTATCAACATACATCACTACACTTCACAGCACGCCGATCTCGTCGCGCGTAAAACGCTGAGGCGCACAATGAAAAGCAGGGGCGTACAAAAGTGCCCAATTCGCAGAAAGTGTGCCTTTGTTTATGGCACTCGGAATATAAGAGAGAGAAGGAGCTTAGGACAAATTAATGTCAGCGCAGACGCTAATTATACGCGACGTCTGGATGTAATGTCGGAGATAAATGACGCGGCGGCTGATGGGCTCTGGCAGGGGGAAGAGCGGGCGACAGCAGAGAAAATGTACGTCGATCCGGCAAGTCAGAAAACTCTAATAATAGCAGGTATAGAACTGTAGTAGAAGCAATGACATGAATAGCTGGTTCATTGTATCTAAAACCATAATCGATAACAAGTAAATATATTAAAAAGAATAAAAACACGACTGCCGTTACAGAAAGTGAAGTATTGTATTTATAATTATTTTTATTACGGTTTCTTATAAAATATTTGTTGTTTATATATGTATCCACATACATACATATATTTCCAGAATGTACTTAATCATACCTTTCATTTGAGACGAAACACGATATATTTTCCTAATTTATCGACATTTAGACATTTGGACATTTAGACTTAGAACTATTTATTTGATATAATTTGGACAGTTAAGGCAGCCTATGTCACTCGAGGTAACATAATGATTCTAACAATTCCACACACTTTTAAATCGGTTGAAGCGTTTAAATGTTATATTGGCATAAACACGGAAAACATGCCTATATGAACCCTGAACACATTACACTCCTTTTTTGTTGCACAGTCGTGTAATTACAGAGAATTGAATTTAGAACTATTCTGAGCTTCTCCCTTAATTTTAAATCCAAGATTGACCTTGGCGCGCTTGCGCACCACAATCTTAAAAAAACCAAGATAAACCACGGCAAAATCAAGTTTTCCCATATATCTTCAATATATCTCCTTCCACTGCGGTTAAAGTAGCCTTATCAAACATTGTAGAAAATATAATTTTCCTAAACTTTTGCAGGTACAACTTCTTCTAATTCTAATAAGTACCTAGATATAACGTCCTAAAGACGCATTTTGCATATAAAGATACGGTTTGTAAAAAAGAGTAAAATGCATGACTACTTAGGTGTTTTCGCCAGTCATCCGCTCATTTCCCGTGCAATTTCTAGAACAAAATGAACCACATTAAAAAAAAACGCAAAAGTATTGTATGTCATATATTTTTTAATCTCTATTAGATATCTAGGTTCTAATAAACTAACGCTGGTCAAAAAATTCAATAGGGCTTTATGTTTGAACTCGATATTCCGGGATTTATTTGTTTTTTTTCAATAAATTGTACTTCCAATTCTTTGTGCTATTAAAACATATGCGTCAACAACATCAAACATTAACGTAATTGCAATATAATATTAATATTAGTAACTAGAGTTCAAAGGTATGGTAAAAAATCCTATACCTAATGTTATCGTAAAATTAACATTTATTGACAACCTTATTCAGTTAAGTCATGAGTATAATAACAAAAAAAATATAATTGTTATTGTTTTTATAGATTATTTTTAAACTTATCCACGCGTTTGAAAACATAGTAATCAATTTAGGTGAGTCAAATCATATATCTTTATTGATACTTAATAATATTTGATATATAATACAATATTTGTATTTTTCAATGAATGTAGTTGATATCCGACCACTAAAAAAATCTTTTCGGGAAGGGTTGTCCTTTGGGATTACTAAATTTATTTGTATTTCATTGGGTTATTTTATTATATTCGTCAAGTAGCCTACTTATTAAAGTCTGGTTTTATTTGATTTTTTTTAGAATTATTAGATTCTTATTTGGTACATATTATAAATTTCTTTGTGGCTCGGTGGATCTTGAGAACGTCCATAACCATGACGTTCCCGTGAATTGAACTAATGAAACAATATGACAAGACAAATTAGAGAACTTATATTGAAGATAAATATCGAGCAAAATATATAGATTGATTAATACCGTGTATCTTTATCAGTAATAGTCTATTCTATGATAATATTTTTACACATCATGTTATCAATACAGACTTATTTTTTTCCTCCGGCCAGTTTAAAGTTTCTTTAGGAATGTTATTATAAAAGTGAATACACTGATTAGATTAGATTAGATTAGATAGATTTTTATTCGAAGTAGACTTACAGTACTTTCCGAACATCTTAGGTTTCTAGACATTTATGCCTTGCTTGTAGGCTTTACCATTGATTATTACACTATATAATCAATGGCTTTACGTAATAGTAATAATAATAATAATAATAACACTTTACAAATGGTTTTCATTGCTATGTTACACTGCCCCATAAAAGTACTTTACCCACTTCTTTTTGAATCGAAACATGTGAAATGAAAGCTTATTTCTATTCTCGCATTTATATTGTTGCAGTCACTTACTTTTGTGAACTGTTTTGAAAATAAATATAATCTAATTGTCAATATTTTGCTAAGCAATAAGTGGATAATGCATGTGTCAACTCATTTAGCCAACGTTTGCTCTAAGAGGAACATTGTCAGAGATGTTAAACAAACTGCATTAAAATATAAATAAATAAATATTAAAATTAAAAATCAAATAGTAAAATACATGCGTGGACTAAAAGCAATGAACATTTAGAAAGGTCAAAATTAATACGAAATCTGAATTTTAAACATACAAAAATTAATTAATGGTAGAAATTAAATGTAATGGCTGGAAATTCCGAATACGATAATGACATTTATTTGCAAATGATCAAGTGGGCGACTATAATAATATATATCTTATCGAAATAATTACCATAGTACAATATTTACCTGTATAAAAGACACCGAAATCCCAGAAGTGAGATATTATTGGTCCATTGTCGATCGTCAATATAAAACTGAATATCGTACGCGCTGGTTCCATGCTACTGTGTGTAGCTCAGTTGGCTATAGCTACCTCCTATCCAGATAGATCCACAAATGTGAGTGGAAACGACCAGTTTGAATCCCCTGATATCCATGACGAGGATCATCAAGGACTTCCCCAAAGAAATTCGGAAAGCCGTCACCAAATCACAAGGAAGTGGCATAGCAGCTGTCGATAACAGTTTCAGGGCAATCCTAGAGACAGTTCGTATGACGCTCTTCGGAAAATACAGATACTGTTTGACGATATTACCGACGAGATAAACGCCGACGAAGCCAGTAAAAAGGGCAACATTAAGTTACGGCAGAACAATGAAGAAGAAATTAATAATTTCTACGGTCAATTTTTCGTATTTTTTACTGATGTGTAATTTATATTAAATTATTTTTCTTAGAAACTCAAAGCTATTTGGTTTACAGACAAATTACATTTTTTCTCACTCAAAAACCCTTGCTTAAACGTAATTTTTATATTAGTTAATTTTTAAAACGACATCGATAATTTTTTTTAAAATTGACATTGATATAATAGACTTTTATTTTGAGTTTAACATTACGTGCGCACAGGAAAATTCTAAACTGTAAAAGAAAATAATCTACCGTAGTACGCTTATTATCCTAGTGGGGAAGTTTTGGTATATCTTTTTTGAAAGCATATCTATTTTTATATATTTTTTCTCCGAAAAAAAAATTTTAATTTTAATCTTACAAATTACAGTAATTTTGCATATCTTATTATAGGGATTGTAAATTATAGAAGTTAACGTTTTTTTGATAAATCGTTTTATGTTTGCGTTTTTCCTCAATCAGTTTATTTACTTTAATCTTCGGTATTAACGCACTTCGAAGCCAAAACTCCAATTCCATGAGGAACATGTATTATCTCTTCATTCGTATTCAGATCTGTAGATTTAATTGTATGTGTCAGTAGTGCATGGTAGTCTCGTCATCTAGAAGGGGTTGGATCTGGAAGATCAATTTATTCAGATTCTTAACAGTTTACGGTCCCAATCATCTTTTAGATAGTAACCCACGTACTTATAATATTTTGCGCATTTTATATATCCTACGAATTACTTTATTGTTCTACTCTATACTATCCTACGATATTTTAATTGTTATTTCTGGTATCTGTCATCATAAGAAAAAAAAATCACATACTGCTGCAGCGATAGCTATGATTACGAATGATTTTCTCATTACAATATAAGTAGGTACCAGCATTCACCTAATATACTCGTAAATCTAGGATACGAGTATCAGCTTAAAAGCTGTGCGTTATGTTAGCAGAGGAAAAGGGGAGACTATAGTCCCAATACAAAGTTTTCGTGCTTTTCACGTGCTCAACCAGATAACGTTGATTGATGACATAGAATAGGCGGAATAGACACCGTTTCACTTACTTTTAATAACAAATACACCTGGAAACACAAACGCCTTCCGACGTCAAAACAGGGAAAGAAAATGTGGTTACATAGGGCGAAAATTTACAGATTTTACTCACAAATTCCACAGTAGCTCAAACTTCGATCAGATAATAAAATGTTTAAAAAAGGAAAGGAATTAATCGGAAGAGGAAAAAATAAACTGACGTACAGAAATATGCATATTTTAACAACTCCCCTCCTCCTTTTCATTCTAATGCTGTAATCGTTAATCGTTGGAATCGTGAGTGAATCAGTGTCAGAGGGATTTAATTTTCAAGGCGACACGCGACAAATTGATGGCCGCATGCGACTTACAGATAAACCTAATTTATACACATCAAGCCATCTAATGGATATTTCATATTGACTCTTTTGTTTAGCAATAGTAAGTAAGTATTGTGGCAATAAAATAACAGTCGAATTAGGTGATACATAAAAGTAGCAGCGAGCGAAACAGATCATGAAATAAACAAGAAATTAAATTGCGAATACAACGGAAAAGTAGGTAGTGGTAGTCTAACAGAACCGAAAAGAATCTGAGACTTTCTTGAGTAGGAAAAAATTAAGACCCTTTTTTGGCTAATACAAATTTTGCTCCATTCGTAAATTTGATTTTTATAGACTTCCACCATCTATGTGCATGGTTAGGATATTTTTCGCATACTATACTATACTAATATTATAAAGAGGTAAAGTTTGTGAGTTTGTGAGGTTGTAGGGAGTAATCTCTGGATCTAATCAACCGATTTTGCGATCGATATAAAGCCACGTTATTTGTGAGTGTCATGGGCTATATAATAATCTAAAAAATGAAAAGACTTTTTCGTTGTAGTCGGATTTGCAAAGTAAGTCGGTGAAAAAACGGTCGAATGAAAACGTTTCTTATGAACGCTGCTTTAACCATGAGAGATATATGTTTAAGTTCTAGAGAAAAGTTGTAGAAGTTGGTAATTCCTACAAAAAAGTCAGCGGAAGTATATGTCTAAATTTCATATTTAAGTCACAAAAAGTAGTTTTTTATATTAAAAAAATATTTTATTTAGTTAGGTCATGTTTATTGGTCATATTATCAACAATTATGAATTATTATCAAAGTAAGTAAATTTATCGTCTCAAGTGTTTAAAACAAAAGAGTTTTTCCTTTTACTGCATATAATTTCCCTTTTACTGCATAAATGGTTAAAGAGATAATACGATATAGGTATGGAACCGCGTCCGTATCTCGGGATGGAACTCCCGAAAGACAATATATTTTGGTACCAAATAATAACATTATATCTAATATAGTATACAGAGAAGTTATGAACAATTAAAATAAACCTAATTTATTCAATCATAATCATTTCATTCACTCATTTGAAACCCGGTAATATAGCCAAATTGGCATGCAAATACATACATGTACCTATATGCAGTAAAAATATAACCCTCCTTTTGGCAGTCAGGAAATAAATCATAGCACTGAGTACTAACCGAACCACACTCATAATTTCATCACAATTAAAAATGTTTACTACCCAACGAAGTGGGCATGGGTTACCTAGTATTTAATATTCACTTACATTAAGGATAAACACCTAATTTATTATGCAGGTGTCGAATCTTTATGTTATAATAATAACGAACGTTTCAACCTGACTTCGTAGAATAGAACATAATATCATTAAACATATAATTACTTGTCATGGCATGGCGCTCACCGCTCTGACTGAACAGCCACTTTGTCTGTTCTCTGTCATAGTCGATCAGTCAGGATAATAGCAGCCATGGTTCTCACCTTAGATGTCTTGTCATATATTAGAGTTATACCTAGCATTATATATATTATTATTATCCAAGCATTTTCGTATGGGATTTACTAGAAAGTTTGCAACACTCTTCTGTGTTGGAGGTCACGTGGAGCGCGTTAATAATTCACGGGGGTGTCAGTTTATTTGGCGACACTTTTAGCTGGGCGCGAATGACAGGCCGCGGCGCCCGAACTGACGCGAGCAATCGCGAGTGTCGCTGTCGCGCGTCGCTTCGCTAAACTGACAGCTCGCTGTCTTCGCTGACATTGATAACAACCTTTGCAGCAGCAGTCTGTCTAAACGCGTCATCAAATTCCAAATCGTGCGATGATTAGTGAGAGCCATGGGAAGGGCTTCATTTTTTAACCATTGTAAAAGAGGGTCAAAAAACAGAATGTGGGGCGAGTTGAGATCGTTCTGGGATCGGCGTATTAGTACAGCTTGAAAATGGATCTTACTGGGTGACAATTTTTCCTCTCAAATTGAATGCTTCTGCTTTCCTTCAGCTGCTGTGCTGGTAGACGACTTGAATTAAGAATTTTCCGCATCCTGAACGTTTATTATTACAAATTAATATTTTTTATGCTCTGGAATTATCGCAACAGAATATGTAAAGGGCGACTATTTATTTAAAAAAAAAAAACGAAATATTTAATTTATTAGCGGGTTCAGTTTGAAAACCTTATTTATAATAAAGTTTATCTTCGTGTTATTTCTTCATCTTCTCATTCATTTTGAAACAGTTACCAGGGTTTTTTTTTCCATATTTTTATTTTATTTTTTCATATGCACTCCAGAAAATCGCATTGCGTATATTATATGAGCTGCTCTGTCTATAGAATCAGGAACTATGGCAATTTTCTTATAGTTAGGACATCTTGAAAGTTCCTGGATTCTGATAAAGAAGACCAGATATTAGACTTATGATGCATTTATAAATGTATTGGTCCTATGACCACGTGAAGGAGCACTCGCAAATAATAGCATTCACCATTATTCGGATGAACAGTATATACTCGTCCCAATGTGCTAGTAGAAAATATGCCAGCTATCCAAGAATGCCTGTCGCCTCGTTTTCATCTGCAAAACTTCTTCATCAATTGATTCCATGTGTAATAGTGTATGACTTCTCTTGCTGTGAGGTCATGCCGATGGGGCGGTTGCTGGCCAGGTAGAAGTAAATGTTGGATTTCAGTCCAAGATGGATTGTATGTGAGTGTCATGTGATGAGAAAGTTTTGGGCATCCGTATTTGCGAAGATATATCAGAGCATCTTGAGCATATTCTTGCATGTGTCTTGGACTTCCAGTATACGAAGCCGGAAGTTAAACCATTTGTCCAATGGTAGCAACTGTTCCATCATTCGCGATTGCATCTCGCAAATGAATATACGCTTCGACTTTAAGCTTTGATTGATTGTAAGAATGTATTTGAGTCGTTCGCTTTCAACTTTAGCGTACATGTCAACGATACATTGTTGGAAAAGTTGACGACACTTCAGGACATGGTTAGATTTTTGGACTCGAATCATGATACGATATGCCTAAAAATCCATACAAATGACTCTTTTCGTGGTTGCAGCACCTGTGACGGGGCGATTTTGATACACATCGAGATGATATCCGTCTTCTCCTTGGGGAAACACTATTGGATATTGAAGTGCATCGTACGATGTGTTTCAGCAACGCGTTGCTTGGTTTGATCTCGTCTGCTGATAACAATATCTGGCCGGGTAATCTCTGCTCCGACAATTACAGCTGCTACTTCAGGGGCTATTGGTTCATTGAAAAGTCTTTCATGCTCATTCAACAGTGTTTTGTCAGCCCTGATAATAACTTTCAAGTCATCATCTCTTACATTCCCTAATTCAGATTTGAAATCTCGGACCAAGCAGTTGCGCTCGTGGAATAATGCTCGTTATTCAGCAAACTTGTTGCTGCACTAAATACGCATCGTCGATCAACCTTTTCCTCCACATTCTCCATGAAATAAATTTGCATAAACTGTGTATCTTGTTCCGATACTGTAAGAAGTGAACTAATCTGATGATAAACTTGTCCTTGGACTTTGAATGTGGGCAAGATAATATCATGTCTCACAATATTATTTGCTCCAAACGATGTCATTTGAAAGCATGCGATATTTCCGAATATGCTGTAGAAAGTGTTTAGACACTGGAATAGCTCCAGCCATATAAGTTAAAAGTGGTCCTGGTGGCCCAGCGAGTGGTGGCAAATTGACTTTACCATTGGAGCAACACATGCTAGGCCTTTCTTTCAGAAACTTTAGGGCGCGACAATGAAAGCACAAATTAGTAATTGGACTAATCACAACATCGCGATGCATACTGTCATCGTAGCCTTTATCGTAATTAAATGCCGCTCTATTAGGATGGTTTCTCGCTCTTGATTGACTCTACCGGATCGTGAGCGTTCAGTTTTGCTTCGTGTGTCTCGCTCTTCAGGTGTTACAGCAGTTCTTGAAATAGAAGATCGCACTTGCAGGTTTTTGACCCGTGCGTCTCGCTCTTCAGATGTTTCAGTAGCTGTTAAAGTAGAGGCACTGATGTAAAATAATATGACGTATTCAAGGGTTAGGGTACCTACCTACTTAATAACTGAATGAAATGAAGTAAATGTACTCGCTAATCACGGTTTTTATTTAGGTAAGTTCCCAGATAGTCTTAATTTCCACCCAAAATTGAAACCACTAAAAATGAAAGTGAGATAGCAGATGAACATGTACCCAAGGTCTTGTATATAATATATAAAAAACCCTACTTTTCTGAGATATTAATATATGTTTTAACTGCAGGTATCTACCCACTATGTATATGGTAGATATTTTAAATGCCTAAATATCCTTGAAAAGAGAATATCCCAACGGTGATATGCAAAGCAGTTGGAATATGGGCGGACAGGGAGCGGTCGCCTGGCTGCGGTTTGTTAACGGCAAAAATTAACAAGATAACGCAATTAGTGCCCGACTGACGTACCCTCCCTGGGCCCAACGAAACGTCCGCTGTTCTCACGTCACTACCCATCCCTCCCCTTTGTTCTGACGTCCTAATGCAATCAGTTTAGATTGGCACTGCTATTTTGATTTAAGTGAGTATCGGGATTAAGATATATTAGGAAAACCTCAAATAAAATATTTTAGCCCTTGTCGATCACTTCAACCCCGATTTTTGCCTTAAAAAGATATTTGGGGAAATCCTGACAATTTATAGTCATTTATATGGCAATCCATTTTTGAAACCGACTTCATTGTCAATCGGGATTAAGAGATATTAAGGAAACCGCAACAAAACATATTAGCTCTTTTAGATGACTGCAATCTCGATTATTCCCTTAAAGAGATGTTGAGGGAGCAGTCCCGCATTCAATTTCTAGGCATTTAACATGAGAAATGTTTCTTGAGTAAAATCGATCTGATATTTAATCGAGATTAAGAGATAGGTATTAAGAAAACCGCAAAAAATATATATCCTTTTTCGATCCCCTAGGGATGAAATTTAACAAAATTACTGCAGGTTGTCCCATTAAGTATGGGTCAAAATAAAGTGGGAGATAAGTGATGCCATGTCTTGTCTATTTGACTCTATATGTTATTATCCAAAAATTGATAGTTAAAAGTTATTTCACTTTATATTTTTCTTCTAAAATCTGGCATCGCATCAAATAAAAATGAATATTAAAATAAAACTTAAAGTGAGTTTAATTATTTCCTTCAGCGTACGATAAGCTGTTTGAAAATAAACGAAAGTTTATATGACGTATAAACCGTTTTTAAATACGCTCAATCATCAGCTTGTATATAGCATATTGCGGCGATCAAATATTAGTAGCAAATTCAAACAGGCTGCGTACGTATGCGACATAAATCGTCCTTAAAGAATGTGTGTTTAAGAGGTCTACAAACTCTCATAATAAAACCGAGGCTGGTGTAAGCCCAGCTGGTATTAACGACTGAATCAATGTGCTTTTTCATTTAAAGCTTGCGATCTAAGATCACTCCTAGATCACGAACTCGATCTACTTCCAGGATTTCATTATTGCCAATTGTATATTTAAAGTTAATCAAATTGATATTTCGCGAAAAATGAGATTTTATGTCATTTAGATACATTTATAGAAAGTTTACGCTGTTCACAAAAACGAGTGAAAGGATTAATATCATTCTGGATCAGTTGACAATCGTTATGGTTCTTCCCTCTCATAAAGATTTTAAAATAATCTTCGTACAGGAGATGGTCGCAATGTGTAAAGTAAGTGTCGATGTCGTTGATATAAACATTCAAAAGTAAAGGCCCTAAATGGGATCTCTGTGGAAAACCAGACCTAATGCCAAGAAAACTAGATTTAAATTCACCAATGACAACGGCCTGCCTTCGCTTAAATATGTTGGATGCTATCCACCTTAACAAATCTCAATGTATGTCCATAGACGACTGACGGGTTATTAGCTCAACATGATTGACACGATCGAAGGCCTTTGGAAATTCAGTATATTTCGCGTCCACCTGAATACGCTGATCCATACGTTCCAAAGTATAGTGAGGTTTGTAACAACCGACCGATTATTGAGATACCCGTGTTGGTGCTCTTTTAACGAGCTAGAGAGCTTGATATAGCTGATCGTAAACAGACTTCTCCTAGAGCTTGCTAAAGACTGGCAATATTGAAATAGGCGTATAGTTTTCTACGCAGCTTTGGGCGCCGCTTTTTAGTACCGGTACGACAATGGCTTCTTTCCAAGCAAAAGGAAATACGCCCTCATTTATGGATCGCCGAAAGAGCAATGTCAGTGGCCGGGTAAGTTCTTTCGTGCTGTTGATAGCTAAAATAGGTGGTATTGGTATACCATCACTAACAGGTCCTTTATTGCGATCTAAATTCATAAGATACTTCAAGACTTAAGATTTCATGATTTGAATATTACTTAGACCACATATTGTATCAGGATTGTCCCTAACCGGTATTATATTGACGATTGGCCGGTGATGTATGTATATCGATTTAAAATATTCGGCAAAGATTTCGCTAATCGCTTTGCCTTCCGCCGCATAGACGCCATTGTGCTTCATACGACAAGGCAGAGTGTGATCTTTTTTACCTGCGATACCCTTTACATATGCCCAAAATTGCTTTGGATTCTTAGTTATACTTACTATCCTCGCTGTTTGAAATATAAGAGTGAAAACATGTTTTCTGCATGGATTACTGTCGCGATCGTAACAAGAAAAAGGGCATCATAATCGATCGGATTCCCGTATCGCCTCCAATTTCGGTGGTATTTAATCTTCTCTTTGATAATTTTAATCAACTCTGGCGAGATTGGATATTTACTAGATATCACTTTTTGACTCGAAACATGCAAATCAATCCCTGCGCCAATTGTAGCATAGAATACCCCAATAGGACATTAAAACAGTGTGATATAGCCTTAACTCCCTGTATAGTAGGAACGCAGCGTGTAGCTGTCAGCGGCGGTGTCGCCTGTCTGGTCGGATGACAGCTTCGGCTGTCAGACGACGGCGAAACACGTCGCCTTACAAACTCGATCATTAGATGCTCCGTCCGCTTCGCCGCGCGACGCTCCTTTTTCAAACGTAAAGATAGGTGACAACATCAGCAGTGGTGACAAGAAACTAATAAATTTATTGCTATTCGATCTGCATAAGGTGGACCAATCCATCCTCATTCGGAAGCTTGTCGAGATCGGCATTAACGGAGAGTTGCTGCGGTAGTTGAATTCTAACACCATGAATCGCAGTCAGAAAGCGGCTATTAATGGGCCGGAACCATTTGCGATTGATGTCACATCTGGAGCTCCCCAAGGGTCTAATGAGGGTCCCCCTATATTTTTTATATTTATCAAGGACCTTCCAAATAAATGAAATTTTGATTTTTTTATATTATAAGCCGATGTTTTGAAAATGTTCACTACAATAAATAATATAAACGATTGCTTTGAAATTTGAACAGGCCCTAATTTACATATTTATACATGGTTATTGAAAAATAATATGGCATCAATTATAGATTTTATTTTATTCTGAAGATTTGTTTTGGAATCGTAAGATAATCAAAACTATAATATAGATGGTATATGGTTAAGCAATGTAGAGATTATTAACCATTTGGGAATTATGTTTATTACTGATCTCACATTTAAAACGCATAGAAAGTATTATAGTTATTATGTTGTTATAGTTAAATAAAATTAAATAAAATTAAATGAGGATAACTAAGTCATTCAAAAAGGCGTTGCTAATAGCATTTGGTTCCTTAATATGTAATCTTTATTTTGTGAAATATTAAGATAGAATCGAATCTGTCTAAAATATTGTTTTTAGAATACTTTCTAACCTTTGTAACCATCAGCTCTCAGATTATAAAGCGGGGCTTCAAAAATTCGAAACTGTACAACTCAGAAAACACCTACAACTTATCGATTAGTATTCCTCCATAAAAAAAACATTTAATCATCAACTCCCGATATCTTTCAGTGGCTAGGTCGCCTGATCTTACATTGTAAGGTTCCGGGTTCGATTCCCGGATGGGTTACCATTTTACGTTGGGATAAAATTAATGGCGATCGAATGTCGATCGAATGCAATAACAAGACATACACTTACACACATGTTACAAGCACAGATTCATAAACATAAACAGTTCATAGTAGGTTTGGTTGTACAATAAGGCCGCCCATTGGGAAATGGCACAATAAAGAATAGAAACAAACAATCAAACAAACTGCCTTTAAGGAATATCAATACAGAGTAATACAATGTCGTTCCTCGCTTATATCGTCTGTAGGTATATCTGTAACTTCACAAGCACAATCGTATCGACATATTCAGACAACATATTGAATGATAGCCTTCAGCAATTCATACACAATAGTCTTAAACTTTTAAAAGACAATTAGGTTTTTGTTTTTCTATTTTCTCTTTTACTTTGAATATCGTAACATTTATTTTGTATTATTAAATAACGTAATAAATAATAATAATAATTAATGAAAATTATTAAGACTAATTCTAACCACCTTACAATAACGGAAGCTATATATTCGATTTATCGAAGGATTGATAAAGTTTTGTAAATTTAAACTTAATTAATATAATTAGCAAGTACCAAGTTTTATTTTGAATACCAATAAACAATTTATAAATATATACACCCGAGATATAGCGCTACTTCATTTGCTGTTCTATTGGCTAGGAAGACTGATCATGTGAGAAGTTTAATTTTGGGGGCAGTCATCCAGATTGACCAATTTTGGTTTTACCCATATTGACTCATTGAATAGACGTCACTAAGAATATTTACGATGGTGAATAAAATAAGTGACGATGGTGAATTAACGATGAAAATAAGCAAGAAAATTTACGTTTGTGAATAAAACAAAAATAATCTTAATAAAGGGAGAATAAGTATAGCTAATTTTAAAAACAACAGGTTTTAAGGAATAGGGAGATACGAATAATGGATAATGGATTGTTAAGTCGCTTAAGCGTTGTTAACATAGCGGACTTTCATAAGATAATTGGAGGTTTCTAATATAATTAATTTTTAGATCACTGCACCTTCTCTATGCTGTATTCTAATACAACCTCCATTTTAATGTTGCAATTCTGGGGAATAAAGTCTCGAAAATATATCTAATAAAAAATGCGATATTGAGAATTTAAAAAAAATATATCCTTATAGATGCATAGATGAATAGATTTAGCTATTTGTAATTCGTTATGAGTGAAGATCGTGACTAATATGTAAAGTGATTGAGTATACCTATATGGCCAACATTTTTATGCAATAATAAGACTCAGAAGAAGAAAACTTTTCGTTTTATCTCGATATCATTATTAGGTAGATCGAGTTGGCAAATGCCTCTGCACCTGTGAATATTCATACAAGCAAATGGCGCTCTTATCGCCATGTCTACAAATGGCTAATATCGTTTACCGACCCGATCGATCATTGCATTGCGCCGGTATCGCTTCCATGCGAATGTGCATGAACGCTTCTGATGCCTGCTGCATTTTACTCTCCACCCTTTCCTTCCCCATCTCATTCCCTATGTGAACCATTAGGCGAAGTGAACTTTGACTGCGACGTGAATTTCGCTATCATAACTGAAATGTCGACACAAATTTTACTACGTTTCATGAAAAATAGTAAGTTAAATAATATAAATATTCTGTAAAGAAATATCGCACGAAATCGCACTGCAGATTAGTTGCGCGACAAACCAATCGCGCGTCGCTACGCCTACAACTAGCATCGCCAACCGCGCGTTTAGTGCACGCACATCGGCCTAACAATTTATCGATAGAGCTAAATCACAATGTGCCCCTCCACCTCGTAACAGATTCGAAATGATTTACGCGTTTGATGTCCTATCGCTCGCGCCATAAATCGAATGGGTAACCTCCCAGTTCTCCCTTCTCCAGCGTCGCACAGTGTTTAGTTACATTATATAAATCAAATGTCAATATCTTTTGTCAATAATTAACACTAATAAAAACTCTAATACTATAAAAACTAATATAATACTAATAAAAACCAACCGAATTTAGCGAAGCTTTATATATGATCAGCACAAGTGTCACGCGTCAATGCAGGAGACAGGCTGGTGTCGGACAACGAAGTGAAACAGCAAAATCAGCTTTTTTATTGTGCATAACAACAACGTACAAATAGGGGTGGTGAGTTTTGAATCGATAGAAAACACGAGATGTATACGAGGTTAACGAATATACGACTGACTTGTCATTTTCTATTTCTACAGTTTGTGATTCGAAAGGGAACGAAATATGATGTCATCTCATAGCTATATGATATTTTGTCTATTGATTCAAAAATCAATCCCCAGTTAGAATGCAAACAGACACCTACATATTATACTGAGAATGTAAATATTTCAACGGTATCACACAAGAAACATATTTCCCAGAAAACCCAGCAATAAAAGAATGTCCGAAAATCTGGCAGCGACTACTAGCGGCACGGGAACCAGGCGGACGACGATAGCACATGAAACCAGCTCCAGGCTTTACGAATTTCTCCGCGCCAACTTCAGCACAAAATAATGGCTAGATCTGTGTGCAGACGGGGCCAGTGTACAAGAGTTACTGCCAGGCACCCCACTGCCGAGCGAATCAGCCAATAAAAAAAGCCGAAAATTGCTTGAGCGGTACAGTGCTCTATGCCGCGAGCAAAGCAGCGAACTTCCAAACTGTACACACCTCATGCACATTCAGTTAGACGGATGCCTTCAGCCACAAAGGACATTGCTGACAAAAGGCCATGAAGCCAACTTAACCAAAATAAACTACTTATATACCCGCGTATGAATTTTCGTCTTCGAGACTGCATTTTCTTTTATTAACGTGGATCATTTCCAAAGAGCTGTCACTTTTATTCTGATTTACAAATTAACAGTCAATAAGAAATTGAAGAATAACGCGGGTATTTCACATTTTAAGATAATTAAAAACGGATTTTATTGCTTAAAGTTGACTACCGCCGTTATCCAGGGTTAACCTGAATAATGATAATTGTAATATCAATGAAACATCGGGTGCCATCGACATTACGCATTTAATATTTACGCGGTGACAAGCGAGGGTTGAAAACCCGCCCACCACCCGGGCAGTTCTAACGACCTGGGTCGTTTTATCTGCCCGAAACGACAACCTCACGCGTACCGGAAAGGTAGCGCGTGAGGGGTGAGCGAACGGAGACCTTAGGAAGGATTCTCCGGGCTTCAGCCCCCGCCGGCACCCCGTAAACCGTTTATTTGTACTTCAAAATGTTTACAATGATTACTTAATTACTAAACTAAACTAGGCGACTAAGCGGCAACATATTACATTATTTATATTGTTATGTTATATTAGGTATATTCTGTAGACAATTTAACATTTGTTTATATATATTCAACATTCAAAATTAAATACACGTTGAAATATATATAATAATATTTATATACATAATGGAATTTACAAATGTTTCTTATAAAGTTTTATAATTGGCTGGCGATGAGGCGGTGGAAAAAAACGGGTAGCAAACGGCAAGGGCGCCGTCGGAGACCTCGACGAACGCGATCCTGTGAAAGGGCACTCACCCATAGGGGCGATTAGGGACGATACAGTACGGGCGACTTTGGGCTATGAAGCAGCCCCCGACTCGCACCGTTAAGAGGGGAGGCCATTCCCCGGAAAACGAGAGCCCCTCTGCCGACATTACCCAGTAAAATCCATTTTTGTTTTCTTATAAACACTGAACAGATCTTATTATTAGTTATACAAGCGAACATTGTGCGTCGGCTGCGCGGCCGTGTCGCGTCGTCGCGGCCCGACACTCTCTGTAAACACGGTGCTAAAAGAACTACTCTCCCAGTAATTCCCCGACAATATGCCCACTCACGCGCCCTCGGCGGTGCGGCCGTTAGTCGTTAGCGCGTCTGAAGCCGCGCATTAACGATTCGTTACGCCGTGCGGCCGTTGCTTCGCGGAAAATATTAACGCCCTCTCTCGGACTCGCGCTTACGAACAATCGTAATTTTATTCCGGGCGAGGTTTATGATTTGTGATTTACGATTGAAGAGCTTAAACGGCACGCTGAAAACAAATACTTGAGACCGCGATTATTCCGTGCCAAGTTGTGATGTTATATGTTTGATTAAATAGTCACTTACTATGTTTTGCTGATGACATGAAGATTTTCAAAATAATTAAATCGGTCGGTGATGTCGCCGACCTTCAGGCGGACCTTTCAAGATTGGACAGTTACTGTCTCTCTAATAAAATTGACCTCAATCCATCCAAGTGCACCGTTGTCACATACACCCGTAAAAAAATATTTACTCTAGCCTCATACTCATTAAAATTTCATAACTTGCAGAGGTGCAGCGTGGTTAAAGATCTTGGTGTCATTCATGATTCTCATCTTCTGTTCGATAATCACGTTCAATCTATTGTTTCTAAAGCTTCCAAAGCTTTAGGTTTTGTTATGAGGAGTGCAGCTTGCTTTCACCGTGCTAAAACTTTCAAGATCCTTTACTGCACTTTTGTCAGAAGCATCTTGGAATATGCATCTCAAGTATGGAACCCTTGTTATGACAAATATATAAACAGAATCGAGCGCATTCAAATGAAGTTCATGAAATATCTCTGCTTCCGTCTGAAAATCCCATACAGCTCATCCAACTATTTCAATTTATGCAAGAAATTTCATATCCTCCCCTTGATTAAGCGGCGTGAAACCGCGGACTTAACCTTTTTGCTAAAAATTACCTCCAATAATATTAACTGTCCTGACTTACTAAATAAAATTAATCTCCATGTTCCTTCCAAACTCAATAGATTTAACCCTGCTCTTCATGTTCCTCATGCTGGTACCAACTATAGGCAAAATGCATTTCTGTGGCGAACAAGTGACAATTTCAATGACATGATTAAACGCTTTGACTTTGATCTATTCTGTACGAGTGTTAACTCAGCTAGGCAGCGGCTGAACAGTGAATTTTTTATCATTAATTGTTGAATAATTTTTGATGCATTCTTAATCGATAGCTTTAATTGAAAGATCACATATGTTTCTACAACGTTATTTAAACGTGAAAACCTTTAATTGGCTCTCTGCTATGTTACTCCGGCATTGTTAAATTATAATTAGCTGTTGGTTTTCCTGAAAATAAATAAATAAATAAATAAATTGTCATATCTGTGAATTTACCAGTTCACTGCGGAATTTATTTTTAAAAGTCCCTCACAGGAACCGTAATTTAAATGAAGCGATGCCGAGTACCTATACACGTCGAACGCATTACAAATGGTACCATAATAAATCTTTAAAATAATCAATATTTAAAACGTATCAAAAATAAAAAAAATATAAACATCAAAATAGTAAAATATATTTACAAACAAAAAAAAGAATTTAATTTTTTTATTTAAATTAATTAAAAATGAATAGATAAAGATATCCTTTTATTCATGCCTATGCGATTTTTAAGAACAATACTACACTCAAATCACTGCTCCAACTTCTGCATTTTCATGATGTATATTGGGAAAATTGGCAATAATAAAGATAACAGCATCTAAGGAATAATTTGCGATTGATGGTCATTTTAAATTATTTGAAAACTTATGATCAAAAGACAAGCATAGGAGTAAGACTTATGCTAGCTAGAAGTTTGTATGGTTTTTCTCCCGACGCTAAATCAAGTTCCTATACAAACTCAGCGACAGTCTCGTTGCAGATGTTCGCAACCGTTCCACTAAGGTTTTATTTCTATCAATGCTAGACTATACTTGACTACGGTGATTGTGTATATGGCCAGTGCATGTATAGGCAGATGGATGGAAGATTGCAGAAATTCAAAACTCCTGCTCAAGGTGGCTACATTGCTAAAGAGTCAAGTCATTTTTTCCGCTCATCAGGGGACGAATTTAGCTCCAATCGTTTAATATAATAATATAGTCTTTGCTTTACACAACAATAACTGTGAATTAAAATATATGTAACATACATTATGAGTTAGGTACAAATTAAATATACTAAGTAATTAGTCAAGGTAAGTATACTTCAATGATTATAATATCATCAGCTATTAACCAATTATGGACCATGATATTATTTGAGTCGATGCTGCTTTATAAGTTTAAGTAAAATATAAAAATGATCGCGGGGTTGCGTAGCAAGCAGACTCACATCGCGGACTCACACGACAGCACTGCGCTATAAACGGTTGCGAGTTTGCGCGACTTGCTGCTGCTCCGTACCAGCAGCAGCAAGTCGTGTCGACGGACCATACCTTCGCGCTCTGCTGGAAAAAGCCATCGCGAGCGCGCAGCATTAGAGCAGCTCGACAGGAATCGTGAAGATCGTGGCAGACTAAGCATGTACAAACGTAGAAGATACGTCATTGTTGTATCTTAAAGCTATTATATTTAGTGGTATAGTGAACATTGTATTTTATGTATATTGGATCAAACATGTACACTGGACAAGATTTGGTTATAATGGTCCTGTGGATTTCCTTCTTCTTGTTTTAGAGCCGATAGACTCCCACTCCTGGGTGAACCCCTCCCTAATTTGGTTCCACTCTCCTCTATCACCAGTTTTGTAAGCTAATAGGCCCAGTGCAGTTGGGCCATTATGACCTATGAGTTAGGGTCGGTTCAACCCCTCAAATGAATGGCAATTAGCTCGGGTTTGCCTACGACAAAATGTATATAAATTTATATTTACATTTACATTTACATAGAGCGGGGTTTACTATAGAGCTATAGCATTACTATAGAGCGGATTACTATAGAGCGGCGCACATTTACATTTATATTTACATTTATATACATTTTGTATACATTTTGCCATAGGCATCCATTATTGGACGCCTCACATGTGAGGGGTCAACTCACAGGTCAGCACCCATCCGGTAGCCTCCAAGCAGAAGTGCGAGCCCGGGTAGGACTCTGTGCCTGCGGGCCAGTTCCCCTGAGAAACGGTGTCTCCTGGGCGGTTTCCGCAACGTGCGGCGTCAGCCAATCGACTGTGCGTTCCGACTGATAACTGGGGGAATCTGAAAACGGCTTGTTACCTATAGAGCAAGGGTAGTTGTTAACCTTAGGAAAACCGCTCTTGTAACGGCCAATCTGCTACCCGATACCGGGTGAGGATCCGGGCAAAGGATGCCGAGGTCCGCGATAGATTCGGTAGAAACCATATCACCGCTACGTAAGGGAGAGGACCGCGTAAGCGACCTCGTTCCTGTAACCAGTCAGGAGGTAGGAGTTATCCTGAAGGTTAATTCCAAACGGAGATATCCTTTCATACTGGTAGTCAATAGACGGCTGCCCGCTGGATACCTTTCCCGGAGCCTCGCCGTAAGGCGTTGACCTTTGATGGGTAGGTGGCGTAACTAGACTGTGGATTGTTTTTCGTCCCAAGTCTTCTGCGCTCACCTCACGGGAGACAGAACGATCAATATCGTTTAAACTTCCTGAGGTGATGGGTTCGCCCGTTGTAGTTAACACCTCCAAGTGTAACCAGCTCTCTTTATTTACTGAGGATCAGCAATTCGAAGCAGATCAACACTCTATTACTTGATGGTTCTCTAATGATATTGAGTCTTTTTTTTCTTATGCATCACTTCAGCATCTACTCCCCATCTGTCATCTTGTCATCTACTGATATGATCTGTCCATTGTCATTTGAACCTTATTATTTAGGCCTGCCCTAAAAGAGGCTGTGGGTGATCCAGCCCTAGATCACACACCAAGTCTGTTCCCTATCTTTTGACGTTTCGGTACTGATCTTGCCCTCATGGTTTCATTCTTTTTTACATATAATTATAATAATTTATTCATTAAAAAAATATAATTTAAATGTCTTTCATTGCATAACCTGCTTAACGAGGACTTAGCTCATATTAAGATATACGCATATGCCCGCACATATACATAGAATCAAAATAAAACAACAAATCTATTAAAGAATAAAATGTGATAATAAATAATTTTATAAAATACAACAGGCACTATCACAGAAATAGGATTAAAAAAAATACATGTCTGAATATAAAGTTTAAAAATTAAATTAATAAATAATTCATTTTAAAAAATTACAATGTACGATTATAATAATCTAAAGAAGCGTGTTTTAAAAGATGTGATAAGTTAAAGTAAGATTTCTGTAATTTTATATTATATTGTAGAAATATTGTAGAAACGGATCTACAAATTCGACGCAATGGCACTCCCAATATTTAATCGGGAACGTTCGGATCGTCGGCGCGAAGCGCTCTATCGCGCGCCGGAACCGAACAACAATCAGATAAATTCTCTCGTTCGTTGCGCCCCGCTCAAAGTTTACACTAAAGCGGGCGCGCAATTTATCACTTTTAATGTGCCGTAAAGTCAGATATACGACTTAAATCATTTAATTAGGGAAAAATATACAAAAGTGATTTACTCGATTTTGCACAAAGGACAGCATCGCGCGCGGGGAAGCGGCCGGTTTATTTATGGGTTGCGGTATTGCGCTTTCTGAATTGGTGACCTGTGATAAAGATTTATGCTCGCGAAACGGAGGTGAAAGGAATAAACAGATTAAACTGATATCAGAACATAAAATGCCCATTTAATATTGGCGCTGGAATGCTAATACCACCGAACGGTGGATTTTCCGTTGAGATAACTCGTGGGCAGCCGATCTTCGTATTTATGCAATTATGTATTTATTATTGAGAAAAGGTCACCTTCATTGAATAACCCACCATTATACATTAGTATGCGTGCACTAACACCCCCCTACAAATTTTCGAAGGTTGAACATATATCGTCATGAGTATCATTCTCATGGCTAGCTCTCTAAGGGTTAACTGGCCGCCTCATGTTGCTCAATATTATTATTTGACAAAAATATTATAGTTCTTTCATTGGTTTTTCCGATCCGATAGAATAATGTAACATTTTTTAAGATGTTGATTAGAATAACGAAAGTTTTACTTCATAACTACTTGATTTTAAACGGCCTTGTAATGGCAATAATAGCATTTTCTTCTTTTATTACAGTCTTGTTTATGTCAACATGTTTTCTACTGTACAATTCAGTATCTTCTTGTTTAATATCTTCTTTATGCTTAATATCAGTTCTAAATTCACGTTATTATTATTGTCATTATCAGTGGTAACTTGTAAATGGCTCTAAGCTTTCTATTTTTGTTCACTACAAAATTATTGGCTGTAAGTCATCCTTGAGAAAATAAAATAAAATAAAATAAAATAAGGTATTTCTACAACTACAAGCAAATTGCAATTGCTGTCAGAATTTAAAAAGGCGTCAGAGTAAATTACACTATATCTAAAGAGCGGAACTATACTGCGAAGGAGGTAGTAGACAGCCCACTAATGTTCAACCTATGTCTCGCATGCATGGATACATAGATTGAAATCTCCTTACGCTCGAGAGTTGAGGCGCACAAACAGGCAAAGGCGGAGTGAACTCATAAGTCGGCGCCGAGAAGACAGATGGCGTAGAGCTGGAGATCTCTCGTTTATCTTCTCTGCATGCGGGGCTATTGCATAAGAGCTACGAATGCATGAAATCTCAAAGAGTTTTTACAAACTTTTATTGACCTTGCATTGTTTGTTAGTTTGCTTAGGTCAAATCTTGCAAGCTAAATAATAACCACTTCCTCTTATCCAATGAAGTTGAAATTGCACATGTTGGTTCAGTTCCGATGACAATGCATGTTGGTTCAGTTCCGATGACAATGCACCGATGACGTGCTATTATTGATTTATCATAATACTAGTATCAAGTATGTAATAAATATGCAAGTCATAGGTACAATCTGGTGAGTGCTTGGCGGCGATAATCTAGGTTTTTCATTGCGTGACGTGGTTACGACTGTTGTCCACATTTTTGGCAATAGCAACACAAGTTAGGCACAAGAGGCCGAAGATTATTCTAGCAAAAACAAAGAGAAATTATGGCATTAATCAATACGAGTCTATCTATGAAATACGTTTGGAAATACGAGTCTATCTATGAAAATGCAATTATCAAGCCTGAGTTTTATAGTAGATCAGTCCGAGATAGTCAGGATCTTTCGAATAAATAAACATCTTTCCTAAGACAATAGACTATCGCGATAAAATGGAATACAAAACCAAACATGAAGTGAATTGGTTTAATATAAAAAGCAGTTGCAGCAAAGATTACAAAAATAGTGTGGCAGTTGCTAAGCTCCTTTGTTTTTTGACTGACTGACTGAAAAATGACGATATCTCGAAGAAATCGCCATTTAAGACGATATCGCCATTTAAGACTTTAACTAGTAAATATATATTCGTGTAAATTACAAAATTCGCCCGGAAACAAATTGAAGGTTTTCGCGGTCATGCATCTTAGCTGCAATAGCCTTACAGCGACTCTGTTAACGGATTGCAGACGAAATAATTTGCGAACAATTATGGTATCCTAAACATTTGGTATTTCTCCTGTAATTGTTTTTCAGCTAGTTAATGAAGAACTACCTATGTTTAATTTTGAATTTGCTTCATTATTTTACATGCCCTCGTGTACTGATCGAATCGAATCGATCGATCTTTGAGTAAATTGAAAACGGCCAAATTAAAAACAAAAATATTCGTAAATCGCGCGAAATTTAAGCCTCACTCGCACTACGATTAAAAGTGGCGCGATTTTTTTGTCGCTTTTTTTTCTGAGAGTAATTAAGAAATTGTAATCAAGAAATCGCCGCTGCAAAAAATCATGGGACGACTCAATTTATCCGCTAGCCGATTAGGGTAGAATGATTTGCAATACATGGTGTAGTTCCAAGGTTGACATTTGCAACAAAAAAATACGGTCTGAGGCAGTCGGGATTGAACTGCGCTGAGGGAAGGATGTGCTGCGCCAGTCACATGTTTTGCACCGGCTGCAGTTAACATTAACACCGTTTCCGGGATACTGCTTTCCTCCACGTGGTATTTTTATATGTGATTAAAGGGCACACTAAATTTATGACCTTGATCTTAAATTTAGATCAAACCTTTGCTATTTTCATTCTGTAATAACCGAAATCGTTTAGTAGGATATTCACGAAACTATAGGTTCTTTATTGCACATTTTAAGAAACAAAAACATACAAAAGGCGGACTTATTGCCTAAAATACAATCTCTTACAGCCATTCTTCATGGAAGTGTAAGAATTTAGGTGCCAAGAGATAAAAATTAACAAAAAAAAAGAAAAACACTTATCCCTTCCTATGTGAGCTAACCATTTTAGGTTAGACGCTTTCCGCGCTGTGCTAACTGTAATATTTATTCATTATTATCTTAATTGTTTTACGAGATAATGTTGTAACGTTATAATATTTCAAATTTCAATGTGATCATTTTGCAGTTATTCTTTTTACGATCCGTATAGTAGTTTAAAAGTTATGCGCAAAACTACCCCGGGCAGAAATTTTACCCCGCCATAGGAGGGGTTATTACATATCAAAAATTAATCAAGTAACGAAAACCCATTTTTTAAATGTAACTAGGATTATATAAGACGTAGGATAACTAGGAATGTATGGACATGAATGCACATGAAACTCATTGTGCAAAATGAAGAAATGGCCCTTATAAATCTTTGACTTGTTGAAGGATGTATCCAATATCTATGTTTTTTTTTAATTTTGGATTACTCAGCTACAACATAGCAAGACATATTGTCTCTGCAAGATCAATTTTGGCAATGTGATTTTTGTGTGTTTTTTTTTTGCAGCAGTGCGCGCGGTGGACCTTCATTCACGGTTGCGATTGTTACCATTCGCGATTTAAAAACGTGCAACAAATTGGCATGCGCGCTAAGCCTAGGGAAAATATTGGGTGGGCCATCTCTACCTATTTTAATTATGAGATAATTCTCATTTTTGCAGTTAATTTCTTCTTTCGTTCAGCAATGCACAATAGATTTTGAAGAGCAAGCGTGAGATAAAAGTCACCGTCTGGTCCTTCAGACCGTATCCGTGAAGCAGAATGTAAAATTATATTGGGTCCTGATAGAAATCATATAGCGTCTTGATATTAGTGTTTACACTAAAAAAAGCCTTTTGGTTAGATATTTTACAAAAAATCTATGGGCTATGAAAACGCCTAATGCAAGATTGATGATGATGATTGCAATGTCCTGTGTTCTCATTGTTATCATTAAAGTTTACTCCTTAAGAATGGATATCAAAATCTATTTTTAAGGAGTAAACTTAAACGTTAATCAAACGTTAACAAAAAGCGTTACGTTTAATGTCAGTAAAGTTCGAAAATTTAAAAGAGTACAACAATACCCACCAGAAGACCTTAACTTCGATAAAATTGCCATCAATCAATTGATTGATTGACGATGATAGATTGATGATGATTGAATGATGATTATTGATTGATGGTGACTGATTAGTTTGAAATGAATGATTGCGTTTAATTGATGATGACTGATTAATGATGATTAATTGATGATTATTTATTATGATTAATTAATGATGACTGATGATGACTGATTTATGATGACTATTATTGATGATGATTGATTGATAAATATTGATTGATTAACTGATGATTATTTGATTGATTTATTGATTGTCGGGTGATTATTGATTGATTGATTGGTTGCTGATGATTGATTGATTGATCAATCGATAGATCAATCAATCAATCATTTAATTTACGCCCTTTGACTATAGTATATTCAATGGGAATCGCAATCGCTGACATTTTTTTTTTAAATCGTAGAATCAAATCTCAACGTAGTCATATGTATGTTAGTCTGACACTACCTAGCAAAGGTGTGCACCACTCTTACAAATCACAAAATTGAGGCAGTCAAGCGGATCGGTCTAAATGTCACTGGCACTGGCGGAGGCGCCCCACGCGGCACAGCACAGCACACACAGGCCGGGGCGTGCAATATCGAAAACCGTAATTTATGTTATGCCCGGGCAGTTATGCCGATACGAAATTGACTCAATTCGCGCTGGTAAACGTCTTGCGAGGATCGTTATTGGACGATCCGATATGGCTTATGGTTGGCCGTAAATTTCCCTTAAGTAATTCCGCTTTCGGCTCGAGGACGGCGTGAGGAAATAAAGGCGGGGCGGCGCGTTGTGACTTAATATAGGGGGGTTCGGGATGGGATTCGGCTCTTTTGGGTGCCTCTGCCAAACGACGGAATTTGGACGCATTGACGACGTGAACATCCCGATGGCTAAAGCAGCCTTTACATTCAGATCTACTTTCAATATTAAGCCTACATTTCTTGCTTTATATATAAAGGTTAATTTATTTTAAATTCCGAACATAGAATATGACATGACATATGATAAGTGAAAGTGATTTAATGCTTATATAGGAGTATATGATCTTGTTTAGGGGTATTGATTGCACTAACGATAATCCAGGTACCTTGCCAGTTACCATTTGTACCGCGGCGGGTTCGTCGTAACTTTTGGCCATTTTTCACCTACGTACGAACAACAAGAATTCACTTATGTACGAACAGCAAGAGTCATTTGAGCAAGGTATTTTTTGCTACTCCGGCAACGCAGTGTGAAGTTTTCTGACGTTTGCAAGCTTTTCTGGTCTTACATACGCATTTTGGCAGCGAACGGTTTCGTGCAGCTTGGGCCGAAGAATACATTGTGTTTTCGGGTCGGTCCATCTCACGATTCAGCTTCTATTTAATAGCCTGTTCGTGTGGAAGACTATCCCGTGAACGACTCTCGCGTCTCAGACCTCACGGCTGGTGGATTGGTTTCACTTAGCGGATTGCCTCCTGGCGCTATTGGACGCTTTGCTGACCGTGCGGCGTCAGCCAATCGATTTTGTGCACTCTGAATAATTACTGAAGGAGTCGGGAGACTATTTAAATATACAGTTTCCTACGCAGCGAGGGTGGATGTTGACCTGTCGTCAACCACTCTTGAAATGACCAATTGGCTACCTGATCCTGAATTCAGAGACGAGCAAAAGATGTCAATGGCCCGCGATAGATTAAAACAGAATTACCGCTGCATATACGGCAGGTAGAGGTCGCGCAAGCAACTTCGAACCCATAACCACTCGGGAGGTTGGAGGTATCCTGATGGTTAATTCCAGACGGTGATATCTTTGAAAAACTGGCAGTCAGGGACGAGGCTGCCCGCTGGGTACCCTTCCGGTGCCTCGCCGTAAGGCTTTGGCCTCTGACGGGCATGTTGGCTTAGCTGGACGGTAGGTTTGTATTCTTCTCTAAGTCTTCTACGCTCACCTCACGGGAGATAGAACGATAATTATCGGTAAAACTTCCTGATGTGACGGGTTAGCCCGTTGTATTTGATACCCCTAAATAGTCTTATATACCTATTATCAATTAACTGTGACCATATCAAATAAGAGCTTTATGACGAGGAGACTTAATTTGTTGTATTGGAGGTTATATACTAGTACAGAACCATTTACCTGTGGCCAAACTCACTGTTCGTTATAAGAGGAGTGGTCTTGGAAACCGCTTCAAATCTTTTTATGTGTTATATATAGGGCTCGATTGCGTTTCTTTGTGAACTAAAATCGGAAATTAGTCCGTGTGAACGAGACAGGGCAATACGCTAGAGCAGAGTGTGAGATGACCGGTTGTCACTTTTTCGCATTAAAACTGCGCGCCAAGGTCAAATCTTACACCGCACGAAATATGCTCGAATTTATTCGAACGAGTATAAGTTCAACAGGTAGTATTTATCGACAATCGTTCGTTTCATATTTCGCTCTAACGTATCGCTCTGTCTCGTTCGTTAGGACTAAATTTAGTTTTAGTTCACAAAGAAACGCAATCGGGCCCATAGTTTAGAGTCACGACAGTTAATTTTAGTGGTAGATGTTACCACTAAAATTAACTGTGGTGAGCTTTGAAAGTGAGGTTACTGACCAAAATTTAAAATAAAAATAATAATACAGTGTAAAAAAACACTAAAAACACGCTTTTCAAGTCCAAATATGGCTATGATACGATATTCCATCATGGAATGCCAGTGCCCATCTTCCGGCTTCACCATCAGACCTTGAAACCTAATCGTGGTCAAAGTTTATTCCAAGACTTTTCTAACAAGTCCAAACACAGCTATGATACGATGTTCCATCATGAAGTTCCAGTTCATATCTTCTGACTCCACCATCAGATCAGTTCGACAGTACCATATTATTGTATTGTCATCAGAACTACATACAGCTGCCAATTTTCATGACGCTACGATCCTTGGAAAATGGGTAAATTAGTTACCTTAGATTCCATTACATAGTTACATACAGGTCGACCTAATAAAATCGTGTTAATAACATCAACTCGAACTGAAACACAAAGAAAAACATAACGAAATGTATTCAGAAAACATTCTTCACCAAAATGCAATAGATTAATCTGAAGGGATTTTATGTTATCGCCATGCCTTTTGGCCCATTCAGGAAATGTCTGAAATAATTCATGTCGCCTATAAATGTGTTCATCTTAATAGGTCTCCTGGTCGTGCAATCGCTGCACTGCCGCTGTGCAATGTGCGGTAATGGTGACCGCAATGGCAGAAATGATTTACGCCAAGAAATAACCGCAAGCCACCGATTGGGCTCCCCTATCCATCGGTTTATCAACTACAAATGCTACATTGGTACATGCGGGTTGCGACGCTGTTCGGCTGCGAGCGAGATGATAACGCACCGGTCCTGACTCACTCTCGCAAATAAATATTCACCGCCCGTTCGCAGTGCCGCTACACTGTGCTCTCACATTTTTACAATTGGTCGTTGCTTCATAATTTCGGTTACGTCTGAATTCGTTTCCGTTTGGCTCTATAGGTATTAGGTCATTTGATGATTATTCATATGTAAATGAAGTATTTCCTAAATAATTTGCACTAATTAAAATGATTTTTATATTAATAATAAAAGTGAAAGCTCTTTATTTGCGTTTATTTTTAAAAAAGATGGAAAATTATTTCCACCTGGCAATATTTAACAGTCAATCTTTGGTATAATATCGGTAGGCGCCTAACACATACACTACAAATCTAAAAAGTAAAAAAAATACTAATTTGTGCCCAGGAGGAGGATGATTGGAAAGGAGAGACGAAGAAAACAAAGAAAGAACTGATTGCCTACATCTGAGAGGTAGTATTGTTCAAGCCGAGATTTAAAGACTTCCATGGAAGCTGAGTCCCTTATGTTAACTGAGAGACCATCCCTTATGGTAACAGATCTAAAAGATAGGACGCGAAAGACGATAAGATAACGCGGAAAAGAAGCGAAAGTAAGTGAACATATGTCTTTTGGCGTATGGGCAACCAGTTCAGTTAGGCCCTAAATTAAGACACATTGCCATACTTGCGTATACCAAAGTTGAGTCGTATGCAAACATTCTCAAACCTTCGAGTTTGTTTAGCAATTCTACAGTCAGATCGAGGTAAACCACATCAGCATATTCCAGTATTTGAAAAAGAGTAATTGCGAAAGAATTCCTAATGTTCCTACAGGGAGAAATCGCTTAAGTTTTTGTAGAGAGTAGAAGCAGAGAAGCGAATATTTTGCGACTTACCTAAATAACTGGTGGTTGCTAGGAGAGATATTCAGAGATAGTGAGGCCAAGATCTTTAATTTTATTCTAGAGTGGAATAATTACATTATAGGATTTAATAGTTTGGTGTGTAGCATCATTTAATTTTCTCTAATAAGAATAGTCTACGACTTAACGAAGGGATTTATTAATAGACCCAGCTTCGCATTTCTTATCGCTAAATTTAATTTTGTCAGATATCAAATTATTATTAAATAGAGTAGCCAATGTAGGGCGGCTCTGGTCCTGGCAGAACACAGTGGCGCGCGCGATTTAAATTGTTCTGCCGCAGACGCGAGATAATACACCCGACTGACTGCTTTATAAATTACGAGATACGGATTTCTTTTATCGGAAGTCTTTTTAAGGGAGCTTAGTATTAAAATCGTCAGTGAAGTGCCACTGTATTTTTTATATCCATATAAAAAAGTAATTATAAATATGTTGATCTAAATTCCTTACATCGGTTATTCAGAATCTTCTAGAATATTCTATTGAGTAGCCTAACTGACTTATTTTTATTTAACTATGTAATTTACCTAATTAGTTAAATCATAGCAAATTTATTTCTTACATTTCCGTACCAATAATTACAGTATCTAATAGTGACAATTAAAGAAGACGACATGTGATTATAATAGGTAGAATTACGGAATTTCTGCAAAGAAGAAACAGAAATTTCGAAAAAAAAATATGAATATATCTAAATTTCGCTAATATTCGCATATACTGCATATAAAACCACTTTTTAATATACCTAAAATTTATATTAAATAATAATTAAAATTTAACATTGTTGTACTTCCAATAATTGACCATTTAGTATCTTCTACGTTGTTCAACTAACAGCGTAGAAGTAACTAACTCTGTAACGCTGCTTCAGCAAAGGTTGATTAGCAGCATTTAGTACCCCAGAATATGTTCCTTACATTGGCATCATCATTCCTATTTTAGTGATTGAAGTATTAGGCGATGAAAGTGAGTATACACATCAATCAGCTCATTTTGAGAAAGTTATCTAAAAGGATGTCCAAAGGATTTTTTGTGAAGTTTTCGAGTAATGTATTTTGTTTTAGGGCGGTGACTTGCAGCCCCAGATGGGCAAAATAATTGACCGATATTTCGTAAAAACGAATATTCCGTACCTCTAAATAATAGGGTGTCCTATGCCTCCTAACTAAGACTAAGCTTGTTCCAGGGTAGGATGTGTTGCCATTGCTATAAATTGAGAAGCAAGATTTGCGTATGAACAATGTTTGTTTTTTTTAAGCAATAACCAAGTTACTTTTTGCATGATTTATGGTAAGATTGTAGGCATTATTTATGGTCATCATCAAATCATCATTTTCAATGGCTTTTCGTAGGCTTTTTGAAAGTCGCGATTTAGAATTGTTTACTTGATATTGCCAAACTGTACACACGTATTATATATTACGTAACACGTGGGTACAGTTTGGCAATTTGGTGTGAATAACTTAAATTACTTCGGGTTCGGATTTCTTCCTTTTGTAGTACGCAACTCTGTGCGGATGCAAGGGATTTGCCCAATACGCACTAGGCGTTTATTTGGCAATGCCGAGTGTGCCCAGTCCACTGGCTGAACAAGCATTACAATGGAACACTGGATGTAGCCGGTGGCAAATGTAGTCTTCTTCTTTCTTCAGTGAGGTGTATATATTTTAAACTTCTATAAAATTTGGTCATTTAAATATGGTCACCGCAGCGCTAATCCAGGGATAGCCTTCTCTTTTTTTCCGTCCCTTTTAGACTTTTAATGCCTGCCTGCCTTTTTCGCTCCAGTTCGCCTTCTCAGCGCGGTGCTAGAAACTTTATGTGGCAAATTCATTTTGCCTTCTATATGATGCCAAATACCTCGATAGTCTTTGATTTTATTAGTAAAAGAAAAATCGCCGAATAAATCATTTTTATCTAAATTACTGAAAAGGCAGCTTCTTTTATATGTATCAAATTTGTAACAGCATAATAACTGAGGAGGTACGAGATTGTGTGCCAAAATAGCCGGTATCGCAAAAATCTTGGGTTGAAAGCGGTTTGGCGTTATAAATGTTTGCGGGTCGCATGATTCACGGGCCGAGCGCCAAAATTAAATGCCGGAAATGTTTTTAAAACGAGTTTTCCTCCCCCACCGCGCGAATTTACATCCGCTCCGCGCGCGTCGCCCGGCGAGTTAATACGAATTTATTTCGAGGCATTCACACCTGATGCCATAAATCCCGCCGAGCATATTTTTCTTTCACCTCCCTCTCGTATTTTTCAATCATTGACAATTGGAATATTTATCGCCGCTTTGCTTTTCGCGCCACCTTCTTTGTCGTTTAATTTGGGGGCCATTTTTTATTCCTTAATGCGAGCGCCTTGTAATTTATTCGCCCTCTCCGAGGAGAGTGCGAAATTTCGCAACGAGAGGGACCCCAATTGCTTCCACAACACTACTAGAGATTTATATCGCACGTTAAACTTGAAGGAACGTTAAATACGAGCACTTCTAAAGGGTATTTACGATAATTGACGCTTGCAATACAACGTAATAAATTAGTTAGAACGCCCGCAGAGGGGGTGATAACGAACAACCTACATCCAGTAATATTAAGTAATTTCAAGTTATTATTACTAGTTGCATGCCGTCTTCACTTGACCAAATCATATTTTGCGTGGTTAGCAATCAGGATGTGCACTATTTATTACAGTGATAAATAAAATTTCTTTCTTTCTAAAACTATATTATGAAGAACAGTAAGATTTTATTTTATCCTAAACGAATGCCGTAAATTCAACATTTACATTTATAATATTTATTTCAATTTATTTTATTGTGTTTGTGGTATCTATCCATATTTGTATATGCGTAAATATTTGTAGTTTTATATTTGTCGATTTAAAAATAAGTACTAACTATAGATTAAGTTGACAGTGCACACTTAATATCATCATTAAAAGTCTGCCTTAGAACAGGCCTAGGCCTAGTTAGGCGACTGTGTCAATCATTAAAAAAAATTACGTGTGGCACCCGGGGACTGCCGCGGTAAATCTATTGCATAGCATTTTTTAACAACTTATGCAATTATAATTATTTATTTATTTTATTTTTGCAGTATGAAGATTTTTTTTCTGATATCAGATAACTGCGCTCTATCGGAAAACGTTGAAATTATTCCGAATCGCTTCGGAATAATTTAAACGTCTTCCGATAGAGCGCCGCGCACGAATTTTATTCGATAAAGCAAACAAACCGGATATTATTCTTTGACTATTTGAAAAAAATCGTAGATAAAAAGATAGATAATTAAATTATCTTTAAAATGGTGCAGGTTTCATAATAATACGCCGGATAGTATTTGCGTAGTAGTCGTTTTTGTGTTCGGTTAGATCTAATTTCACAAATTAAATACGCTATGTAATATAAACAAAATCTAAAATATTAAAAGCTAAGAATATTAGGAAAATGTTCTTGTTTAATGTCTATTTTTTTCGAATCGTAAGCAGTACTCGTTTAGACGTAATTATCAATTTAAAATAATTAATTTTCGTTAAGAAATTTCTTCATTCGGTCGCCGCGCTGGCCTAGGCCCGCGATAAAAGCTATGCAATAGCTTAATAATGTCGCATCAATTTCTTGCTAACATCTTAATCAAATATGACATTAATTTTTTACTAGATGTGTTACTACTAAATAAATAAAATAAATAAATAGTAACATGAATTTTTACAATTATTCAGTGCCGCACAACCTTTTAGACCTACATTTTTACATCATTGCACAGAGAAATGTATATTTTTGTTTTTTTTTATTTTACTTTACATAATTATACATTCAAATGCATGAGCACAACAGAAAATAAATTGGCAATTTAGAAAATGCCATTGTATGCTTTTAACCCCTAGAGCCCCGATTGGCCAATATCGGCCAAAAAACGATTCAGCGTGACGGCCCCGTTTTAATTTTATTTTAATTTAATTTGTTTTATTTTATTATGTTTTATTATGTTAATATGTTTTATTTTAATTATGGATACAGTGGTTTGGCAGTAATTAATGTTTTGGTGAGACAGTGTCATAATGTTTTGGGACATCAACTTGGCAATCGGCTGAGGGGCCGAGGCCTGAAGGGTTAAAGTTATATACACATCTGTCCGAGCCCAGGTTACAAAGCGCATACATGAAACGGAAATGAGTATCTTTCAATTGTACTAAGCAAAGAGCAGCCGAGCCCGCCTTGCTAGGCACCCCTGTGTTAAGGCGAGCTCACTTCGGGAGTCCCACGAGAGTGTCACGGTTGTTGTCAAAGAAAGATCTAAGATAACATTTTTAAAATTATTTTTATTAAATTTAAAAAAAACACATAATATAATAATAATACAAAACCATTGAGGTTTAGGTATCAGAAAGTTAAATTAGGCAGTTATAAAAAATATTTTACTAATTCAATAAAATTTTACGGGAAAATAAACAACAGTAGATATTCTAAGAATAAAATGTTGTTACGCAATAACTTTAAAAAAAATTATTTAAAAATAGTCAATAATCAAAAGAATCGACAATAAATTTTCATAATATAACAACAATTAAAAACACGGTAGATAGAACAATATATTATTATTGAAAAATGCTTTGTGATTTCGCCTCCCGCCTCAAGATCGTGCCTCGCGGACATTAAAACATTAAAATTGGGAAAATCTATCCTTGTTAGTTTCAAATTATGTTAATGTTAAGTGCCTAGCGGGTTAATAATAATGGTTCTCTCAAATTATATTACCAACAAACTATTTTTGATATATAATATGCTACAATGAGATAAATATTACCATGTAATACACAGAAATAAGCATGTTTTAAAAGGGATTACGTATATAACTCGGACTGTGGTACATATGTACGTATGAAATAACATGACGCGTAACGGTGTTGGCGTCACGGTAGTTACCGTGCCGTAATGTTAAAACTAAATGTTATTTCATTACGTCGCGACCTTGGAATATCGCTTCTAACATGACAGCATGTAGTAGTAGCGTACGGTTATGTTAACTACAGTATACTGTTATTTTTGTATTAACCGTATGGAAAATATTGATATATATATATATATATATATATATATATATATATATATATATATATATATATATATATATATATATATTTATATATATATATATATATATATATATATATATATATATATATATATATATATATATATATATATATATATATATATATATATATATATATATATATATATATATATATATATATATATATATATATATATATATATATATATATATATATATATATATACATATATATATATATATATATATATAATCCAGTAATGTAGATTCAACAAAATTCCTTGTAATTCAACAAAATTACGATTGAAACATCGTTATTCTGTATAAAACCGTAATAACAAAAATTGTAATGTAAGAATCAATCCAATATTTTACTCATTGTATCACCGGCGCTTAATGGGGTTGCGAATTATTGCATTTTTATTACCAGACTGTGGACTGTATTGTCCCCAAGTCTCTATACTCACCTCATCTATCTATATCGTTATAACAGCCTGAGGTGTCGGGTTCGCCCATTGCAGACGACAGCTTCAAAGTGTTATCTGGTATTTTTCCCCAAAAAAAAAACATACTCTTTGTCGGTTCTGATCTTTGTCGGTTCCCAGTTTTATTCGACGCCATGTAAAAAAAATATTATCTCTGAATGTGTTCGACATAGCTATTTCAGAAATTCAAAGCCCTGATAGATTAGAGTACATTTATGTAGCAATATTTTATTAAATCCGTAAGATCTGTGGATTGCGCGCTCCTACTCATCGACGCGGCGCGGTGTGGCGTGGTACAGGACGAAAGTCCGCGAACTTAAATCAGCAGCTGTAATTGAGCGGTGCGGCGATACTTGCTCGGTCAGACAACACTCGTCGGCCATTCTCACGTCTCATAAAGATCGGCTCCGCATTATGCAGCGCGTAAATCAAACAGCATCCGTGCCGTATTATTACCGAGCGGCGTACACGCGGCCGCGGAATTATCTCCAACGTTTAACGTCATAAATCGAGAACAGCGCCGCACCGCCCTTACCGCCTCTGCCGCCCCGACTAGGGTTACCAGATAAAGCTAACACAATTAACAGGTTCATATTAGTAACAGCGAAGAAGAAAATAATGGGAATATTATAGACACCACTGGCAACTACATATATAGTGCAGTCACTTAAGTAAAAAAATGGGTCAATCTCGTAACGAGAGATAAAAAGCTGGAAACTCGAATACACCTTCATTTTGGCGTTCCAAAAGTTGTCTTAAAAGTCTCATAAAATATCGTGTCTGCGATCGAAAGTTATTATAGCTCAAAGGTCGCAAAACTCGGTTGTTCGGGATTATCTAGGTTTCTATAGCTCCAATGATGTTAACATGTATGATAAAAATTGTAGACCAAAAAAATTGCGACAAATTTTGTTTTAAACATTTTTTCATGCTCTCAACCGTTTTTAAAATAGAGGGAGGAGAGCGCTCAGCGCTCAGCTACACATATTGCAATGCAAGGTCAACTGTGAATCTCGGTGAATAATACCATGTATACAATATAAAATCGAAGACTATCGCGGTTGTTTGACATTATAAATATAGTCCAATCTACCCTGGACAACAGCGGCTGCAACGTCACCTAAACGTCGAGTGCTACAAATTTCAAGCGGTAAATTCGTTTCTATCCTATTTATAACCAAGTATACAGTTATTTAATCATTAATATATCATTACTAATGAATAATTTGTATTATTTATTAGTTATTACATTGTATTTAATAATATTTTATGTATAAGTACTTTGTGTGATTAAAAACTTATTAAATGAAATACTTATTGTATATCCTAATTTCATATTAATTTATTGAATCTAGATTTTAAGTAGAAAAATAATTGACTAAGTTTGTCTTTAAAATGTGTAAACTCTTAAATACTTATTTTTCTATTAATATTATAACTGGGAAGGCGGACCCTTATAACACGACCTTTTTCTATAAATTATATACCTGAGAATGCGTACCCCTATATAACATGATCTTTTTCATTTATAGTTAGTTCATGAGACGTCAGATGTTCAGTTGTAAAGACTGGTATTTTTCGAAGGACCACTTTCTAGTAACTGAATTTATTCGCTATTCTAGTTGATCAGTTTGATCTAATACAGTCGCTGTCATAAATGTCGCTGCCAATTCGCCAAGCATACTTCGTATACTTCATATACTTCAAATTTAATGGCGTATACTTCGAATACTTGAAATTTAATGGCGTTATATTCCAAGAGGTAAACAATTTATCACTGGCACGGCAATTTCTCTATTCAACTTTCTTAATTTATGATGAAGTGCGGCCCTTGTTTTGAATAACTATGTAACAACTAAATATATTAAATGGAATAAAAACACCACTGCCGTTGCAAAAATTGAACTACTTTATTTATAATTATTTTTATTACGGTTTTTTATGAAATATTTGTGGTTATGTATTATTATTTGTGGTTATTATTGTGGTTATTATTATTTGTGGTTATGTATATTATTTATATAGATACATATAATATGTTTTCGGAATATACTCAATCAAGCCTTTCATTTGACACTAAATTAGATATAATTATGTTAATTTATTAACCTTTGGAGATTTTGACATTTAGACAATTATTTACTTAACCCCTAGAGCCCCGTTTGGCCAAAACACGACTCAGCGTGACGGCCCCGTTTTAATTTTATTTTAATTTATTTTGTTTTATTTTATTATGTTTTATTATGTTAATATGTTTTATTTTAATTATGGGTACAGTGGTTTGGCAGTAATTAATGTTTTGGTGAGATAGTGTCATAATTCAATTTATTTACTAATTTTTACTAAAATTTTTTGGGACATCAACTTGTCAATCGGCTGAGGGGCCGAGGCCTGAAGGGTTAATAGTTAGATAGTTAAGGTACCCTATGACACTCGGGATGACATAAGGATTCTAACAATACCAAATACCTCTAAGTCAGATTGATCGTTTAAAAGTTATGGTGGATTAAAAACCTGAAAAAATAAATAAATGAACCCTGAACATATAACTTTTTTTAGACAGCCGTGTAAAAAATAATATTACCTGAGCTCAATTTGGGAACTGACCGTTTCGAGTAGCTTTCCGAAGGTCTGACAATGCGGACCCTTCCTGCTATAGTAACTAATCTATTTGAAAAAAATATTTTATAATTATGCGGTATATACTCTCTATCATAAGCCTTAATAGTATGATACTAATTAAAGTTATTTAATTGTTTTCCGACATGTCTCTTTATTCCACATGCATATGTACGACGTAATCGATTTCAGAGTAGATGGCAACTGGAGCTGTCAACTACAACGGGCAAACCCGTCACCTCATGAAATTTAAACGATATTAGATCGTTCTGTCTCCTGTGAGGTGAGCGTAGAAGACGTGGGACGAAAACAGTCCACCGTCTAGTTTAGTCACTCGCCCGTCAGAGAGCAACGCCTTATGGCGAGGCACCGGGAAAGGTAACCAGCGGGTAGCCTCGCCTCCTGACTACCAGTTTGGAAAGATATCATCGTCTGGAATTAACCATCAGGATACCCCCTACCCCTGACTGGTTACAAAAACGAGGTCGCTTACACAGACCTCTTTCTTACATAACGGTGATACAGTGTCCAACGAATCATCGCAGATCTCGGCATCCTTTGCCCGGCTCTTTACCCGGTATCGGGTAGCCGAATGATCGTTTCAAGAGCAGATGCCGTAAAGTTAAGGCGACGCTAATGGCTGAATTAAATTTACCTTCTACGTGTGATAGGCGCGGGAGGGGTAAGGCGAGGCGGAGCGAAAGACGTTAAGGGTATTTCTTATGCGTTGTCTTTATGCGCCATGTCACTATTGCGTCCTGTGATCTCAACTCACGGCCCGCGGTCTAAGGCCGCTATGCAAATTCATCCAAAAATCTTGCAAATAATCTTGCTATCTTGCTCTGGAACTAAAAAACTGAAATCGCGCTTGTCAATTTTTTTTTGTTTTTTGGAAGGTTATAATAGAAAAATAAAAAATAGAAGAAATATAGCATCGCCACATTTTATACATTTACTTGGTACGTATTACCAATATACATGTATGTAGTTTCAACATGTTTACCGCTATAGATTCCAAGAAAAATGCTAATTACAAAAAGGTGATGACTTTACATTTTATTTATTTTTAATAAGAAAAAAATCAAAACATTGAAATTCGGCATCTTAGGACGAAAGGTTGAGAAATTTTCTATAAGATTCATATTTTTATTATTATTTAAATGCACGCGGGAATAACGTAAATTTGATTGCAACATGTCAGTTTTCACTGTTTGAGAGAGGTCATCAACAACTCACCCCGCTCTATAGGAATCAGTACAGTTTCCAGGCTCCCCGACTGTCAGTCGGAATGCACAATCGATTGGCTGACGCCGCACGGCGCGCAAACAGTCCAGCAGCTACCGAAGGTTGACTCCTAGGGGAGACTGGCGAGCAGGTCAGAGTCCTACCCGGGCTCGCGCTTCTGCGTGAAGGCAGAAGGGTGCTGACCCGTGAGATTGGCCGATCCTTATACAAAATAGGTCTTAGTGACCGAACTGCAACAGGGTCCATTAGCTCCCCATTAGAGCAGATGGCAGTAAAGTATTGTTTCATTTAGCAATAATCGGTTTGGTTCTCAGTGTCTTTCTAGTTCATTTCGGTGTCTTTGTAGTCTGTCCTTGGCCAACGTGTTTCAGACACCCGGCAACCCTGGTCTGTCGCGAATCGTGCGATGCGCGCGCTCTTTGATAAATCAGGAGCCGTCTCTTTATTGTTTGTTCGAATGCAAGGCAGCGACGACGACCCCGACGCCGCCGGAGATTGAAATATCTCTGGCTCTATCCGCCGTTCGATCGCCTGATTTATTGCTCCTCTGCAATCGCCTTTGTGCACGAGACTTTACACTTTTATGCTTTCTACAGGCGCCTTAAACTATTGCGGCCCAATGCACTATCGCTTTTCCCTCTCGCTAATTTGAATCTATTAAGAATATTCTACAGTTGGCTTTTGGTATCAAAGATCAACATACAATGATTTAGGTATGTGCATCTTGTCATCAATGAATTATTTTAACTTTCCCCGTACTAGGGAAAGTATTGTGAACGCGCTAAAAAAAATCGAAAATATCCATTTTGACAGCACCTGAGACGATTTGGACCATTTCCAGACTGAAGTTTGCCTGTGAGTCTGTCTATCTGTGTGGGTATTTGTGTGTGAAATCATCTCAACCGGATATTTGGCATGCAGGCATCATTCGATCATCGCAAGAGTTGAAAAGATTTTATTTAAAATGGGTTCACCAAAGGGCGTGCTACTCAGACTAGAAACTCGGTACACAGATGCTTTGTTGGGCCGAAATCACTTGTGATTTCGGTTGGAATATCTTTTACAAAAGCGATGCATTTTTTTTAAAAAACGCCGTATTTAAGAAAATACTACATAATTTTTGAAAAAAAACCATTTTAATATCACGAAAATCCTACAAAATAGTAAAATATTCTACTTTTGTGGGTGGTTGCGAGGGGGATGGGGTTTGAAGGGTTTGGCTGGCGAGGGGGGGAAGGGGCGTTGTCTGCTTGTCGGGAAAATCTTGGAGTGACACAATCGTTTTTTTTGTAATAGTTGATACTATCAAATCAAATCAAATCAAATTGTTTATTGTCTTAAAATCTAATACATAGTTGTATAGACAGTAGTATTACATTTGGCCGTGATAACATTGAATTCTTTTTTAATGATCAAATTCTTCTACTACTAATCAAAACGTAAAAGGTTACTCGTAAGAATGAAGAAGGTATTATTGTAGAATAAAATCGAGTCTCACCATTTAGTTTACCAGATTAAAAACACAGAGTAAATTATTCTTTAAAATACCGATAAAAATAGGTTTTTTTAGTATAAAATTAATAAATGTAATGTAAAAAATAACAAAAAAAAGTGACGGTTGTCAAAAAGTAAAATAAAATGTCTTAGTGATTATATTGTAAATAAAAATAGTCAAGTTATAATTAATATGTGCCTACCTAATAATAAAAAATAGTTAATACGTTTTAGTCAAATTGAAAATCGTTTTAAAACCTATTACAGAAAGAGATATAGTCGAGATGCAGACAGTTTTTAGAGATCGTTAATGTCGTACAATTCTCTTTCAATTAGATATAATTTGAGTTTATTTTTAAATTGGAGCATTTTTCCTTCGCGGCATATATTTTTTATACTAGAGGGTAGTTTATTGTAGCATATAATTCCGACGTAGCTCGTACTCCACTATCCATTTCAGTCTCGTACTGCACTATCCACTATCCACTCCACATTCCACTATCCATTCGTACCTTTCAGATAAGAAATTCATTTACCTTCCTGTTGAGTTTGTATGTTATTGTTTAATCATGACGACTTGTATATAATTTTACATAAGTTGTTGTTCTATATACTCCATCGTTGTTCTATATACATATTCCTGTTTGGTCCCGTTTAACCGATTTGCTTTTACCCATCCAAAAACTCTACGGTCATGTAACTAATCAAACCATTTATGATTAGCCATTTATTTCTTTACCTGTAAATCCTGCAATGCTCGGGAGAAAAAACAAAATAACCTCAAGAAAACTTTAATAGAACACAAAATATTATTTTTTCTTTCCATGCACTGAGAAAAATATTTGACTGATTCTTACATTACACTTTTGTTAATACGGTTTTATATAGAACTAGATGACCCGGCGAACTTCGTACCACTTGATTCGTACCACTTCGTACCAATTGATTTGATTGTAACTCTTCATAAGCGTTTATTGATCTTAATCAACCTTCCAAATCCGATTCATTGAAATCTATAATATGGCCGAATCATGTACGGTTTGAGTTTTTCGGCTGTTTCGACTTTTCCGAATTTTTCGACTTTTTGCATTTTTTTTTCATTTTTCGACTTTTTTGACTTTTTTAACTTTTCGACTTTTTGAAATTTTACACAATCGCACGGAATAAATAACAGTTATATGGATGGCGCAGCTGTCAAACAATAGGATCGCCGCGAACGCCATGGCCCATTTCCCAAAATGACCAATTTCAATTTTTTCGATTTTGACTTGTTTCTTTGAGTTTTTCCTAAATATTTTTTTTGTAAACCACCCCTGAATCAAGGCAAACAAAATAAAAAAATAATAATTCAAATCGGTCGAGTCATTTCCAAATTCCTGCGAGACTAACGCACGGCGATTCATTTTTATATATAAGATAATAATCAATCGTAATTTCGTTGAATTACAAGAATTTTGTTGAAACTCCATTACTCGGTAACTACTGTCACGACAACACCTTTACGCGTCATGTTACGAGTTATATACGTAATCCTTCTTGAAACTTGCGTATTTCCGTGTTACATATATTATTATCAGTGTGTTTATCTCGTTAGGTATAAAATTTTGAGTTGTAAGTTGTCAAACTATCTGCATAGTTTGACATCGTCAGTTCTAGGATCTGGCTGTTAAACCTGGTACGCTTATTTGAAAACAAATAATATGCAATAATTAACGACTAATTTACTAATATTTTGTAGTATTAAAGGAGATAAGAAATAGATCCTTCATTTCATGTAAAGTGGTTGATCATACAATGCACAGCTAATTACTACGTCACATAATTATATCATTATGTTTCATTACTAACATTACTAGATAAGTCATGAATTTCACTTAATCGAATGTGACAATCAAATGAATTAAAGTTCTGATCTACGGTGACTTTTCGTTATGGTACTCGCTGGGTTTGCTGTTGGCTGCCTCAAAGCAGTCGAAGTTTCGCGATGTCTAAGGCATTCGTTGGCTTGTAAAAGTAATTTGACAAGCGAATGAATGTTAATTTCCGTGGCGGCGCGTCGCTAAAGCCAATGGTGAATTGCCGCTTTCGAGCAAAACAACGTCGCTTTGTCCCTTTGCGGTTGTATTGTGACTGTCTCGCATTTTTGGCATTACTGGCGCTAATGGCCTAGCCAAGGGACGACAAGCTCGTTTTTATTTTATTCGATGTAATATTTTGCAGACTTAAAATAAAACATTTGATCTGAATCTCAATGTCCTAGTATCCCAGAAAGGATGGTCACATGCTTTCTCGGTCGCACATGCCCGCTGCCGGCGAGACGCTCTCTGGCTAGTGAATTCTCCGACCATATCACACGAGCTCATAGTGGAGGAAGCGTGGTGGCGCTTGTGTTAGTTTAGCGCTGCAACTGTCTGTAGAATCTTTCTTCTATTTGTATCTGACTCTTTCACTATGGAATAATTAAGCTTTAATTTAATTTGTGATTCACAAGTATATACAGTAAAATGGAAACTATATAAAATTAAATTGTCATAGACAAAAATCTGTTGCCAGTGATTTACTGTAATGCCAACTAACTAGGCTATGGCCTGTTCTAAGGCGAACATTCAAATTTTAAAAAAAAGTATATAATCTATATAAAATTAGGTAAAATAAAAAAATAAAAAAAATATAATTACGTTGATATTGTCGATAATATTGAAACCGATACCCACGGTATTGTGTTTGTCGCGCTGACAAATCGTGCTGACACACTAATGTGGCGGCGACATACCCCATAGATTTTAGTAATGATTCATTTAATTTGCTTGATCGTACGAGCCCTTGTTGAACCCCCCCCCCCCCCCCCCCCCCCCTCCCCCCGCACAAATATCAGGCGAATGGCGTTGGTAACAATAACTGTCCGACACCTGAACTCGCTGTTTTCGACAGCCCCAGATAAAGACATATTTCAAATATCTCACCATAGGTATTCCTTGTGTTTATTTTTGACTACCTAAGTTTTCAAGTATATGATGGAGTATACCCATATTTATCCATAAAATACGTGGCTAGTGGGATATTAGTATTTAATTTTATTAGAATGTAAAAAAATGTAAACAAAAAGATGCATTGGATAAATCTTTAAATTGTTTAGGCAGGATAAAATAAACTAACTAAATTAATTAATTAAATAAACAAGTAAATCACTAGTTGAATTCAGGTGTACCGCTCTGGATATTGTTTTTAACTCTTAACCTTCCGTGTACAACTCTTAACCTTCCAGTAGTTAAAAACTCGTAATAATTCTTAAACAATAAAGACGTGCGAGTTTGTATTCCCAGTAACTGCAAATGCGACTTGCTGTTTCGATCAGTGCAATTCATTCAGTCCGGTATCAGTCTCAGAGCGCGCGACACGTGAGTAAAGTGCACTTGGGTATCACGCACCCCATCTTGTATGACTTCTTACTATGAGTTTATAAGAAAAGACTTAATTAGTAGTTCATAAGTTGAAGGAAACGTTGAGTTTTTTTTTAAAATTAAAGTCTATTAAAATGTAAAAATAAATATGTGTTTTACTTAAACCTGTTCATTATTAGTTATTACAATAAATTTCTTATTTCTTAATAACTGCCATAAAGTATTATTTTAGTTGATTGCATTTCATTTTATTTTGTATGTCTAACCCTACCTAGTATGGCATGTGGAATTTAGTTACATAGTATACAGACAGTTACATAGTTACATAGTATACAGGTTAAATTTAAGCCTTACGGCATCTTATTATTGCTGCAATTATTATTATTATGGACGACGACTTATTGAATGAAGAACGCACCTGGTCTGCTGTGAATGGCATCACTAACAAAATGTACAATCCCGCCGCAATCGGTGCGCTAACATAAAACCTTACTATGCCTTTTCCTATCAAAAGCAGTCTTAAATAATCATGAGAATATATGACGTTGAAGTGATCGCACTCGATGACACACATGTGCCAAGTCGTAAAACTCGCCGGTAATGGTTTAATCAGCGAGTTCGCGATAGGAATAAATATACGGCCGGCTTTGACGGAGTGGAGCGGCTGTGCAGCGTAATAAAAATCGCATAAAAATGGCGCTTTCGTTGAGCGAAACCAGCGCGAGCGGCATAAAAACGTCTGAGCGGAACAATAACTCTGAGCCCGAGGGATGCAGTGGAGGAATCGAATCGATTAGTCGATAGGGTTGGGAAATTACAAGATATCTATATAAACAACCTGAAACATCAATGTGGAATTCAGTGGCGTAGGTAGGTGATCAAAGGCGATAAGATAATTGGGCCTTCGTCACCCAATTACTCAAATCAAAACAAAACTAATTGAATTGAAATAAAAAATGTTTATTTACTAATAGTTAAACCAATCATTATTATTTAGGCACATTACAGTCAAACAAAAATCGACGCATGCTATTTTTACTCAATTTTCCGAAACTTGATATTTACGAAGCTATCGATGGCTCTACTCGCACTGAATTTGCGACATAGTAGGAGTAGTATAACAAGCTCTGGAGATTTCGGTTTGAACAAAAATAGGTCCAAATAGTCCAAAATATCCCTTTGGGTAGCTTTTATTTAATTTCTTCCCTTTTCAGTTGTTTTTGCTCAAAAGTGCGACAACAATTTTCTTCTTCCATGTTTTTTTTTAAGTTGTAATTTTGTCACCTACACATACAGTTCACAAACACAATAAAAAAAAATTAACAAATTAATCAAATGCTTTTTGTTTTGTGCTTATTGAAACAATACCGCAATACGCATAACCCACGCATGCATATACACGAGACGATCATCGCTAACAGCCAGCGCCAAAATCCTGGTCGTTTGCTGTTTTGCGCCAGAAAGAGACAAAGATACACTATCTCGCTCGGCGATGCAGTTCGCGAAACGACATTGCTCGCATTGTAGTAGTACTACCAAATTCCGCTAAATGGATTTTTTATAAATAGTTCTACTAGTTGCATCTAGGTGGCTTTTTTAAACAAACTGAGATTTATTACAAGCTTTCATTTACCTTGCAATGTTTGTCAGTATGTTTGTTTAGGTCAAATCTTCCAAGCAGAATTAGAACCAAAGTTAGCTGACATAGCTGCTACAACCAAAGTTGGCTCGGGACAGAATTTTAATAAAAGCTTGTTTTTAAATATGTATAAATTGTTACTATTAACTTATTTTAAAAAGAAGAAATTGTAAAATATTGTTATTACTTTAATTAGACCAACAACCAAAAGCCCCCTGGTGCGCTGCACCTCCTAGCACCTTAGTAGCTACGCCACTGTTAGAATTGCTCTTGTTTGTTTGTTTGTTTCTATTCCCACAATTTCTTATAACCTTCCCTAATATGAAATGTTTATACAAGATATAAACAGTATATGTGCGTGTAATATGTGTGTGTGTTTTGTTATTTCATTCGATTTACGTAATTAAAATGCAAATACCTTAATTTTATCGCAATGGAAAATGTGTTGTATCTTGAGCATGCTTTTGGAAATACCGCGTAGACCACCTGGCGTTTGACTAATTATACCATACCCAACGCCTTCAAAACTACCTCGAGGAGTCTATTTATTAAGTCAGTCTATTTAACTCTGTTTGCGTTACTCACGGTTCGTCGAGTAACATCCCCGACTCAAACTGACTCACGGGTCAGACGGATAATTCTCTCCAAATAATAGTAATTGTTCTCTAGTAATACATAAAAACGGAGCTGGCATAGAATTAAGCGACTAGAATCGGCCCGATTATAATATTATTATTACACTTCTGGTTGACGATCGATGGACCCCGAACTAAAGACCAGCTGCGCTAGGCTTAGTACAGCTAACCGCATGCAAGCGTGCACCTTACCACCTATTCCTTCGTGATTTTGTTTTTTTTCTAGGAATAAGTTTATTATTTTCCTAGAGAGACAAAGTTCTTTAACGCGATAAAAAGGGGATTTGGCTAAAAGTCCATAAATACAAACTTTCCCCGCATGTAGGTAAACAGTGAAGTCGTTCCGATTCCGATTTCTCGGTTATTTTGGAGTGAAATGTTTTGTTCCTTATAAGTCGTGCCTTTATGTGCCTTTTAAGCCTTTTGGGATCGAATGGGCCCTGATGCAGTTAGGCCACTAAGACTAATGCGTTTAGGGCCGGTCAAACTCACGGGTCAATAACAATCCAGCGGCCTCTACGCAGAAGTGCGAGCTCCGGTAGGATTCTAGCTTACCGGTCGGTTTCCCCTAGGAGTCAATCTTCGGGCTCTCCTAGACGGTTTGCGCACAGTGAGCGTCAGTCAATCGGTTGTGCATTCCGACCGACAGCCGGGAGAGTCTGGAAACAGTACGGTCTAAGGTGTAAACAACCAATCGGCTACCCGATATTGGGTGAACAGCCGGGCAAAGGATGTCGTGGTCCGCGATAGATTTGGTAGACACCGTATACGTAAGGGAGAGGACCGCGCAAGCGACCTCATTCATGTAACCTGTCAGGAGGTAGGAGGTATCCTGATGGTTAATTCCAGAAGGAGATATCATTCCAAATGGTAGTCAGGGGGCGAGGCTGCCTCGTTGTAAGGCGTTGGTCTCTGATAGGCGAGTAGCGTAACTACACAGTGGACTGTTTCATCCTAAGTCTTTTACGCTCACCTCACGAGAGATAGAACGATCTAATACGAGGTGACGGGTTCGCCCATTGCAGTTGATAGCTCTAGTTGTTCATTTAAAGCCATCTCGCATAAACTGTATTGGGTATTTGAGCAAGGTTGATGTGGAAGTGTATGACGAAAGGCATTAAAATACAATTTCATCATCTCAGCAATCCAGTCATATAATATTATTTTCCAGCGTGTTGGAGGAATGCAAAGTCACCAAATATAGTCCAGCCATTCTGACATTGGAAGCCAACGGCATGAGCCATACTATTTTTGACACAATCTCCTACCAAGAGTTACTTATTTTTCCAATCTAGCGATATTTTGGCTGGATCAAGAAAGATTTTTTTCGGGAAGTCTACGCGGGCTTGTAAATTATTTGATTTAATATCGCATCTTAATTCCTGTTTCGGATACTCTTGAGTTAACATAGATCAAAGAGGGCAGTTTTAGTTCCATCTCAAAGTATGTTTAGATGTGAAGAGCGAGGAGGTTCAGCTTGTTTAGGTAGAGAATGCCAGGATTTAAAATTAGCTGTCAACAGCGCATTTAGACGGACACCTTTAGAGTTTATAAGGCGATAAGCGAGGGCTGAAACCCTGCACCATCGAATAGTAACTGCAGTATCTAAACTTTTAAAACTTTCATTATTTTGGAAAGATCTTGTGTTCGCTAGGTTATGCAAGATATCGATTTTTTTCTTAATTTCATCGCGACCTCCTTATGCCGCGCCGCGGCGTTCACGCGTTCTCTCATTGTTTCGACGTTTCTCGAAATTAAAAGCGATCGCCGTTTGCTGCCGATAAATCAAAAAACGATAAATTTGTCGTCCGACGGACGGGTTTTACAGGCAATAAGTCAATCTGGGTTATGAGTTTTCGTATACTACCTCGCGCGTTCAAAATGCCGAACAATGGCATGACATCACGTGTGGGCAATAATTCAAAAAACGCTGCTGCTGCGCATTCATTTTGGCGTGTGTTTGTATCGGGTTTCTATTGTTGGCGGTTCTGGAAAAGACGGGTTTCTTGCTGTAAAATATATAAATATCGAAACATCCCACTATGGACACTCTTTATCGATAAAGAAGTTATTAAGATGTTATTGTGCAATACTCTAATACAAAATTTTAGTTCATATAGTTTAAAGTCCAAGAGACTATTTTCCATCATTTACACTTTTAACTGTACACTTTTCTGTCATCTTCTCTTCATGAGCAGCACTCAGTTTCTTCTATTTGTTGTGTGCCATCTACTTTAAACTTGATCAGCTTCTGAAACTAATTTTGGGTCTACGCTTTAGGCAAATTAAATAGTTTTGAATAAAGTATATTGTGTATAATACCTCCCAAAGTGGTATGGTTCCAGTGTTAAAAATCTCGATGCTCATTTATCTGACTGCTGCGGTTGCTCATATGCTGCAAACCTTTTCTGTTGGGGCAACCCTGTGGTCTATTAATGAACTACTCATGTCGTCTGTTGCTGAATATTTGTCTCATAACTGGCAATTCGTTCGTAGTAATTCGTTCTTAGCGATAGCATGACATCACATGTAGGCAATAGTTAAAAAAACGCTGCTGCTGCGCATTCATTTTGGCGTGTGTTTGTATCGGGTTTCTATTGTTGGCGGTTCTGAAAAAGACGGGTTTCTTGCTGTAAAATATATAAATATCGAAACATCCCACTATGGACACTCTTTATCGATAAAGACGTTATTAAGATGTTATTGTGTAATACTCGTTCTTAAGCCCGTAATAAAATTTTAGTTCAATTTGTTTAAAGTCCAAGAGACTAATTGCCATCATTTACCATTAAAATATGTAGGTGTTCCCTTCTTCTTCTTCATCATTATAACTGTACTCTTTTCTGTCGTCTTATCTTCGTGAGCAGCACTCAGCTTCTTATTCCATTGTTTTGTGTACCATCCTACTTCAAACTTGGTCAGTTTTCGAAACGAATTCTAGGTTTACGCTTTAAGAATAAAGAAATAGTTTCGAAAAATTGTATTGTGGCATTCCACGTGTGCACTTCCACGTTGGCATATTTCCAGTGTTAAAAATCTCGATACACATTTATCTGACCAATATTCAATATATATTAGTATTAACTAGCTCATTTGCTTCAAACCTTTTGGGGCAACCCTGTGTTATATTATTGAACAACTCAAGTCGTCTATTACTGAATATTTGTCTCGTAACTAGCAATTCGTACGTAACAATTCTCCTTTATGATTTTCATTGCGATGACCGTTTATTAGCAGACAATAAAAACCTTCCGTTATTTGCGAGTAACTGGTTTTATGTTACGGTCTCATTAATACCATAGATTACTGTGCAGTAAAACGAATGTTATTTATTGATATTGCGTATTGTAATGACGACAAAGCTTAGCAGTACCTAAGTGGAAAACATTCACTAGATACCAGACGTATCCAGAGGGGACACAAGGGACGCGTCCCAACGAATTTTTTTTTTTTGTAAAACTAAAGTGGAGAAAAATTAAGAATCAGGGAGAATCCGCGACTTATGTACCTAGTGTCAGGCACATTTCCAGAGAGGGAGGAGGGGGGGGGGGTAGTTTGGATTGAGTGTCCTCCCCTTCCCCCGAAACTGAAGTCTACATGCAACATGCTTTCGGGCATAACGTCAGAAGTTATAATAATAATATACTCTTTATTTGCACTTAATCATGATACAAAAAGGCGAGCTTATTGCCACATGGCAATGTCTTACAACTAACCTAATTACAGTGGTGAATGCGCGCATTGTGGAAATAAAGATTATAACATTCGTCTGTATAAAATGCACACCACTAAAGGTATTCAAATCTAAGAATGCCCGAGGAGAGGAAATTGGGAGAGGAAGAGGAGAAAAAGGGAAGAAATGGTTACTTCTATAGGTAAGCATCTCCCTGTGATATAAACGCTTTAAAGATAGTCGTACGGGACGGCGTGGACGGCGAAATAACAATGTCATTGACCAAATACCTAGGTTATAACGAGTTATAACGACACCTTGCTATTCCGTCTCCCATGGAGTGAAACGCAAAGACGTTGTGGACAACACAATCCACAGTCAAACTACGCTAACACCCATTAGGAGCAATGCCTTAGCGCGAGGTACTGGGAAGTGTCTACAAGCGGGCTATCCTCGCCCCCTTACTACCACATTTGGACGAATGTCTCCACTCTTTAGTTTGGTCACAGATTCAACGTCAATTGCGCGACTTCTAGCTAACGCTAGAGTTAGTTCCAATTTGAATTTATTATGGACCGAGGGCACCTTTGCCCGTCGAGCTCACACAGGATCGGGCGGCCAGCGGATCGTTTCTCAGGATAGATGATTCCAGGTAAACATCTACCCCCGCTTCTTAGGAAATGTACATCTCCAGATCGGTTAATCTGAGACTGGAATAACCATGGGTGGTTTTTGCCCGATTGCACAAACGCTAGTGCAAGATGTTGCAAATGTTTGCAAACGCAAATGCGAGCTCTCACACAGCACGTCAAACAGTTGATTATTTAAAGAAGAAAAGCATTGCATTAATCTTATTCACATGATTTATCGCCTAACAATTCCTTCGTGTTGACAAACGTGAAACAAAATATGCGTAGCCAGCGATTATCTTTATATCGAGAACCTGTTGAAGACTACAAAAACCAGTTTTAGAGATACTACTCAAAAACGGTTTATTTTCCAAGAAATGGTTTTAACGCAAGCAAAAGAGTCTAAATCTTAAAGGAAAATAATTGAAGAAAAAAAACGGGGGGGGGGGGGGGGGTGAGGGGTTGACCTTCTCTTCATACCAAGTCGCTGGCCCTGTTGCCAAACAGAAAAAAATGAATTTATTCCTATATTACCGTTTTGTTATTACGGTTTTATACAGAATAATGTTGTTCCAATAGTAGGTAATTTTGTTGAATTACAAGGAATTTTGTTGAAACTCAATTACTCGATTATATGTTTTTCCATGCTCCTTACGGGTAATACTAAAATAACGGTATAATGTAGCTTCAACATGATTTTTGTAAGTGACTATAGCCTTACGGTTGTAATAAAATGCTGTCATGGTAAAAGCAAGATCTCTTTGTGCGCCGTAATTAATATGCGATGTAGATACCATGCCCTTGACATGGTAACTACACCGTTAGGAGTCATTTTGATACATACGTACGGACCACAGTACATGTTATATACGTAATCCTATTTGAGACATGCGTTATATTTTTCTCAGTACCTACAATATAAACAATTATAGTGAGTAATGAAAAAAGAAATTGCACTATCCTGGTTTATAATATTGTACACACGTAAAGGTTCCGTGTCTTCGTGGCTTTCAGGCAGTAAAGCGAAATGTATTCGCGCGCGGAGGGAGTGAGAGAAGCAGGACAGGAGAGAAAACAAAGTGTCGTCGATGGGGTGACGTTGACGTACGGCAGCCATTGAAATCCCGCACCGGTTCGGCGCAGGAGCTTCACCTCTGATGGAAAAATGAAAACATTAAAGGTGATTTATAGAACGTCGACGGCGGCAGGCCTGAAAGCAGCCCCGACATAACTCGTGAGCTGTGACGGCTCGGCGCGCTCGCGCTCCAGACGAATTACTGGCACGTCAACGCGGAGACGGAGTGCTCTATGTGGCTGCTTATAGACAATGGGGATAGTCCAAAGGTTTGATTTACTGCTAATGATCTGTGGTGACCAAAGGGTGGCCGTTTCACAGAAGCGCAGGCTCTTACAAAGACACGCGCTCGTGCTGCACAGTACCAACAAATATTTAAGATAATTGGTAGTAGGTATCACAGATGTTGTTTTAATTATAATATTTCTTTTTTTTCTTTACTCTGTTTATAACTTTAGTACGTAAGCTAAAACTTGTATATATTATAATGATAGATAGTAAGTGAATTGTTGATATTTATTTGATTAAATAAACGGTTCACGGGGTGCCGGAGGGGGTAGAAACGAGGAGAATCTTCCTCCATATCTCCCTTCGTCTACCCCTCACGTAATACCCCTCTGGTACGCGTGAGGTTGTCGATGCACGATATCCCGGGCAGATAAAACGACCCATGTCGTTAGAACTGCCCGCGTGGTGGGCGGTGTTTCTCCCCCCTCCTGTCACCGAGTAGTAGCCTAATAATTAAAAAAATCTCAGATGTCGTAATTTGCTCTTACTTTTCCAATCATCGCAAGTATCTAAGTAGGTAATTTGTTTTGCAATAAAAAATAATGTTTGCATCCTTATCGTCGCTGACAAAAGTTTGTGCTCTCGAATTCGTTTTCGATCATTTCCGCTTGAGTAATCCCAGTGTCGGTTAAAAGGCACTTCCCGTATAGGTGATATTAGCGTTCTGCTTAAAATTATATATTGGTAGGTAGCCAAAGGCCCGATATAAACAAATATCTATATAGCAATATGTTCTATATAGCGAGAAATCGATGGACGAACTTGGGTAAAAAAAATAAAGAAGCTTTTGCTGTGTTGGTCATAATAATCGCAATGAATATATACGAGTAAAATGAAAAAGCTTAATCTCATAGTCAAAGTAGTGTAGAAAGAAACTTTCAAAATTGACTAGTTTTTTTTCTAAAATTCTGCACAAAATAAATTTATAGGTTTTAACGTTTTTTTTTAGAATTTTTTAGAACCATTTAAAGGATTCATCAGCATAATATAGTATGAATTAACACTGTTATCCTATATTTTAAAATCAGAATCTGAATTTTTGTTGTAATTTTGGCTCGTTTTTATTACAATATATAGAAGATAATAAAATAAAGAAATAATGTTATGAAACTTTATATAATCTATAATAATCTTATGACCTTTATCTGACGATACATATAACATAATTAAAACATTTGTATGTTACTATAACTTTATTGTGATTATGTTAGGATGGTACCTCACTTCTGTAAACATAAAAACTTAGCTGCATATTGAGTAGCCCACAAAAAATAACTACTACAATGACCAGAAAAAAATCTATGTCCATCTTATGGCTGGCTTAACCCCGCCGTGTTTACAACTGATTTTAAACTCTCATCGATTAGTTTGTTAACTGCCCTGGCAAATCCTGTCTGCGGCCAGCATTCGGTCTGTCACTCTCAGCCCGTATCGGTGTCGTTAAATCCGTAATGAGAAGTTCGCGGCGAGCGAGCGAGATTGGCCGCACTTTGGACGTATGGGCATGTCGTTGTAACTACGTAGATTAAGTTGAATTCAATAATATTAAAGACCGTTGTTGTAAATAGCGTCAACAGGACGAAAATAGCAATGTAATTATATAAAATCGCACCAAAAGAGCCTTTTTTTTACGGCATTTCAAAACCTTTATTAAACGATCAAAAAGGATGTGTTCAGGTTTCATATATGTATGTTTTCCGTTGTTTTATTCCATCATAACTTTTAAAAGCTTAAACCGATTTAAAAGTATGTGGTATTGTTAGAATCGCTATGTTATCCTGAGTTTCGTAGGATATTAACTGTCCAAATACCAAGTAAGTATAGCCTAAATGTCCAAATGTCCAAATGTCAATAAATTAAAATAAATATATTGTGTTTAGTATCAAATGAATGGTCTGATTGAGTATATGCCAGAAATATACATGTATATATATGGATAAATACATAAAACGTATTAAAAGTAATTATAATTACAATAGTTGAATTTCTGTAACGGCAGTCGTGTTTTTTAATCATTTTATATAATAATATATTTACTTGTTCTTTAAATTCAACAAATGTCTCCTTAACTGGAGCAGAATAATAATTTGTAAACGCAATACTTCGCATAAATCACTAAATATCTCTCGCAATTCATATTTATTTATATAAACCTTATATTCTCAATTATTTTCTTTTCTTTAGGAAATTACATAATTTCTAAAATAAACTAACAATAAATGAAATGTTAGTTATTGCAACTTGGTCTATCTGAATGTTATCTAAATTTTCTGATTGCTTCATAATTTATCAGTTATTACATATTTAACGTTTGCATCTTGATAACTACCAGTTCCGCTTGCGCCGTCTTGCAGCTCTTCATAATTCCAATTTGCATAAATCGCAGAGCTGTCGGAATGTGCAACTGTTAACCGGCTATAAATTATAAAGCAAGCTCCCCCGAACGTTGCTTCCCACCACTTTCGTGACGAAAATGATTAACGAGCTACCCACACCGCCGCCTGGATTTCAGCCCATTCCTCTTCTGGTCCACTATGTAACTCTTACGAAGAGAAACACCGTTAATAAAATTAACTAGATAGTGCTGACTAACGCTCACTCTTTTGCCGCATCCACACCCTTGCCAAGCCCGGGCTAACCTTTGCAAAATCAAACGTGTGGATCTGGCATTTGGCTTGACTTGTGGAGGCTTGCAAGGGCTTCCGACCGATCCGATCGGTGTCGGTTTCGTGCGCAAATCAAAGGAAGCTTATGACAAACACTTGCGAGCCATCTATACGCTTGCGAGCCATCCAAGCGTCCGTACAAGCGGTTTGTGGCAAGTGTGTGGATGCGACATAAGGTTACCCAAAAAGGAGACAAGCCTAGTCAAGACATGGATTTGAGTGTTTTTGAATATTAAAAAAAGAATACTACCTTGTTGGTATATAGGTCTGAAATATTTTCGACTCGGAGTTAACATTTAAATTGCACTATAAAAATAATGTTATCAAAGCTATTAGGGTCTTACAAGGTCACGCAGAAAGTTTCCAGAAAGTATAAGGTACAAGAAAATATATCAAAAAGAATAAAAACACGACTTCCGTTACAAAAAGTTTATTATTATTTTCATTACAGCTTTTTTATGAAATATTTGTGGTTTATGTATTTATCCATACATATATATGTATATTTCCGGAATGTACTCAATCAGACCTTCTATTTTACAATAAACACGATATATTTATGTTAATTTATTAACATTTGTACATTTAGACAACTACCTACTTGATATTTGGTCATTCAAGGTACGCTATGTCATTTGAGATGACATATATTTTTTTTTCAAATTACTAACTACTTCAAATATTAGGCTTCTATTTTGATTATTTACATTTATAGTTTGACAATCTAGTAGTTAATTCTTGACTACCTATGTATGTTCAGTAAAGAGTAGTAACGAGACTTACTACCTAGCACAATTATTTTGACACGTCCAAGAGCGGTCTTTAGCCGTCAATTGGACACGACGAAAATGTAATGTAATGTAACGGTTCTAACAATATCACACTTTTCTAAATTAAATCAAGTGTTTAAAAGTTATGGTGTAATAAAGGAACACAAGACATATGTAGTTGAACGCTGAACATATTTCACTTCTTTTTTTAAATTAATAATGTTAATTTTAAAAAAATAACTAGATAGTGCAGGTTAACGCTCACTTTAAGGTTGAGGTAAGAAAGACAAGCCAAGTCAACCCATGGATTTGAGTATTTTTGAATATTAAAAGAAGTATAGTACCTTGTTGGCATAAAGGCGAAGAATATTTCTGACTCGGAGTTAACATTCAAATTGCACGCTGAAAGTTTCCGGGAGGAATAAGAAGAAATACAATGATTGACCACAAATAAATTTATTGGTTCGCATAATATGTTAATATACTTTTTCATACATATAAACCAATTCTCATAACTTTTATTCCACTCCTCCGTGGTGACCTCGGAAACATGTTTTTCATATTCTTTGATAGCCTCCTCTGGCGATGAAAATCGTTGACCGCGTAATGGTTCTTAATTTTTGGGAACAAGAAAAAGTCACAAGAGACGATTCGGGATTCTAAGGAGGATGGTTCATAAATTCTAAGGTATTTCGTTTTTGAAAAATCAATTGTCTGCCTGGCCGTATGAGAGCTGACAGATAATGAACTATAATGAACTATAATGAACTATAATGTACCATTTACGGTTGTTTTTGCTGCAATATAATGCACCTGAACATACGGTTGCTATTACTGCAAAAGTTGCAAGATAATGCACCATTTACGGTAGCTTATCAATAACTTCCGGCATGCAAATGGCCGTGTACCAGTCAGCATTCAGTGTAAGATGATTCCTAAAGCAATAGTGGGCACGTGTTCAGGTTTCCTAAAAAAAAGAAGCGCTCTATCCGTAACATCCATTTGGGGACATGTATGGCAGCCGCCTAAAATCCGTAACATCCGCTACGGGACATCGCGCTCGCCGCTGCGAAAAATGCAATTTACGATTCGAAACGTCGTACCTAATGCTTTCTGAGGGCGGAACGACATGGCCAAATAATCTTTAATTCGGCGGCCAACGGCGATAAAATCGATCGGCGAATTAAAAAGTCAGCATAGACGTCAAAACGGCAGTCCATCGGCCAGCGCCGCGGCCGCGTATAGTTTCGCGGAATGGTGGTTTTGTGCAGTGTTTTGTGGATAAAAGTGCAGTGTTTACTGGATAAAAGTGAGTAATTTCCATTTTTAATTAGTTTAGGCATAAGGATTAGTCAATTGAGATAGTCCATTTGCTGTTTTTCACGAATTTTTAAAGAAAACACTTCTGCGACAACAAACGGCTCGCGAAAAAATGGTTGTTATTATTTTGTAATGTTTATGAAATATCCCGATATATTGCGAAATATGACGTAATGTCGCTTTAATTTACTAACAAAATAAGTATTGTTTCATTTACATCCTAAGTTATCACATAATTAGGCGTATTTTGAAAATTATATCTTGTTTTGTAAAATGAATCGCGCAAAGAAACTTGTTTTGATAATTACTATGAGAGAATAAAGTGCGATTTTCCATAGTTTTTCGATGAAATGTGACTCTTTGGAGTATAGTAATTAGTTATTAGACATATAATAAGTCTATGATAAGACAATATAATTGAAAAAATCTAACGAATTTAATATTATGAGCATTCAAAGTTTATTATTAAGTTCGGACGCGAAACTCTCAAAACTTTAGATTTTTCTATAATATCAGACAAAGCTCAAAGTTCTGGTGTGATTTCTAAGAAGTGTGATGTAGCACTAAAGTTATTTTGAAAGAATTTCATATAAAAAAATACCATAAGTAGTCACAAATTAAAAATTAAAAAAAAATTTTTTTTACGAGAATACATAAAATTTTTCTTGGCTGAATAAATAAATATTTTTGTACGCAAATAAGTAAAACAAAATATCGTTTTGGTAAAGCATTTAATAAAGAACATAACTTTATTTACAATTTTTGCATATTTTACGTATTTTGTGACTCGAAAAAATCGAAATGATTTTATAGGCGAGTTTTTTCAGTTTGCCAATTTTGTAATATTTATTCATTATGATCTTATTTGTTTTACGAGATAAGGTTATAATGTTTTATATGTCAAATTTCAATGCGATCATTCTTCTCTTTATCTTTTTTTAATCCGTTTAGTGGTTTATAAGTTATGATCGTTTTTCTCAAGGCCGTTGACTCGCGTCGATTTCTTGCCCGAATATGTCGCGCGCAAAAGTGATAGGTGAGTTTTTACCTCGCAACAGGAGGGGTTAATCTACTTCGCGTCACTTTGCACGCGCGCCACTGGATAGATTCGGTTTATCTTGAAAGACCCAAATGGTCAATTGCAGCTTTGCTTCGAGGTCGTAGCTCTAAATCCATGTTTCGCTACCTGTTACTATATTTCCTACCAAAATCACGACCCCTCGATAATTCTGGTAAGTATGGCCAATACCACACGTGACGCGTGACCAAGTGACGCGTCCGTTTTTAGAGCTTCAGTCAAATTTTGTGGGATCCACCGCGAGTACAGCTTCCATACAAGCAAATTTTTGTGGATGATTGATTGTACCTGACTTATATATATGCCTAAGGATACCCACACTTTATGGTAGGTCAAATGCCTGTATGTCTAGATCATACAGGACACAGCAACGATGTTTTTGTTCTTGACAGCGGTGGACTGGCTACAATCAAGAAGTTTTATCACTGAAGATAACGCGACTGCGTTTATAGATATACCGATTGAATAGATAGGTTACATGCTTATTGTTTATACAGTTTTTTGAAAGTACCGCAAAAAGCAGTAAATCACCAGAAAATGTCATCAAAATATACAACTACTGAATGTCCAGGAATGTCAAATATTAGTAACGGTTGTTTTATAATGTTCGCCTGGATATATTTCAGCGCTGCGCGTGCATTAATCTTCGGAAGCTTTGGATATTTCAGAACTGGCACGGATTGTTCTTGAAAAAGATTTTAAACTTGGCTGGATTCACTTGTGACTAATGATTGTCAAATATTTCACACTGCTAGCTACTGTAAGTAATAGTGGTAAGCTTTGCATGCTCGATTACCATTATAATAATACTAGGTGTTGTATTAAATGCAGCAGTAACGAATCTAACGGCACTTACTGTTTTATATATCTATTTTCGCTCGCGTGCACGTTATATTATATCAACTGACTATTAAATTGTGCAATCATTAAAACAAGGCGTTTACATCTCGAATCCTGCAATCCTCACCTGCGACAGTTCAAGAGGTTGTCCAAGTAAACCGCACCTCAGCACAATATTATTGTCAAGATACAATATGGATACAATTTTAAACAATCCAACTTATTTTAGGTAGGTATTTCGTCCGTATAATATCTTCGGTCCTATTGTTCTTGTGAATTTCAATATACATGACGCTCTGGCCATTAAATACGCAATAGATAAAGAAAAGAGTGAACAAAAACAACTGGTAGACCAAGGCTACTAGGCGCCATTTTTTGGATAGTTTTTTTTTCATTTTATGTGATATTTTGAGGCAAAATAAGAATATGTCTCTATGTTAAACTTTGTATCTAACAATATATATATATATATATATATGTAAATATATATATATATATATATATATATATATATATATATATATATATATATATATATATATATATATATATATATATATATATATATATATATATATATATATATATATATATATATATATATATATATATATATATATATATATATATATATATATATATATATATATATATATATATATATATATATATATATATATATATATATATATATATATATATATATATATATATATATATATATATATATATATATATATATATATATATATATATATATAAGTATATATATATATATATATATATATATATATATATATATATATATATATATATATATATATATATCATTATTTTAAAGCATATGAAGTGGGTTCGTCCAACTACCCCGTTATCTGGATTTGGCGCAGTTGAAATGGTAGGTAGATATACGCAATAATATTGAAGTTCAAATAAGTTGTTGTTTCAATAGGAAACAAAACAATTTATTACTAATGTCTTACCATAAAACTAATCAAATGATAAATATAATTTTATAATTAAAAATAGCGCCTACCTACATGGAATAATAAACTGGAAAATGCGTCAACATGAAATCACTGATCATCATCATTCTGAGAGGCATTTAGAGTATAGTTCTGGTAACTGTGCAATCTATCGTTTCTGATTGCTTCCTTTGATTTGTGGATGGCGATATATTATTTTTTCTGAATTTAGTACAAATGTAGTTACTTTTAGCATTGATAATAACCCCCGATAATTATTTCAGACAAGAATACCCCAATCTACCCCCCCCATAAATGCACATTTTTATTTCTAACAACCGTAGCACAATGAAAATGGCGAGCCGCAGTCATCTATAGTCTAGAATATTTCTTAGTGGCATAGACTAAACTATAGTAAAATCGCTTTAAATGGATCCAGTTTAAGAACAGGTGAAGTTCTGAATTGCAATAACAAAAGCTACTTCCATCATCGTAGAAACATTTCCGATATCATCGCAGGGACACAGTCGACAATCCATACCCAACTAGAGCTGTCAACTACAACGGGCGAACTCGTCACCTCAGGAAGTTTTAACGATTGGTAGTTCTATCTCCCGTGAAGTGAACGCAGAAGATTAAGGACAAAACAGTCCACCGTCAAGCTACGCCACACAGATTACTCGGGTCTCTCGACTGGTTACGAGTTCGAGGTCGCTTGCGCGGTCCTCTCCCTTACGAAGTGGCGAAACGGTGTAAACCGAATCTATCGCGGACCACGGCATCTTTTGCCCGGCTTTGGCCCGGGATCGGGTACCCGATGGTCGTTTCAAGAGCAGTCGCCGTAAGGTCAGCAACCACCCCCGCTCTATAGGAAACAGAACTGCTTCCAGACTCCCCCGACTGTTAGTCAGAATGCACAATCGATTGGCTTACGCCGCACGGTGCGCAGACCGTCCAGGAGTGCCAAAAGGTTGACTCCTAGAGGAAACTAGCCCTAAGGCCAGAGTCCTACCCGGGCTCGCACTTCATGCGTGGAAGCCGCCGGATGGGTGTTGACCCGTGAGTGTGACCAACCCTGAACAAAATGGGTCTTCATGGCCAACTCAGCAAGGGCCCATTAGTTCTCTAACTCCCATTAACTCCCACTCCCTCTGCATTAGCAGATAGCTATCAATATGGATGCCTAGAAATTTTGTATGATCAACATTTTCTAATTCGTTATAACCACAGCGAATACTGACGATATTATTTAGGGACGGCCGAAGAGAGAAATGTATGGAGTTTGATTTAGATGCAAAGAGACAATTTTAATTGGAACTAAGTACCAACTGACCCTCACTAGCAAATACTGAATCAGTTAATGGTGGGATATGGACAATTTTAATTTTTAATATGTATAAACATAAGAGCAATAATATTTTCATACATACCTGCTAAGATAAACAATATATTGTTAGTAAATATACAAAATTAGGTTGTTTTTTTTCTAGAAATGGAATCTGAAGAGTTTTATGGAATTGAAGAGTTATAGACGAATTAATAAAAAAATAAAACACTTATATTTTTGTGAAAAACACTTATATGAATTAATTAAAACACTTATATTTTTATAATATCGCACATTGAAAACAAAAGTGACACTAAAAGAAAACCCCAATTTTTCAGTTTGGCCATTTAAAGATTTCGTCATTTTTATTATTTCAATAACTCATTTATGAATTGGAATAGATGTGCTGTTGTTGTTTTAAATAGTACTTCAGGTATTATTCTAACAGAATCTGTTAGATTCTCATAGATTAACAGGTAGGTTTGGCAAAAAAATCATTTAAAAAAAAGTTCAGCATAGTCCCACATTGTCTATAGTACCTGATACTAAAGACCTTTAACTGACACTAAACAAAATATAACACTTTTTCACTTACCTAATGAACATTTGTCGCTGACGACCGGACGCGAACCGGCTTAGTGCCGGTTTTTGTTTAACGATCAAGCACAAAACCTAAAAGTATGAAGTGACACATCTTGCGGTGTCGACTACAACGGGCGAGCCCGTCACCACAGGACGTTTTAACGATTAGTCGTTCTGTCGCCCTGCAGTGAACGTAGAAGACTTTGGACAGTACAATTCTACGTCCAGCTACGTCACAACCCGTGAGAGTCCAACGCCTTACCGCGAGTGAGCCAGGAATAAACCCGGCGGGCTCGAGATACTCGCGCCCTCACTTCCAATTGTGACCAGATTTCTCCGGTCTCTCGATTGGTTCTGAGTTCTGAGTTCGAGGTCGCTTGCGCGGTCCTCTCCCTTACGAAGCGGTGAAACGGAGTGCACCGAATCTATCGCGGACCAAGGCGTCCTTTGCCCGACTCTGAACCGGGATCTGATGGCCAATGGTCATTTCAAGAGCAGTCGCCGTAAGGTAGACAACTAGCTGGGGATTTAGTGCGATGTACCCTGCATTTTGTGATTAAAGGCTCATACTTGGCACAATTGTTCCTTAGGTGGTCCTGAGTGGATTTAGACCGGGAGCCATCGGCGGCCACCCCGCAGGTGGCGGGGGGAGGGGGTGGAAATTTGATTCCGCCGCGCGTCACTTTGAGCGTTTTATCTTTCGGACTATAAGTACTTGGGCAAGTTAGATATCATTTTCGGGTAACTCAATGATAACAAATTCATTTCTGGAAGAAAAAAAATACCTATCCATAGAAAATATATGAAATAATTGGTAAAATCCAAAAATCGTTGACATCTTTTTTTTACTTATACGAAGTTCACTTTTTAACCATAAGAGTTATCGGTATGAAAAAAATATATTCTGACAGCCACACTTACTTGAATTACAGACATATATTTTTTATTCGACTGATATTGTAAAATGTGACTGATAAAAAATATAATTCATCGCACGGCAGACCGGCGTATTACGTCCGTTACGTAGAGACGGCATCGACCCAAGTTAGATAATTACTTATCGGATTATTTAGTTTCTGCGATTGGCCAGTGAGTTAAAAACAAGAAGTACAATCGTCATTATTATTATGATAACTATATTATTATTGTTTTTACTATTTAATAAAAATAATTCATCATTCACACACCGTACTAACTGATATTTGTGCACATACCTTAAATACTCTAAGTATTAATTTGTCTGCAATCCCTACCACTTCGTTGAAAAAATAATAGTAAGTATTATATACATATGATATAAGCACATACCTACCCATACTTACTTAATTGCTAGGAGAAACTATTAAAACACTGAAAATTGGCTATATTCTTTTGAATGCCTATTTTCAATTTTTTCATTTCATTTCAGGTGAAACAGGGGCAACAACCTCGCTTTTTGTAGCCCTATAAGTGAAAAATGTATGGGCTATGACTTTACAAATTTTATACCAATTTAGATGATGAATTTGTACTTTTAGTTTTTAAATGTATGATTAACTTTAATCTTATTATTTAACACTTTACTGACTATTTTGTATATTACCCCTAGGGTACTTTCAACAACTTTTAGTACGTTTTCGAACCTACTCGAATTATTGACTATTTCAATTATTAGGCTTCTATTTTGATTATTTAATTTTTTACTGACTATTTTAGTTAGTATGATGATTGACTCTTAGTAGGTACCCATTAACATTATTGACTCTTTTAATTAATAAGCCTTTATTTGGTTTTGTAATAAGATTTTACAATAAATAACTTTTAGTAGGTTCCAATGTTTCTAAGATACTATTTATCCAATCTAATAGCTAAATTATTAACAACCTATGTATGTTAAGTAAAGATTAGAGTAATAATTAGATTTACTACCTAATACAAATATTTTGCCACGTCCAAGAGCGGTTTTTAGCCACCAATTGGACACGACGTAAATGTTATGTATGTTATATACTTAATATATGCTATCTAAACAAACATTATAATTTTTACCTAAGGCATTCGCAATATCATGACAGCAGAAGTACTTTCCAGTACCTTTGTGTTTTCCAGTACCTCTGTGCACCCACAGCTTCTCAAGCTGGGTAATTGTGGTAATTTGCCTTTCTGCTGCTGCTGGTCCGCGAAGCCAGTATCCATAGTCAATAGCATAATTTTTGTCAAGCCATGAGTGACAGTGTTAGATACATGCACCATCATGCGAGTGTCCACATCTTCGTGGTTACGTATCACGTAACCACGAAGAAGCGTACGCTTTGTATCACGTGTGATATTGGTTAAAATATTTGGTCCACCCATGTTGCAAACTTCCTTGCCGTTGTCAGAGCAAACAATCCTTCCTTAAGGAATTGTTCATCATCAAATTGGCCTAACCTTTAGGTAGTTTCGTCGTAGCAGTGACCCATGTTCTTTGAATGTTTCCTCTGTTAATATGTTTTTATGCTTTCATTGTTATACGTCCCAAACCATATCTACTTTTGAAACCCTGTTCTTTGCAGAGAAATGGTATACATACTGGTGTACCTATTCTCCAAAGTCTTCCTATATCCTGAACTCAGCATGTGGACTAATGCAGATCCATGTAGAGTGTTCGCTCGTGGGGGGCGTTTGGAACGGTTGCAGTGCCAAAAATACTAGTAATCGATTTTAGTAGGTCTGACCTTGTTCCAGATCGCAATTTACCCATTGAAGAAAGTGCTGGAGGACTGGCTTGGTTTTCTTGTGCCAAGAATGAATCGAAATCTTCTACTCTGTGCTCACAGGTTGCAATATAAAGTTTGCTGAATAGACTGCAGTCATTCTCAAGGCCTCTTATTTTTGCTTTCATTTTGCTCTCACTCTTTTTTTACGTATTTTAATAACTTGTATAATTATATTGTGTATATACTTGTTGTATAATGAGACATCATTAAGTTTGGTTGGATCCAGTAAACTTTTTTTATAGTTTATGTGTAATCTTCCTTTACAAATGTTATGTATTTAGGAGCAATAGCTTTACAAGATCAAAAACTCTTTGCCGCTTTTTTCTATATTGAATACTGCATTTACAACTTCAATACATAGAAGTCTGGAGACTGTTCGACAAAAGGATTTCCTGGAGTATTTATTGTAGCTACCGGTGATTGCAGGTCTAGAATAAAGTTCTTCTTATTTGCGGCAGTGTCAGAAAGATGGCTGCCGTGTTCAGCTGTTCTCCGTAACAAAACATCCGGCTCAAAACTGTAAACGGTATACCAATTCAGGTCCAGCGAGAAGCCACTTAGTCAGGGTTTTCAGTCAAACCAATCAATTCTGTGATGTGTAAAATAATATTATGTTGCATAATGAAGAAGTAATCACAAACTATTTAGCGTAAAGATGAATGTAAGTGTAAAAATAGGTCCTACCTATGTACATCTCCTTTTAATGTGGCACTCATTTGCTCATGTGCTTGGTCCAAAGCCATCCCCGTAAACTTGCGATCGCTCTTTCGACCCAACTATTACACATTTTCAAAGTGCTTTAATAATTCTCCGTGCGGCAGACAAATTCTTTCACTGTTTACTACTAAACTGAGTGGATGGACCAAAAGGTCACCAAAGGAGCGGGCACTGTTTACTCAAAAGAGCGAGTAGTGCCCGCGCCGCTCTGCAGCTTGACGAACTTATCAACGCATTATAACGTATGGTAAAATGCCCTCCCTTATGTAATTAAGTAGGTATGGGTAGGTATGTACTTGTATATACTACTTGCTATTATTTTTTCGACGAAATAGTAGGGATTACAGAAAAAATAATACTTACGTAAGTATTTAAGGTATGTTAAGCACAAGTAATTAGGTACGGTGTGAGAATGATGAATTATTTTTATTAAATAGAAAAAACAATAATAATATCATTATAAATAGGATAGAAAACGAATTTACCGCGTGAAATTTGTAGGACCCGACGTTTCGGTGACGTTGCAGCCGCCGTTGTCAAGGGTAAACTGAAGAGCTGTCAGTCCGTTGTTTTGCGGGTAGGCCGCAAACCGCTGCCGCCACTGCGTAGGTTATAACGGTGGTGGGGGGCCGGGCTCGGAGCGCGGGAATTTTTAAAATCCGTCTTGCACACAACACTCACTGTATCCTGTTTTACGTCTTTGCGTTCGGCGTTCGGCGGCGGGAACATTTTAAGAAGAGGGTTCCACGTAGAAGAGAGTTTGTGCGAACGCCGAACGCAAAGACGTAAAACAGGATACAGTGAGTGTTGTGTGCAAGACGGATTTTAAAAATTCCCGCGCTCCGAGCCCGGCCCCCCACCACCGTTATAACCTACGCAGTGGCGGCAGCGGTTTGCGGCCTACCCGCAAAACAACGGACTGACAGCTCTTCAGTTTACCCTTGACAACGGCGGCTGCAACGTCACCGAAACGTCGGGTCCTACAAATTTCACGCGGTAAATTTCGTTTTCTATCCTATTTATAATGTCAAACAACCGCGATAGTCTTCGATTTCATAAATAATAATATCATTATCATACTAATTATTACCATTGTACTTGTTATTTTCAACTCACTAACCTATCGCAGAAACTAAATAATCCTATATGTACTTATCTAACTTCGCTCGATGCCCGTATCTACTTAGCAGGCGTAATACACCGGTCTGCCGTGCGATGAATTATATTTTTTTCACTCACTTTTTACCATGGCAGTCCAATAAAATATATATTGGTGTAATTAAGATAAGTGTGGCTTTCGGAATATATTTTTTGAATACCGCTACCTCTTATGGTTAAAAAGTAAACTTTAAATATGTAAAAAAAATATGTGAATGATTTTTGGATGTTACCAATTATTTCATATTTTTTCTATGGACCGGTATTTTTTTTCTTCCATAAATGAATTCCTTATCATTGAGTTACCCAGAAATGATATCCCACTTGCCCTAGTACCTATAGTCCGAGAGATATAGGGCTCAAAGTGACGCGCGGCGGAATCAAACTTCCACCCCCTCCCCCCGCCACCCGCAGGGTGGCCCCCAATGGCTCCCGGTCTAAATCCACTCAGGACCACTTAAGAAACAATTGTGCCAAGTATGAGCCTTTAATCACAAAATGCAGGGTTCCCATACAAACTGTTGCACTAAATCCCCAGCTAAACTACCCCCGCTCTATAGGAAACAATACAGTTCCCAGACTCCCCCGACTGTTAGTCGGAGAGCACAATCGATTGGCTTGCGCCGCACGGTGTGCAGACCGTCCAGGGGCGCCAGAGGTTTGATTCCCAGGGGAGACTGGTTGACCCAGTGTCCTACCCGGGATTCGCACCCCATGCGGGGAGGCCGTCGGATGGGTGTTGACCCGTGAGTGTGACCGACCCTAAACACATGGGTCATCGTGGCCACCTCATCATGGGCCCGTCAGCCCCCACAATATGAAGTGACACAATAGGGCATCTAGCGATATCAAAATGAATTATTAAGAAGGGGGTCTTTGTAGATGACGTAGTTTTTCCTGTAGATTTCAGATGTCGCTGTTACTCAATACCGCCAAATTTCGTTTAGCGTCACTTTTGTTTTGAATGTGCGATATGGTTTATTACACAGTGTGTTTAGGAGATTTTAATTGTTTCCTGTTATTCATATGACTGAAAGAAACAGCGAATGTGGGATGTCAACATTGCCGATTTCATTGCACATCAATATTCAAGTAGCAACATCTGTAGAGACAGTAGCATTATTATAGTAAACGGCAGCATGAGATGTCAGTATGCACTCTGCAACGGCGTAAGTTTCAAAGTAAAATACAGCAGTCATGCTGTCATACCATATGCGGAAGCCGGCCACTCTAATATGGTGGTTCCCGCTTTGCATACAACAAGTAGTGCTGACAAGACTTATTCATATCTTGCATATTATTCGCAACACCTGTGTCATGCTATGTCTCGGATAAATTTTACAGCGTTTTGTTAAGCGCGCGAGAGTAGTTATAAAAAATATACTAGTTTAGACTGTGATAAGACTAAATATAAAAAGTGTTCTGACACGCACAAAATACCAGAAAAAAATCAATTTTAATTTACCATTTGCAAAATTAAACTCAACAAGGCAATATACAAAATAATTCGGGCTTTATGATTTTAATAGTCTATCGGAAAATAAGTGTACGCACAATACAAAACTTACAAGTAACCTAGTCGAGTCTACCTTGTACGGACTTCGGCCTAGTTAGACAGACTCTGTAAATTACAATTATAAGCATTACTTTTGGAAATAACTTTATTTGTATTTTTATTCTTATATTCTTATTCTTAATTAAGGTCGAAAGTTTATTCAAAAGTTGCTAAAGGATTTCCTTTTAGAAAATTCCTTTTATTCGCTCTAAGACTTCGTTAATTTTCTGAATTACTAATAGAAAGAATTACTAGATATTTTTAACCGGATATTTAATGTATCTAAATAGAAGTAATATTTTATATTTTGGCTTTTTAAACATTTATTTCAATTCGGACATAACCTATTCTGATTTTATAGAAGTGAAGTGGAATTATTTTTGGAAAAATTAAATGTAGATATTTTTTGTGTTACAGAACATTGGTTGTGTTTAAATCAAATGATGTTCAGTGTATCTGATTATACTGTAGTAAGTTGTTTCAACCGAATCTCTGCAATCCATGGTGGTTCTTTGATTTTAGTCAAAAATGGATTAATTGCTGTAAACCGCAAAGATATTACCGCACTCTCGGTTGAGAGAACTATAGAGATCTCAAGTGTTGAGTTGAGACAATTTGTTATACTATGCGTTTACCGTCCTCCTAGCTCAGACTATACCGAATTTGAAAATGTATTAGAAGATGCTTTTAAGTTGCTAATTAATTGTAAAAAAAGGATTATTGTTTGCGGTGATTTTAATGTAAATTTGCTAAAAAAAGATAGGTTAACCACTAAATTGCTATTGTTTTTTAAATCGTTTAACATGGTAAATGTTTTTATTGAGCCAACCAGAGTAACTTTAAACACAGCTAATTGCTTGGGTAACGTTTTCTGTGACTGTAATTGGCAAGACAAACAGCTTGTTAATTCTATTAAGTCGGATCATTCGGGCCAAGTGGTTACATTTAATTATAAAAATTTAAATAATAGGAATGAATTTCTTTGCAGGCCATTACTAATAAAAAGATTTTTGCCTTCAGAGAAAAAAATTTAGGGAATGCTCACCTACTCAATGCGGAGCCATGTGTAAATAAGAACTATCAAGAATTATTTGACAGGCTAAATACGGTTTACCAACAGATATTTACAATTAAAACAATCAATACGACTGTAAAGCCTACATTCAATGACTGGCCCACACCAGGTATTAGAATAAGTAGAAACAGACTTTATGAACTTTATGAGGAAAAAAATTTCAACCATAGTGAGGATTTATGTAAATACGTTCGAAACTATTCAAAATTATTTAAAAGAGTTTGCTCCTTAGCTAAGTCTTTGACCATCAGCAGTAAAATCCGGAATTCAGAAAACAAAATTAAAACTACTTGGAATATGATCAATAGAGATACTGGTAAAACTAAATCTCGAGACAGAAACTTTACTCTAAAGATTGACAATAAAACCTTATCCAGCAAGTCCGATATAGCAAAAGCCTTTGAAATCTTCTTTACTAATATTCCTATTTTAACAACTCAGTCTTTAAACTCCTCGCCTGTTCATTCAGAGAAACTATTGCAAGAAAATGTAGTATGTGACATCGTGAACCAATTTGTATTTGAGAATGTAACCTCCGATGTAATTGTTAAAACATTTAAATCTTTAAACTTAAAATACACGGAAGATAATTGGGGTATGTCAGTAAAGGTAATTAATTCAGTTATTGATATTATTGCGGCGCATTTGGCTGTTATTTTTAATCAAAGTGTAGACCAAGGAGTTTTCCCAGATCTAATGAAACATAGCCGGCTCATTCCATTATTTAAATCAGGACTACAGACTGAACCAATAAATTATAGACCAATTTCAATACTGCCTGTTCTTTCAAAAATCTTTGAAAAAATTATAAACAATCAATTGCTTATATTTTTTATTTCAAATAAATTGCTTCATAAAGAACAGTATGGTTTTAGTAAAGGCAGGTCCACTATCGATGCTAGTGCTAAACTTTTGGAGCATATATTTGATGCATGGGAGCACTCCCAAAATGGAATTGGTGTTTTTTGTGACCTTTCTAAAGCCTTTGACTGCGTAGTCCATGACACTCTTCTTCGCAAATTAAAATTTTATGGTTTAGAAGGTAAAGCATTGGAGTTGCTCAGCTCGTATTTGAGTAACAGAATACAAAAGGTTGATATTTCCGGAGTTAAATCGGAAGGATCTATTCTAAGAATGGGCGTTCCTCAAGGTTCAATTCTGGGTCCTTTTTTATTCCTAATTTACATTAATGACTTGCCATTTCTTGTACAGAAATTAGGTAATATAGTTTTATTCGCTGACGACACTTCTCTCATATTCAACGTCCCTAGGAAAACCAATAATTATGATGAAGTAGAAAACACACTGACAAAAGTTTTAGGGTGGTTCACCGCCAATAATTTGCTTTTGAATTCTAATAAAACTAAGTGCATTAAATTTATCTCACCTAACGTTAGTGACTCTGACATTAATATTGTTATGGACGGTGAAATACTAAAGTTTGTAAATTCTACAAAATTTCTAGGAATTACAATAGACAATAAACTTCAATGGGGTCCTCATATTGATTTATTAGCTGGAAGACTTAGCTCGGCAGCATTTGCGGTACGTCAAATAAGGCAACTAACCGATGAAGCTACTGCCAGAACTGTCTATTTCAGCTACTTCCATAGTATAATGTCGTATGGGATTTTGCTCTGGGGTCGCGCAGCCGATATGCAAACGATATTTACTTTGCAGAAAAGAGCCATACGATCCATTTATTGTTTAAACTCCCGAGCATCGCTAAAAGAGAAATTTAAAGAGATCAATATTCTGACGGTTTATAGTCAGTATATATTCGATAACATAATGTATGTTCGTAAAAACTTGCACAGGTTCCGTAGGTTGGGTGACATTCACAATAGGAACACCAGGTTCAAAAATAAACTAGCCATTACGGGCTCTAGGTTAGCAAAAGTTAGTAAATCTTTTATTGGAGACGGTGTTCGCTTTTATAACAATATGCCTGAGGAACTAACCCTTTTACAAGACACTAAATTTAGAAAAATTGTTAAAGATACTTTGTGCTCTAAAGGCTATTATAAAATTGAAGATTTTTTAAGCGATACATTGGTCTGGTCAAGTCGTTTTTGTGTAACATAGCTATAAAAACCATTTGTTTAATGTTATTATTATTATTATTATTACGTAGTGATTATATAGTGTAGTAATCAATGGTAAAGCCTACAAGCAAGGCATAAATGTCTAGAAATATAAGACGTTCGGAAAGTACTATAAGTCTACTTCGAATAAAAATCTATCTAATCTAATCTAATCTATAATATATTTTTTGACAATTTTACGTAGTATTTTGAATTATTTTTAATTTATATTATCCAGATTTAATTTATTTTATTTGTATTTTAGTTGGTAGATTTTAATGATGATTTTTGAGTAGTGGTGGTAATATGAAACATTTGTTAAACTTTTCTATAAATTACTAAATGGTGTCATACGAACTCTCCATACAAAATATAGGTTTTTTCTATATGTTTCTAACAAGTGATATAGTTCTAAATTATATAAATAAAAATGTTGTTGTACGTAAAAACACACGTAAAATATTGTATGCTCTATTGGCAATAATAATATTGTAAATAGATATATTATAACACAGTAAAGAATTTTGAATGTTGAACTATGATGTTACTTTTATAAAGGCAATTATGAAAACGACATTAATATTAGGTAGCAATCTTAGCTGTAATTCTTTGTTTTGTAATTTTAACTTTAATATCATTAGTATAAGTTGGACTGGAAAATTCAAATTAAATTAATTTAAAGTGCCTTTTTCAACAAAAAATATGTATTTGAGCTAGTTCAGTTCGGTTAGGTTTTTCTGTCATTTTCTCGTATATTTTCGTGTAAGCAAACATGGCAAAAATGATAATTCTTGTTACTTTAAAATATAAGATCCTGTGACGGTGTTATACATTACAGATTCTTGCGACGACATTACAGATTCTTGCGATTCAACAGTTAGCGCAAATATTTACTATCAATAATTCAAACAATGATGGAGAAGCTCGCGATTAAAAACCGAGCCTGGTTGATTACTCTTCGCCACTGCTTCTGCAAGACAACACGAAAGCGGGATAGTTTCTAATACGGTATAAAACAATTATCACTTTTCAATTGCTTAAAGCGATTCAATCGCGACAGTATTTGGAACTGGGCTGCTGGTACTTTGCGGTAGCTAGTAGTACTCGTGCAGTTGCTGCCATTATGGCCCAAAATCTTGTTCTCTGGGTCAGCTTAACTCACAGTACAGCTCCTAACCAGTAGCCTCATCGAATAAGGTTCTACCCCGAAAAGGACCCAGGCTATCATGCTGGTGGGTCAGTTTCCACTGGGGGAACGAAACTCGGGCGCTACCGGGCGGTTTGCGCAGCGTTCCGCGTCAGTCGACTTCCAGCCGACTGTCAGCCAATCGAGTGTTGCACTCTGGCTAGTAACTGGATGAGTCGGGGAACAATATACGTTTTCCTAGGCAGCGAGGGTAAATGTTTACCTGTAGTCTTCTACTTTTGAAATGACCTATCCTGGCTTTAATGGCTACCTGATCCTGATTTCAGAGCCAGCCAAAAGATGCTATGGTCCGCGATAGACTCAAACTGAATCACCGCTGAACATACAACAGAAAGAGGTCCTGGAAAGCGTCCTCGAACCCGTATCCAGTTGGGAGGACGGAGAAATCTGGCCAAAACTGTTAGTCAGGGGTCCGCTGGATACTCCTCAGTGCCTTCCGTAAGGCGTTGGTGTCTAACGGGCCAGTTAGCGGAGCTAGAGAGTGGATGTTTGGTCTACGCTTAGCCCAGGTTAAAAAAATGATTATATATTGTTACACCTTCCTGGGTCGACGGGTTCGCCCGTTGTAGCAGACAATACTCCTGATCCTTTGTTTGGAATTCTTGACCTTATCCTATTAATATTATTCAAGCAATGAAGCGTATAGAGCTTACACAAAATCTTCGGCCACCATGAATTTATCGAAGACGCCCAAGATATCGAGGTGGACTTTGGCATCGAGTACAAGGTGGAATAATGTGTCCGCGAGGCGGATAAACAAATACCGTGCGCTCGAATCGTGGCTCACGCGGCGAACAAGTTCGCGTCGAGTCGGCCCGCCTGCATCCGCGCGGACACCTTGAAAAAAGGAGCAAGGAAGCAGTCGGCAGCCGACAAGCTGATTTAAGCGCAGGGTCACCGTTTTGTTTGACTCCGGGGGCGGACATGGGACTGCGCGCCGTGTGGAGCGCTGTTTACTGACCGCGATTTGCACTCTGATGCATTTGTAAATCGCGCCCGTGAACTAACGCAAAGCATCCTACTATACATACCCTGCAACACCAAGTGAGGCATTGCTACCTGCTCGGTTACTTTGATTTTTGATGTGATGTCTCTCACACGAGGGATTTCTATGTAAGGAAACATTGTTCAATGAAAACAGAACTTATTACAACAGCAATCTAAACCTAACGACCCGGTGGTACAGTGGTTAGGTCGCCTGATTTTAAATTATAAGGTTCCGGGTACGATTCCCGGCTTGAATCACCATTTTTCGTTAGGATAAAATTAACGGAAATGCATTTCAATTCTGCTAATCGAGTGCAATAACAAGACACACACTTACACACATGTTGCATGTATAGTATGTGTGACGTGAGTTCGTTCAAATGTTACGACAAAGAGCTCCCGAAAAGTATTAATATTTTCATTTAAAAACGGGATTTTTATTAGCTAAACTAATATAGAAGTGCGCGTAACTAGCCTTCGATCAAACTACGGAAAAAACTACACCTGAGACACACCGTAAGCCTTTTATGAAGAATTGAAATCAAACTCTTTTAAACCGCTAAAAATTTGAAAATCGAAACAGCTGTCAAACTGAAGCGAAGAATTACCTACCTAAGAAAATCGTCTCCATCAGCCAAACACGAAGACAGTAATATTTATAAATAGACTATTTTTTCTAAAAAGTTGACTCTACCTGGAATTACTGGAAAGTCACTGATGCACTGAATCCTGGATGAAATTATTTACTAATATGAACTGCACTTCACCATAACATAGCGAATACATACATCACATTGTTTACATTTTGTATCAATGAACAACACACATATTTTGGAAAGGTCTCATTCTTAAATTATCCAAAATCGGCCGTACTTTAACGCGATATTCAATTTCAGCCCGACAAAGTAACGAAACTTAATAATAAAGCAATTTTAACTGAAAACCGCAAATACGGAAAGGCAGAACGATAGCAATTCAATCGGAAAACTACCGTCATTTTTAAACTAATGTAAACAATGCCGCTCTGATCATAAGCAGAAAGAATTGAAATCGTCTATGACATAAAGCTGCTTGCACACTACAGATCGATTATTCAAGTGCCGTCGCCAGCATATAAATATTAAATTAAGCTGACTTACTCGAAATATCGCTTAATTAAGGAATAGTTTTTCTTTTTATTTGAATTGACTGCTCAAAAATGTTAACGAGACAAAAAGCTACTATTACAAAAACACTCTGTAGTGTTAGCACACAATCACGGAGGGATAATACCATCTCAGTTATCGCAAGAGGAAAATTATACGATCTCAATAATCCTACTATTTTAAAATATGCAAATATTACGAAGAAACTTACGATAGAGAATAATAAATATAAAATAGAAAACGAAAAACTCTTGCAAGAAAATAACGAAAATTTCTAAGAGTTTGACAAAGTGTGCAAGGAAAATATTGACCTGAAAAAAATTATTTCGGAATTGAAGCGATCGTTTGATGAAGCCAACGCAGAAAAATACAAAGTTCTAAACAAGTTGAAAGAATATGAGCAGGAAAGAAGCGAATACCAATACCTACATGAATACATATCGAAATTGGAAAACATTAACTCGAACCTTGAAACAAAACTGATTCAGACCATCAATACAACGATATTTCGCACATTAACAATACTCTTTCGGAACTCTCGGATTATAATCAAGAGCTTATGAATTTAAAACAGATTGTTAGAGATAAAGAACTCGAGTGTCAGATTCTTACAACATCAATTTCCGAAAGAGATAGAAAGATCGAAGAACTAAATAGAGAAAAAAATATATATGGGAAATCGTACCTGACGATGAAAAATCCCTGAAGGAAATGTATTTGACGTATAAAGACGTAGACGAAGAAAATAAAAATGATCGATATAGAAAAGGTACTGAGTCTGCGAAAAGTAGTGGAAAAAAGAAGAAAGATGGATCTAAAATAAAAGCAAAGAAAACTAAAAATTGCACGTCAATGAAATCAATTACAACAACAAAGACCAAAATGGACATTAGAGAAAAGCAAATAAGTAGTGAAAATAAAAATATAAACATACATAAAAAACGTACACACCAAATCCTGCTTCTATCGGAGGAAAATGGAAAAAGCTGCGCCTCAAAACTCAATTCAATATTGCCAGCTAACCATCAATCTGTGGGCATTATCAAACATGAGGCTCCCCACTTTCTTTTATCAGGAAATGAGTCCAAGTCTATCACTGCTCTGACAAAAAACGATTACTGTGTCGTTTCTGGTGGTATTCATTACAGCTACTTTAGAACATCTGAATCTTCTTTGAGAACTAAAGAAAAAATTTGTGCTGGCATACACGAACTATTGAAATCAAGCCGTAATACTAACATCATCATAACATCTATTCCGTATAGGCTGGATAATGCAGATGTGAACTACTCGATTCTACCGATAAATAAAATGTTGTATAGCATCTCAAAAACATACACACATGCCAAATTTATATGGCTAACGGACCACCTTACTGAGAACGACTATAACCAGAAAGCATCATCCTTAAATACAAAATGCCAATGAAAGTTCTGTCAACTAGTAAAGAAGACGTTAGTTAGGAATACGAAAAAACACTTCAGTACATCCGAACAGTTTTTTCGAGAACATTAACCAGGCGAATCAACCTAAACAAAGAACCCAAGCCGGTGTCAACAAACGAATTACGAGGAATAAAGGGGGAGAAAATAAAATCACAGTCCCGAGCCAAAACGACACCATTAAGATCGTTCACCAAAACATGCAAGGCCTTCGAAATAAAACACTCGACGCGGCACTAGCGCTTGAAGAGAACGACGTAGATATTTTCGGTGTTAGTGAATCGTGGTTCCAAGAAGATGAAAAGGACACTATTAACATTTCTGGATATACACTAGCAAGCAGTTTCTCAAGAAAGAAACGCATCAGGGGTGGATCTGCAATATTCACAAAACCGGATATACGTTACAAAACTCGTGAAGATGTATGTAAACTATCAGTGGAATCTGTCATTGATTTTAGCTGTATTAACCTTCCGGACTTTTCCATTAATATCGTATGCTTTTATAGAAGTCCAAGTGCAGATTTTCAAAAATTTTTAAGTATCCTCGAAGTAGCTCTAGATAAAGTTGATCTAGAAGCCTGTTCTTTAATTTTAGCAGGTGACTTTAACATAAACTTCTTGGAAAAATCTGAAACTTGTGATGCTGTAATTGATGTTTGCCTCACCTATAACATGTATAAAATTATAAATTTTCCTACACGCATTACTTTAAACAGTAGCAGGTTGCATTGACAACTTATTTTCAAACTGTGAGGTTATTTCAGTCAACCGTATAAACTGCGGTCTCTCAGACCACGACGGCCAAATGGTGAGTGTCAAATGCTACAATTAATGCAGAGTTGACCGAGAAGTTTATGTTAAACGAAAACTTACCGAAAATGGGATTATTAACTTCCAAGCAGCTTTGATAGCTAATTCCCCCGATGTAAGCAATGATGCAAATGAGTCATATGAAAACTTTTTAAGGTGGTATCTAACTTCTCTTAATGCGACGATTCCCCTAAAAAAAATTTACCCAAAACTGAAAAAAACATTTAACGACTGGGCGACTCCAGGTATTAAGGTTTCTAGATCAAGGATGTTTGAATTACATCAACTAAAAAAAGGAAAATGTGACGCCGAATTTTTAAAACATATACAGACCTACAAGAAGACATATAAAAAAGTTGTCTGGAAGGCAAAACAATTATACCTAAAATCCTCCATTGAACGGTCGGAAAATAAAATCAAAGCTGTCTGGAATATTATTATTATAAGCAAAGAGTGTCGTAGGAGTTCGTCTACAGAAAATGTGATTAGGTTAAATTCAAACAGTCAAACAATATCTGACACTAGAACAGTTGCAGAGCTCTGACCAATTCAGCATTCCAAAAGTTGTCAATATTAGCTTATTTGAGACGACCCAAACTTCTTCTGACCTTCTATCAAGCTATTGCAATAGAAATAAAGCGACTTTAAAATTTATGTATACGACGCCACAAGAAATTATAAAAATAGGTAATTCTATAAAAATCAAGGACTCTACCGACCTTTGGTCTATTTCGACAAGAATAATGAAGAGCAGTATTGTCCCGGTGGCCGTTGTCTCGTTAACATCTGTCTTCTTTATTCAATAAATGTATTGGCTCTGGAATTTTTCCAACTAAAATGAAGATGGCAAAAGTGATTCCTATCCATAAAAAGGGACCCCGAGAAGACATAAACAACTACCGGCCAATATCACTTTTGCCATCTTTTAGCAAGATATTTGAAAAATTAATTCTTCAGAGGCTAATTACTTTTTTGCCGAACACAACATCCTTACGCCAAAGCAATTTGGGTTCCGCAAGTCACTATCCACCATAGATGCGATTGCAGGTTTGATGGAAAAACTATTATCTAGCATCGATAAGTCGAATAAAACTTGTGGCATTTTTTGTGACCTATCCAAGGCCTTTCATTGCGTCGATCACCTTATTTTGCTTCAGAAGCTCGAGCACTACGGCATTAGAGATACAGTTCTAAGACTAATACAATCCTACCTACAAGGACGGACGCAAGTCACTAAAGTCCAAAACAGCTTGAGCGATCACCAAAAAAATACTAAAGGGGTACCTCAAGGTTCCATTCTGGGACCCTTCCTTTTTCTTGTATACCTGAATGATATACCAGAATGCGTGTTATCTGATAACGATGAAATTGTACTGTACGCAGATGATACCTCACTAATTTTCAGCGATGCAAATCATGAACAACTAGTTAAGCGAATTGACGTTACCATGGAAAAACTTGGTACTTGGTTCCAATTAAATCAATTGTCTCTTAATGCATCTAAATCAAACTCCATCAATTTCCCTCTTCGGCCGTCCCAAAATAATATCTTCAGTATTAGCTATGGTGATAAAATATTAGAAAATGTTGATCATACGAAATTTCTAGGCATTCATATTGATAGCAATCTGCAATGGTCGACTCACCTAGAAGTAATGAGCAAAAAATTAAGTAGCTCCACATTTGCCATAAAAAAAATCAAATTGTTATGTGGCTTTGAAGCTTCCAAATCTGTCTACTTTGCCTATTTTCATTCCCTATTAAGTTATGGCCTCATGTTCTGGGGAATGGCGGCAAATGTTATAAGGATCTTTCGCCTACAAAAACGAGCGATTAGAAATCTGTTCTCAATATCTTCGCTAACATCTTGCAAGCAGTACTTCATCGAATCTGGTATCATGACTTTGTACGCCGCGTATGCTAACATCTTGCAAGCAGTACTTCATCGAATCTGGTATCATGACTTTGTACGCCGCGTATATATACCAAAACATCATGTATACGAGAAAAAATATCGAGACTACCTCAACTAACTCAAATATTCATTCGAATAATACGCGAGATAAAGAGGACTTGCGTCATTTTAAGGTGCGTCTGAGTAAGGTTCGGAATAGCTTTCTCTGCCAATCTTACTTATTCTACAACAAACTTCCATTACACATCAGGGGCCTTGGGGAGGTTCACTTTAAGAAAAAGGTACAGGGTATTTTGACTAAAAACCCCATTTATAGCATTGAGGATTTCGACAATATCAATTTTTCGCAGCTCTATTGACCTACTTGACTATTATTATTCCTTATTCTTCTATTATTGACTATTTTCAATTGCGTTTTTTTTCGTCTTCTAACTATTTATTGACTATAATTATTATTACTGATTTCTTTGTATTTGTGTTTTATCTTTAAAATATCTTACCGTATGATAATTTGTGAAATTATCCAATATTTGTTTGATTATTTAGTACTTAGGATTATATAGAAAATTAGATAGAAAATTTTACTAAATTACTTAAGAATTTTGATTGAAAATATTGGAAAATGTTGTTTCCTCTACATATATAACCTAGAAAATCTGCGCTTGGATGTTCAACGTTCATACCTTGCAATACCGACGTTCATATCTTATACCTTAATAGGTATTCATATTATACTTGTTATTTTTATTACTTTTGACATAACCAAGTGTAGGAACTCCTATTAACTGGTTAAAAATAATAATTAAAAAAAAACACACATATAACCATATCTACATATAAACACTTCATAGTAGGATTGGTTGGAAGAGATTGACATATGAAAATAAACTCGCCCATTGTGGAAATTAACAATAAAGAGTATAAACTAACTAACAAAAAAGCAATAAACCACAAATAATCATTCTTTTCATCTTTTCGCTCATTTCATTTTTTTCATTCATTCATTTTATA